>OZ016482.1:4962500-5562500 GCA_963966615.1 Tenthredo amoena | reverse complement strand
CCTGTTCCAGTCAATTGTCACATTATTATCAATAAAGAGAAGTTGATAGATATGCGAGGTAGATTATAATTATAATTATAGCATAGCGTCCGAATGACGATACCATGATTTCATTTGATTAATCATCACCGTCGCGGTCTTCTTTGTGATATAAATTCAGCTCACACACTCGGGGAAACAAAGGTGATCTCGTTTCGTATCGCCACAGCAGTATGCGACCTTAGAACAAACCTTGTACATCATACATAGCTGCTTAAGCGCGTGCACGTTATTCACACACGTTTATACTTATATATACTATACGGTATACACATACGATCAAGTTTATCGGATATGTGAACAAAGGTATGAGATAATATAATTAGCAAAGCTTTTCTACGACCAGAAGAAAAGTTGACGACGATATATTTTGCCTTTTTATCACCCGAGGTATATTACAGGGTGATTATTTCAAGTCTATATGATGTACTGTATGTATGTAGTCCTTTTTTAACCCTTAAGATGCGGACCCGTGCACGTGGGGTGAGATTGACCGCGAGCGATTTTCGACTTGGAATATCTCGAAATGTATGCACTATTTTTGAAAAAATGTTGAGACGTTTTTTGTAGCAGGTTTATTGGAGTTCAAAGCCGCGTGGTTAGATTTTTGAAAAATAACGTTTTAGTCATCTAAAAACGTGCTCGAAGTTGAAGCTATGCTGCATTTTACATGAGAAATCGTGGGGTCAGACCGATCCCGTGTGCCCAGGTTACGACGTTGTTTTTGAAAATTGGAAGCTTCTTGAATTATTTACTAAACTGAAGCCAATTCCGTTTATTTCAATGGAACTGCCTTGATTCACGTATTTTTCACAAAAAAGTGCCTCACAGGGTCGATATTAAAATTTGTGACTAAATTAAATCGTTTTAGAATGTTCTCAAATTTCAAAACGTTTCGACGAATGATGCGACCTCTGCAAATCACTTCTTATTTCGGTAGATTCGATCCATGCAAGACAAGGTCCGTAAAATATCAAATAAATTTGAATCACGTCTCAAAATACAAGGAATCAGGTGTGAAAAAAAGTGATTCGATAGAAAAAAGCGTGGGTACCAGTGACTTGCAAAAAATCACTGCCAAGGTGTACACTGGTATACTTTCTCAAGATTGAATGTTTTTGAATGTATTTCCGTGTTAATAATTTCGATTTTCTTTCGTTTCAACAATTCTGAAAGGTCGTGTATACATATAAATATGTCGCTTACGACCTTACGGCAATTAGTTACACGATATATATGATACACATCCGCGTGTATGTCTATAAATACAAATTTTCGAAAGTGCGTAGCTCAGCGGTTTCGTAACACATAATACGGACGAGTCGTAATTACTTTCGAAGTGAATAACTGGCAGCGAATAATAAAGAAAAAAGAAAAAAAAATTCAAAAAATTAACAGCTGACATAAAAACCAGAACTCTGTCACACTTGATACGTCCAAACTCGCGACCTATTTCTATAGGACTTAACTACAGTAGCTTAACCCCTAGGTAAATGCAGAAGAAGGAAACGCACAGAATTTGAAAATTTATTGAATACCTCATAATAATATCGGGATTATTTATTCCTCACCATCTCTTCACCCGCGATGTATCTTACCTCGTAAGTCCGTCATATATTATAAGCTTACGTTTGCTATTTTTTACAATTATTTTTACATTTTACGCGAAAGTGTTCGAAAGTGAGAGAGAGAGAGAGAGAGAGAGAGAGAGAGATATGTAAAGAGTTGATTTTTATTAAAAGATACCGTTATAAGAGAAAGTAAGTTTGCAACGATCATGATGTACGGAATGACCGTAGCGGTTGAAAAAAATCGATCAAAATTCTATTAGACTCTGTGGATCATTCAAACAACCCGCCAAAATAAATTTCACCATGATCGAACCTTGATCTACCAATTTTTAGCAAAATTTTGTTTTTTTTTTTGCCCAATTGATAAGGATCGTGGGGAGGTCGCGGCGGTGTCATTGTCGGATCACCAGGAGCTGGTGGTGCCTCGAACAGTAGCAGCAGCGGAGCTTCATGGCGTAGTGGAACCCCGAGCCCTCCGTTGAGCGACGAAGGTGCCCCGATGACACCCTCGCCTTGGCCAACCCCAGCCATTCCTTCGTCGTCTCATCATCACGCAAACACTCACAACAACGCGAATACTTCCGGTTCCTCATCATGCAGTACCCCGGGATCTACCACGACTCTGGACGAAGGTATCGTCCTGGATTATCTCGGGGAACAGCATCCACGTAAAAAGAAGGTAAGGGACACAGTTTTTTTTTTTCTACATTTTATTATTTTTCTATTTGCTTGAAACAAGATTCGATATTTTCGAATCAAGGAAGAGATCTCGTCATCCAGGAAACGAACGGCTGCGTTTTGAGCTCCAGAGAATCATTTTCGACCGTTTTCAACGAACTTGCGATCAATTTTTTGCTCAACGATATCTCGAGATCTAATGAACGGATTTCATTCTTTCTTGTATCAATCGTTGCGGTTCTTCCTAGCTTAGTACTGCCCAGATTTTGGATTTTATCTGTCTAGCAGTTTTCGAGTTATTCAAAAATCAAAATTTCAATCTACGATGACTGGAGATTCGATCGATAGATTTTCATGATTTTCGTCTCAATCGACAGGATTTGAATGCTTTTTCTTTCGATTGAGCTTAATACTCACGAAACACTATTCTTCGAGCTTGAAAATTCAGGTAAACCAATTCGAGCTGTGAATTTTCGTGATCTACAATAACAATTGGAAAATTTTTATAACAGCCATCGAGAAGAAGCTTCCGGGTTATATATGGCATACCTAAATGTATACACGCGTGCGATTCCTCCTCCAAAGAGGAACAATAGTGATCGACAGTCCTTGAAAGCAAAGCAAACAAACAGACTATAAACGACTGAATGATGAGCTCTACATATACGAAAATTACATAGTATACGAAATTTCATAGTCCGACTAACCACTGACTCAATCTACTTACTGCGTGACCTGTGTGCCTCGTGCTACTGACCTACAAAATCTGTTTATATAAATTAAAAGGTATATATATCTATACAACGTGGTTATTTAATCACGCATCTATTTTTCATTTAAATATGTTTTGGACGAAGTTAATCGGGAATTCTGTACTGAATGACTCTGCGTCGTTCATTCATGAGTATTGAGCAATTGTTTATTCAGCATATAATTTCGATGTTTTACTGTAAATCGTTGATCTATTATCAAGCTTGAGGGAATTATTATTATCCATATTGAGGGAATGAATTTCTTGAAGATTTCTAATCGTTTTATTCACGAATTCGAAGCCTCGGACAATGTGATAATAATTATTCTATCTCCTAGCTGATATTCTATATCGAGACACTTCCTGTAGAACGACGTTTGATATTCACCCGGAAGTTCCGTTCTGTTACTTATTCTAGTGTATAGAATCTAATCCTTCAGAATATAGGTTACACGTTTATATCTGTTGGAAAGGAAAGAAGATAAGAGGGTTTAAAATAAAAATTATCAAAAAATGCATTCAAGCTAATTACGCAGTCACGTTCTCAATTCGATAATTTTTTGAGCAGATAATCGGCACAGGGATGAATAAATTTTTGTACAAGAATTCGATACGTTCTTTTCCCTCATACGTAAAATATAGACGGTTTATCGGAACGCAGACAATAATAATCGTTAATTAGTCATCGTGTGAAAATGATATCTTGGTAAAATAAATTTACAGACGTTAATTAGTTATTTTAATTAAATTTAGAACAAAAATGAAACTGTCGATTGAACGCGACGTAAGAAGGTATCAACGCGAAAATTTGCGAAAGTATTATTCTGAAAATAATGATATTTTCGATTTATAAAATTTCGGTGTC
Organism: Tenthredo amoena; assembly: GCA_963966615.1. Lineage (NCBI taxonomy): Eukaryota > Metazoa > Arthropoda > Insecta > Hymenoptera > Tenthredinidae > Tenthredo > Tenthredo amoena. Next base: position 5,558,596 of record OZ016482.1, on the reverse strand, counting down.
CGTATCCGCGTGTGCCCATTAAAGTTCGCGGATTTTCAGTCGCTGCAGATTTAGTCGTCCGCTGCATTTCAAGCCTCATTACCCTACCTACTCGTTCTTTGCCAACTATACCATGCCTCGCGGTGTTAGTCAGTACAGGTCGCGAATAGCCAATGATATTTCGTTTCTTTTTTAGCCTGACATTAACTGCACCTCACTGCACTCGTTGGTCGTAGGGTAGTAGGTAGGCACACACATGTAATAGTTCTTGCGGGCTATTCCAGTTTCGATTTGACCAAGCGCCTGACGTCATCTGTGCCAAATGCGTCTTCCCACCTAATCTTATACTTAATTTCTCTATTGGTCTTATCTGACCTCATCAATTGCCGCATTAGAAATACACCATCTGCGATGAACACACACAAGAGAAAAAAAAACAAAAAATAACGAAGAAGTATTTGCTAAAGTCTGAAAAATTCAGGTGTCTGCGGTTCAGGTGAAATTTTGACGAAACACATTTTTTTGGTTTCGAAATTGCTAAAAAAGAATCAAATTATTTTTCATCAGATACCTTTTCAGTGATTTTAAAATCGAAAAATGTTTTTTGTTCAAATTTCACCGAGGTCCTAATTGATTAAATAAATGAAAACTATAGGTATCACCTACGCTGCGTTTTAATTCTATAAACTTAATGAATGAAACGATTAATTTAAATATTTGCATTTATTTTCAATGGTAGTACATACATACATATCGCGATGATAGCCGACGATCATCGGCTGATTGTTGTATCGTAAAAGATATCTGTTTATCTTTGTTTTAACAGAAGGTCACGATCACGCTTTTTCACGAGAACAAATACAACGCGCGAAATTATTCGCTGGCTGAGATAACAGATCGCGTAAGGCCGTTTCCAAACTGCACGCGGTGGGTATGTATACAGATAACACAGCTGTATGTATACCTGTTGGTTTTTCAATGTCAAAAATTAACGCGCGGAACGGTTGCTAAGTGAATTTGTCGACGATTTACTGATCAGAAACACGCATGATCGATTTCAAAGTTTGATACGGATAGTCGAATAAACTCGGAATGCAGATCTAGGGTATTTTGTAATGCGAGGAATTGGATGCACAAAGGCAAATCGCGAAATATCACGCTGTGAAATAATTTAGAAAAACGCACCGTTCATTCAGTTATCGATATTTCAAAAGCGATCTTTTTTCACGCATGTTCCGTCACGATACTACCTAGACAAAAAGCAAATATCACCGATTGAGCAGAATAATTCAAATTTTTGCAATCCTGCTCAATGTACCCTTGTTTCATTAAACTCCGCAGTTCTCGTGGCTTGAGACAATATCTGAAGTTTCTAGTACAAAACATCTGAAATATCGCAGGATAGAATTCGCGATGCATATATTCTGCACGCTTAGATCTATCGTCGAGTGTTCTGGTACTCAAGGTTACAACGCTATCGAGCAGCAGGCGTGTTGGTTGCCTTGGGTAATAGTCCAGGAACTTTAGGCAAAAAATGGGCTCATCTTCGGAAAAAGTCCAACCAAGCTGAAAATTGGTATACACTTACCTTTCAGCTCTCCAAATGAGGTGTGAAAAGTCCCCGGAATTCGGTTGTACGCATAACTTGTGACAGCCCAAAAACGGTGAAAAAATTTCCTTTTTTTCGGTTTTTTGCAAATATCTTTGTTCCTGTTGGTCTTACGGCTATAAGGTATACTTATAAAAAATAAAGAGCGGGAAATTCTCTACAAAAAAGGTGGAATAGAGTTTATTGATAGAACTAGTAATTTCCACCGAAAAAAGGTGTGAAACATCAGATTGAGTTTTTTAGCTGCCGCGCCGCTGCGTCCTGCATTCTGTGTGGCGGCGCCATAGCAGCTGCGCTTCCCCTCTGACGTTAGTGCATAGATTGGGTCGGATTTTATACCTGCTGTGCCTGTTTTTGCTGGTGAGGTTTGCTAGACGCACAGTCCCAAATCGTTGCTACGCCACACTGGACGTATATTATGTCGCGTTTTCAAGGAAATTACTCATAATGGAACAATTGTGCGGTATTTGTGACGAAACTCTCGCAAGTGGCGAATCTGTAACAGTTGAGCGGGGAATAGATAAGTTAAAGGCCGCGAGTGTTGAGAGAAATGATGGAAAAATAGCACTGTTTAGTGATGTGCAATCTATCCAGGTGCACGTGGCCTGTCGTAAAGACTATACTCGCCAGTCCAGTATTAACGCTTTCAAAAGGAAACGTGCTACCGAGGATGCTGCTGGTTCATCGGGATGTAGTCCTCCAAAAAGCAAGATGCGATCATCCGCACCATCTTTCGACTTTAAGAAGCTTTGTATTTTTTGTGGAACCGAGGCTGATGAGGAAAAAGAAAAGAAAACCCGTAAGGAGCTCCGCAAAACGATTAAGCACGTTGCAACAATCGGCTTCAAAGAAACCGTAATGCAGATCGTCGAAAAAAGAAAAGATGATCAGACCCAGGCTGTTCGGAAGAGGATCATCTTCTACTTATACACGCTTTCACTGGATGTGACACAACGTCTGCTCTTTTTCATAAAGGAAAAACTGCAGCTCTGAAACTTTTCGCAAAACGTCAAGACCTACGTGCTGCAGTCCAAATTTTCAACCAGAGTGATGCTTCTCGAGAATCAATTTCTTCGAATGGAATTCGAATATTTCTAGCTGTGTATGGCGCTCCAGTTAAACAAGATGACTTGAACGCATACCGTTATCTATGCTTTATGAGAGCTATAGGCAGAAACAAGTCGGTAAATTTGAGTTTATTACCCCCAACAGCTGACGCAGCTAAGGAGCACCTGTATCGTGTTTACTACCAGGTGCAGTATTGGTTAGGAAATCAGCTGAACCCGCAAGATTGGGGATGGATATTCAAAAACGGCATATTGGAGCCAATAAAAACATCGCAACCTCCTGCCCCGGAGCGTCTTTTGAACATGATTTTTTGTAACTGTTCGAAAGGCTGTGGCGCATTGTGCGGCTGTCGAAAGTTGGGCCTCCAATGTTCAGCAGTTTGCGGTAATTGTCGTGGGACGTCTTGTCTGAATGCTGCCCCAATCGAAGATTCGATAGAAAAAAGAAACGATATCGACGACCCAGAAACCGATTCTATTGATGATTCCGAGCAATCTTGGAATTTCCCACCAGTCCCGTGGGAAAATCAAGAACAATTCGAAGAAGGAGGGGAAGCAACTGAAAGAAAATAAGCTGTCAGAAATTAGTTACATAAACAACCATCATTTTTTTAGTTATGTATTCCTAAGTATTCACGAAAAAAAAAATTAGATTATACCTAACCTGACAAACTTGATTTTTTTACGATAGACTTTTACATCTTTATAATGTTAGAATAAGAAGATCAAAAACAGGAACGTTAATATTGCACACTTGAATATACTATTATTTATACCAGAATGTCTATAAAAATATTAAAAGGAGAAGATACCGCACAGAAACTTCGATTTCGATCATTACATACAATTAAATATCCATACAAAATTTATATTGGAGTTTCAATGCCAGATTACGTGAAAACTATTAGTGTTATCAATAAACTTTATTCTACCTTTTTTATAGATAATTTCCCGCTCTTTATTTTTTATAAGTATACCTTATGGCCGTAAGACCGACAGGAACGAAGATATTTGCGAAAAACCGAAAAAAGGTAATTTTTTTCCCCGTTTTTGGGCTGTCACAAGTTATGCGTACAAGCGAATTCCGGGGATTTTTCACACCTTATTTGGAGAGCTGAAAGGTAAGTGTATACCAATTTTCAGCTTGGTTGGACTTTTTCCGAAGTGAAATCCTAAAGTTCCTGGACTATAATACTGATCTATTTTTTAATCACCGTACTATAGGTACTATTATACAGCCGTATTATACTCACGCACACATACATTTGTACGTTAAATGCTCCGCGCGTTTCCACTGCACTAGGTACTACGTAGGTACGTAGATACATATCCTTTACCAATAATGAAAGATCGTCTCACGCTATTACCCAACCAACTGACACGTGTAATTACGTATTCATATGAACGTATATGTATATGTATATCGATGTTATTATATCATATTATATGCATGTCATTACTGCAACGCAGGACTTCACACGTATTAGAATCCTAATTTGTTAGAAAAAAGAACTGCTGTAACGTAGCTGTAACAATAACGATGGCATATCGATGGATTCTATCGAAAAAAGATCGCATTTCGCAGAAATGATATCATTAAGAGTAGAAAGATAGAATTTGAAAAAAAAAAAAAAAAAACAGATACGTAAGCTCCAGTTTTACGTCATACAGTCGTATTTGCAGTTCAAAAGGGGACTCCGGTGAAATTTTGACGGAAACCATTTCTTCGGTTTTAAAATCACTAAAACCCTGAAGAATTTTCAAATTAGATGTTTTATTTTCGTGATTTTAAAACTGAAACAATGATTTACGGAAAAAAAAAAAGAAAAGAAATTCACCGGAGTCGTCCCCTCTTCAAATTCATACAAAATTGTCCAGGTCGCATTAATTCGAGAAATGTAACTTTTTCCGATAAGGAAAAAAGATCGTATTTCAACGATGCGGGAAAGAAAAGCGCATCTCGTTGCGCAGAACCGATGTTTCGCTATCTGCGCATCGAGATACGCTATTCTTCCCTGCGTCGTCGGAATACGATCTTTTTCCTGATCGGATCAGATACGCCTTTCTTTTCTGCGCTACCGAGATACACTATTTTCGATAATAGCCATCGATATAGTGAAAAAAATGTATGCGACTGACGTATCTTCGCACACTTAATGATATCCTAGACTAGTGAATCATATTCTTCAATATAATTCGTCGTATTTTAGATGGAATAAAATCGACCTTGCCTCTTAGCCTGCGCAGCTGTTTATCGCTGCTATATAAGCTAAGCCATACCACACGTCGGTGCTTCGCTTGTCTATGCGATATTTCCGTATTTTGTATTTACTCCTATACCAAGTGACGATGAGAACGGAGAGACGAAGGAGGCGGTTTAACTCCCGTCAACAATCCGGTAGCTGGTAATATATTCGTGACACAGTGACACGCATAACCAGCCGGTCCCCTGCCAAGCCTCGCGGTTATACCCGATCGCCTTGGCTGGTACTATGCTATGATGTAAACTGGACGGATGCCAGAGGATGCCGTAGGATGATGGAGGAGGATGTTCGCATCGCGGCTTTGCCATCGTGCGCAGAACATAGACGAAGTCGATTTAGAATTAGAATTGGGCTCGTTGGATTCTTATATTGTTTGAAATACCGGTACGGATATTTTCTTACCGATCATTAGATCGATATATACACGACTAATTTCTCTTTGTTTAAATGTCAAGCAGATTCTTTTCCTTTTTATACTCCGAGGTTTTAAAAGTCGTGAACTATTTCCACGGTTAATGAAATTCCACATTAAACGTATACGCCGATCGTTATACAGGCATTACAAACGCGTAGCTTGTAACAATTCAATATCTGTATACCTACACACGGGTAGAATATCGTATTTGCGCAAGTGGTCCGAGTCAGAGGTTCGCCAGCCCGACGTTGAATGAATGGAATTGTTATTGATTTCGATCATGGGCGACGTGTGCCAAGAAGGAAAAATTTTTATCATCGCTTCAATCTCCGTTCTTATTTTTCAACGTCAATTAATAAGTGTTCAACTGATTTCTTACACGGCTTGGAAAACTTACAACGTGAAAGTGATCGTCTGATCATAATTCCAGACATCATTGACCTGTGAGACTTTCTATCAAATAAGGAAGAAGAAAAACATCTATTTATACCCAGATAAGATACAGAATCGTAAAATCGTGATGAAGGGATGAAATTCAAAAGTATAAGGACTCGTACGATCTCTGTAACGTCAGAATTACGATATTGACAATCGATTTGAAGTTGATAAACGTATCGACGATCAATCGTTGGCTTTAAAACGTTCTTACATCAAGGACGCTCGCGGTTATTTGGACAAGGTTAACGAGCCGAATTTGGCGAGTAAACGATCAAAAAATTCCTTGAAGTTACACGCATATAATATAGTACCCGATGAGAGAAAGCGACGTTATTTTTTTCGTCAATAAAATACCAGATCTAAATATTTCCTCCGTCTCGTATAGAAAGGTCGAACACTAACGACTCAATTATCTCTTACGAAGCTCGTATAGCTTATATCGAAGTCAGGAAGCGCTGGCAATCGTGGATTGCTCGTGCAAACTTATCAAAAGCACACGCGCCTAGTCTCGATGTAACAACGCCTGCACGTACGAATATATATATATATATATGTATCGTAGGTATATAGATTTGCATTGGCGTATCGCGCGCCTTGTATATTATACACTCGTACTCTCATACCTTCAATGTGCATGTGCATGCGCATTTCTGACGTTAGAATGGCACGTGGCTCTCTACTTAGACGGGGGCGAGGGAATCATGGACTAAGGTCATCGCGACCCTGAATGCTGCACGCGCGGTACTCTCCTCGACGTCTATGCAGCCGTTATAAAGCGCAGAAAATTTATTTCTAGGTTCTAGGTACGACCTATACGGTGCCAAGACACACTTAATACGATATTAGATTAATTTAACAATTTTAAGCGCCCGTCTTCGCCTCTCGCTTCATCGTTCATTACGATTAAACATTCTTGCAAGAGAGAAGGAAACGAATTTATACTATGGGAATAAAAGTCTTGGAATCGCATAAAGACGTTCGAAAAACTTGCGTTACGAATTTTTAGTTTCTTAGTCTAAACTTATGACATCTGAATCGTTAGGTTCATCAGTTTTCTTCTATAGCAACTTCTTAGCAAATCAATTCTACGTGTTGAACGAGAATTAGGAATATCCCAACGCTTTACATTTGCATATATATATATATATACATATACATGTGTGAGAAAGTTTATCTTCAGTGTTAGTGTGTATGTAGTGAGATAACGAATAGTTTATGTATGTACTAATGACATGTCAGATTCTACGTATGACCTGCATTTCCTATGAACAAACTATACGTATATGTCAGGTCAAATATGATTAAAGTCGTATTTGTCTTTTTCTCTCAACCTTTGGAGCCGGAGAAGCTATGAGATATTTTTTTTTCACGTATCTATAAACTTCGTTGTATACAGCGACGGTTATGTATCCTGGATGATAATTACACAACGGCTGTATACTCAATAGATTCGTGCAATATTTGATTTGTAATAATAATGATATATCGTATACGCGCGGTTATAGGTGAAGAATAAGAATCTAACTCCTATAACTATACTCATTGTAAACGTAACTCAATAAGAGACGAGAGTTTCGTCCCGGCCCTACGAAGGAGTCGGGTATTTTTGAACCGAGTCAATTTCGCCCACGCCACGTTACGCTACGTTACGAAGAACGTAACGCTGCGCCGCGCTGTGCCGCGCCGCGCCGCAGCGCGGTGCCTGTTGTTGACCGGTTAGCGTCCTTGACTTGTACCGACCTTCGGTTCTGAGCTGTACGCTGCCGCTTCCGTGACGAGAGATTTATTTAGCCTCTTCCCCAACCTCACAAAGTCCACATTTAATATACGAGTTTGTCGCGGTCCCGTTCGGACGCACAACGCAATCTTAAAATCCGTAACTTTTTCATTCGTTTTATTACGCGATAATCGCACATTGAATATTGATCGCGTTCATTTACTTTCAAATTAGGACAATTTACCTGCGGAAATTACGTAAAAAATATTCAAATTATAGACTAATCCTCAGACATCAGTGTTCCGTTTCAAAGAGTTTTAAGATTAAGCAAAATCTATCAGATTCGCTCGATTTCTTTCGTTCAGAAAACTATTCCCTGCTATTTCACCGTGACAAAATTTTCTTCATCGCACATGCATGAAAACGCCACTTTTCTATGCCTGTGGAGCGGGAAGGAAGTTGGACATTTCGATCTACCGGCGTCACTGCATTCCTCGCGCATGCGCATATCCGAAATGCTTTGATATTACTTCTTCATTACACCTTTCGGGAGTAATGGAGTTTCCAGAAGAAATAATGAATTACCGATTACGATTAGTGCTTTCTATTGTTTTTAGATTTTTAGCTAAAAAATAATAATGCTTAAGGTTATAAACGAAAGCAAAAATCGATAAAAATGGGCATACGAAAGTGGCGGTTTCATGCATGCGAGATAAAAAGTAGCGTGTGTAACTCGGGAGGAATGATTTTTTCTCCCTAGTCACGCAATATACAATTTTTATTCTCTAATAGTCAGTTTAATATCGCTATTCGTTGGTTGAAATCGATATCGATGTAATCTCATAGAATTAAATACTCGGCAATAAAACTATAGAAAAAAATTCAGTCACGGTGAAAGTTGCAGGTTATAAATTTCGGGAAAAAATAAACTGACTTAGAATAAAATCGAACGAATTTAACGGATTTTTATTCATTTAAAAACGCTTTAACATAAGACGTTAATTCCTAAGCATTCGTTATTAATTTTACGATCTTTTGTTCAAGAATTTCTAGATCTTTCTGATCAATATTCGCCGTGTGATTAGACCGTCTGATAAAATTAATATAAAATTTACTGCAACGATTAATGCGATTTTAGTTTCCTCTAAGGTTCCCGCGCCATAAACAGTCCTGGATACCGTCGAGTAGCAGCAATTTGTCGGAGCGACTTATTTGTTATCGCGAAAACTGGCTGCAGCTTTATCCGTCGTTATGGCTGGACTAATTAAACGAATAGTCGTGGCGATCTTGTGTCTTGATCCAACGACCGAGTATGTGTACATGTACATACATATGTATATTATATATATATATACGCGTCGCGGCGCTTCTTCTTACCAGGGAGATAAAAGGCGATTCGGTGTGTCTTGGCACCGCGCTGTCTACAGCTGGTCACCTTGCCGCTTCAGTTCTGAAGTGTATTTGCCTGTTATACCGAGCCGCCGTCGACTCTGTACATAGTATATACGTACAGACATACATACATATATATAATTGTAAAATTACGAGAACCGTCGAACGTTTCATGCCCGGTAATGCATAAGTGACATAACAAAATTACGCAACGTTATTCTACTTCAGGAATGAGTAATGAGTGTGCTGCACACACACGCTCAGAATGGGAGTCACATAAAACTGTGTATAAGTTAATATACATATATATATATATATGGGAAACTATATAAAAGATAGAGCGAAGAAAGCTTCCGATTAATGATTATTCGGAGGTGTTTTTATTTCGATAAAGAGCTATAGATGATATCTAGCTGTGAAAAATCGTTGGTTATTTATCTCTGAAAGTATACCGCAGGCGAGTAATCGAATGCGCTTTTTTTTACATGAATCGAGATAGCATAATCTATACTAACTATTTTTTCGTATCAATTGAAGCGACGTAGAGTGAGGAATAATCGGTGGAGGTAAATCCTTGCTGGGTTCGATAAGAATAAAGAAATTATTGCTACGCTCTAGTTTAGATTCTTTGACTTCGGGGTACGACGAGGAACGAATTTTTACTGATCGAGAAACTGGACCCAGTAACCACGGTCGAAACTCGCTCAATTCGACCCTGGTTAGGTCGGGTTATGTAAGTATGAGATCACCGCCGCGTCCCACCCGACCTAACGTCATAACGCGTCCTTGGATGAAGTCGCGAGAGCGAATTAGCGCAGGTTTATAAATATCACGCGCTAGCGCTACGCAAAGTTTACGTACCTACGTACGTCCTTCACAGGTATCTTCTCAACCTATCGGTATATCACTGTACCGTGTATATCTAGTATCTACTGATATGTAACTTGGTTCGTAGAGGTGCCTCTTTTCGTCACTCGAACCTATTTTTGAACAGTCGCGCCAACTTGCGAGATCTCAAATATCGCGAGAAAGATTCTGCTGTATAGATTTCACATTTTTTTTTTATATTATATATTATATTTATTATTAATTTATTTATATTATAACAATCTTCAAGATAATCCTCACGTCTCAAATCTGAGTCTGAATCTATAATATAATATCTAGGACAAAATTCTGGCATTTTTTTTTTTTTTTTTTCTTTTCGAAATACAGATCAGTTTTTCACATTTCATATTTACAAACACCTATGCTAATGAAAATCCACGCGGATTTACGATACGTATATTTATGTCATATTAATGCAGCGAGGTATCGTATATATATATATATATATATATATATATGTGTATAATAATATGTTGTCGATTGCGGAATGGAGCTGCCACCGAGTAGTAGATTTAATTTCGCTTACTATACGGAGCGCGTGGGCGAAACAATTGCAACGTGGGTTTGACGTGAAGTTTCCAGCAGCTGCGGTCAATATGGCGCCGTTCGCGGTTCGCCTCGGCCCAGCTTCCCTTATACCTCGTCCCTCGCGTAGCCCCTTCTCGTAGATATACATCATGTAGGTTATCTCCGCTTGAATGTGTGAGGAAGCAATTTTTTCTATGTCTTTTTTTTCAATTCCCTTACAACTTGACAATTAGAAACTTACGTAACCTTAATTGTTTTCGGTCTATACCGTATACAGACGTATCGCGGAAGCGACAACTTACGGTGCTATTATAGAATTTTGATAACGTCTTGTCATTGCAACGACAAAAAACGCGAGAGAAGCGTAGATGCGCCTCTTTAACTCCCCGATTTAAAAAAGGGACGTTATCATAATCATCCTGTCAATTAGAAGTTGAGTCTTCGTCAGATCTCAACGTTTTAAGATCCAGAGAATCGCCTGCGATTTTCAGATCGACGTCTGACGATCAAGTTTTTGCCTGACGATATCTCGAGAACGAATGAACAGATTTCGTTCTTCCTTGTATCAATCGATGCGGTTTCTTCTAACTCAGAACTGATTGTATTTTGGATTTTATCGATCCAGTAGTTTTCAAATTCTCAAAAGAATAACATTTTGAAGAACAAAATTTCAATTCATGATATCTGGAGAATTGTTCAACAGATTTTTATGATTTTGGTCTCAATCGACAGAATTTTCTTCAACTTGAAGCTGGTTGAATTTCGAAATCGATCGGTGCGGTAGTTTTTGCGTTAGAAAAACAAGAAAAAAAATTAACTTTACCCTCGAATACTATTTTTCGAGCTTGAAAAATCCGGGCGGCCCATCGAGGTCAGCCGACTTACTTACTGCTTGTTGCCATATATATTTTTTTCATCTTTTTCTCGACTACTCTTGTCCTCGATTTGAATTTAGAACACGCATTTATCATAGGTATCGTTACGCGCTTCCGGTTTTCATCATCAGCTTCGCGCCAACGATAATGCAACACGCTGTCCCGTTTTATGTCTAGCATAGAGCTAGATAGGCATTTCATTATACCCTATATACACGCTTCTCCGTTAAGGTCACCGCACCACTTCACTTCACTTCATTTCCCTATTTACGTCTAACATCTATAGCTATCTACTAAAAACCGAAAGCTTCTATAATTAAATGCATATAATAGCGAAAATTTATTTAAATTCCAAATTTGAATAATGCATTACGAATTTACGAACAAAATACGTGAACATGAACTTTTACACTTATGCCACAGGTTTCAGACGCTTTGGCAAATCTGATAAACCGATGAACGACGTTATTGTTACGAAGAAATTTTTTAACCGAGTTTCTACTGCAGTCGGAAGTGATATATTATCTGTGTATGTAGTTATTATTATTCCACTCACAATCAGTTAAACAAATGTGACTTTTGAATTGACCGTTGTTATTAGTTACCTTTAGCCGCAGACGTGTCACATTGCGTTTGCGTGTACGTACATAAATACATCGTACGAATACTGCAGAGAAGACACACCTCTTCCGGAATACTGATGTAATTATCCATGTATATACATATATATATATATCTATATACATATGTACAGAGTTCGTTGCATAGATTTATGTAACCTATCTTTAATAACCTGACATAATATCTGTTATAATGACGATAATTATTATTATATGTGTAAATATACTTCCACGAATCGATAGCTGCACTCGATATAGTAGACATGGTGTAATTATACGGCGATAATTAGCGAGTAGATGATACCCAGCTGTTCCTCGATGTATATATGTATATATATATATATGTATTTATTTTTTTTTCTTCACTTACTAAATAATCGGACCTTGGAAATAGCCGTAACGCATACAGCTTCCTACATATATATGCTTGTGTGCAGCATATCATACGAACTACTGCTGAGTGTTAAACCCTGTCGGGTTGAAGGCACTTTCTTTAAGGCCGGTGCGGTTATTGCAAAAAAAAATGAAAAAAACAATGCCTGCATAATTAATTGCGTAACATTTACCGCGTTCCGGTCACCGTATACCAGTTATTATACGGACTGCAGCCTCCTAGAGATCGTTCGATGAGTCAGTATAGAATTTTTTACCAAAAATCAGGAGAATTTCGTTTTTGAGATAACTTGTATATTATAAGAAAAAATATACGTTTTTTTCGGTTTTTTAAAATGAGAACTGTACTGTAACGAAATATGTAAAATGGTCAGGGTCACAGCATGGGTGAGTTAGCACGGAATGCCCCATATATTTATTCGTATAGAAATATAAAATAGAATATAACGAGAAAAGATCGAGAATATAATCGAGTGGGCGAACGTGTTTACTGAATCTTTATCAGCTGCGAGGGTATAGGTATGTGCGTGTAATATGCTATGTGTCGTAATTGAGAAGAGTGAGACGGAGCTGAGTAGATGTTGCAAAAAAGATAATATTAACAGTAGGAGAAAAAGTTTATATACTGACGGAATGCCAGCGCTATATTATAATATGTAGACAGACTCATTACCCGATCCGTCGAAACTAGAAAATAACTAACTTCATGGACATTGTAGCGCACGCAATACCCGCGAGCCCAGTCACGCTAGAATTTGGCAAGGTCGACTTCGAACACAGTAAAAATCTACTGTGCGGATATTTTATTAAAAACGATTTGGGCCTAGGACAATCATCCTTGCGTCACTGCGCGAAATCTGCTAAGGCATTATTTGTTGTTCAACAAAAATTCGAGTTTCGATGAAGGACGAATTTTTGAAGGACGAGAAAGTCCCAGAAGATTTTTTCAGCCATACGATTTATCCAACCCAGTTTGTTAGTTTTTAAGCTCAATCAACAAAGAGAAGAAAAATTCGCATAAGTAGAGGATTTGTTTTCTCCAGTCATCACGGAAATCTGTTGATACCTGGAAAATCCTGTGAATCTCGTGGAATTTTATGTTCCATCTGGAATATCTTTAAAATTGAACCTCGGTTCATGAAAATCTACTAAGTCCACTGAACATCTCGTGAGTCAGTTTTCTCGAGTTTTTGCTTTCTATACGACGCGAAAATTCGGGATCAGGCTCTAGCCGAAAGTAGGAAGTTTAGTTTCGCACGATTCGAATGTGTTTTTATTTATTGCTGGCTAAAAGTTGACAGAAAAAGTTCCAAACTCTCGTTTAACCGGACACTCCGGAAAAGCACCTCGACAGTGTGCTAGCTGCAACCGGAAAAGGTTTGCTCAAATTTTTCTTATCGTATAGGTTGTTTTTGGAAGCCAAGAAACGTGGTGTTTGGCCATGTGCATATGTAGTCTAAATGTGGGAAAGGAGTGTTGAATGATATCTGTTTACAGCTGAGAGACTGGTAAACCGTCCAGGATGTAGAATTAAGACGTCTATAACACGTGTGTCAGTATCCACATAGACATTTCATGGTGTAAACTATAACACGGTGTAAAGGTACATCGAAAATGACTTTTCAGGGCTAAGATATCATTTATATCTTATATCTATTTTATATCTTATCATTTTGTCGCTGACGTCCGATCGATTCACTAATTATCAATATCGCATTAATTATTATAGTCATCTACATGCACCGTAAAGATTTAATCGATCGACTGCTGCAGGGTCCACGTCGCTATATATGTACTTCTCTTTGGATTCGCTCAAGATTGAGAACTCTTTATAATTATGACGTTGATATCGTCAATTATCGGTCTTCAACCTTGATGACGGTCAAATACGATGACCGGTAGGTTACTGCAGCCTCAAGAGCCTCGTTATCCCTAGTACACGCGATAGGGATAACGCTAACTTCACGATAGACTTCTGATTAGAGATATCGAACACCGTCGAACGCATAACCTATGCGATTACAGATTATTATTTCGCAGATCAAATCTTCCTTCATATTTTCAAATTCAAATTCGTTGATTATTCGCATTCCAAGATCAGATTCTCGATGGATTTCGATTTTCATATGCGTTTCTCGCGTAAATCAGAAAGCAATGTTCCCACGGTATAAAACGAGGTGGATAAGTTTCGAAATATTACTGAGATTTTCGATCTTCTTTTTTTCATTCCGTCGTTATTTTCGTTACCGCAAAATATCGCAGTACAGCTAGTACAGCAAATTATGAACGAACTAATAATTTCGTCTGATTCTAACCTAGAGCTAAAAGATTAGCGGTGGCCCAGCCAGCTGTCCTCGGAATAGAAGATGTATTTTTAGTTCGCTTGCCGAGTGGTTATCGCTCGCAGACGATAAATTTGCTCCTGTGTGTATATATATAAGTACGTCTGTGTAGTTTTTTCCTTTTGATTTTTTCTCTTTTTTTTTTTTTTTTTGTCTGTTTCTATTCCTTTTTTTTTAATCTCTCTTCTTTATTCTTTTCACAAATATAATAGAATCGGGTGTTACTACAGTGTCCGCGAAAGCGACAACCGGAAACAGCTACGCTGGTATTTTGGAAACGCCTATAAGCAGAGAGAAAAAAAAAAAAGTAAAAAAACTTGCTGAATAAAATTCAGAAAAAATAAATAAAAATAATAAGGAAAATCGTGGAATGAAATAAATAGAAATCGCACGGTAGGATTGCGTCGGGAAATACCACCGCCTTAAATCCCCTACGCGGAGAATTTACTGTGAGAGAAAATATCGCAACATGTTACGCAAGGTTTGGTGTCTGCGGCAGCCGCAACCAGCCGACCACGCTTAAGTATGATTTATAACAGCGTGTGACCGAATACGCAAAATATTTGTGTCACCGGGCCTCTACTGTCTATTTACCACTATTTCATATACTACGTACGTACGACGCGCGTAATCACGCGCGGGTGTATATCTAACCTCGGAATTATGACTTGGCATGAATTTATACGAATTAGAAATTCTCTACTCGAATTTATTCATTCATTTATTTATTTATTTATTTATTTATTTATTTATTTATTTATATTCTCAATGTAGTTTATACTATAGAAATAAACGGAGAAGAAGAAGAAGAAGAGGTTTTCCTTGTGGGCGTCGATGCACGCATTTTGATCCCAGAAGAGGTTTTACAAACAAGAAACTCAACAAAACAAGATTCAAACGAGTCAATTCAATTAATTTCTCGACGACACTGTTCCGCGGGCTCTTTTTCAAATCTGCAATAATCATCGTATTGGAAATCTTCAAAAATTGACCATCTATGGTGTAACGGCTCTGTGCGAGCGGGTCCCAACGTCTTTTCATTAAAAGTGTCAAAATAATACGCGCCTACTTATATATCGACATATTTTACGATATAATATGGTACTGCAGGTGTGGCTCACCATCGCAATAATACATTACCGTCAAACCGTAACACGACTATATTTATATACATTTATACATACAGTACTGGTAGATACATGTATAAAGTGTAGATGTAGTGTGCACGTGACATTGGCAAGGCGTCGCATGACCAGGTGCTCTCGTTGAGCTGAAAAAAAAGCTTCCAGGACCTAGGATAACAAATCGGTGCTGGGCGGACCGTCCGGGGAATCCCCGCTTTACTTCACCTTGCTTCGCCTTGCCTTGCCTCTCCTCGCCCGGCGGCTACCGACCGCGAAATTCGCAGCAATGTGACCTTGATTTTTGTCTAACACTCCGCGAAATTCTAACGGTGTAATAATACGGGAACAATGCCTCCGCGCGAGCGGATCAAACTATAATAGGAAGAACGCTTGATAGGAATAAGCTATCACCGCGTTTTCCGAGCTTTCGAACAGTTTGAACCAAAAATTGCCATCTCGAAGTTCGTCTAAAGGAAGTCCACATCGTGTTATTTTAGTCGTATCACGATAAAACCCATTTTTTAATTCTCAAAAATTAATAAAAACAAACTCTTCAATTATTTTTACTAATTTTCAATACCCGAAGACGTTTTTCTTCTATCAGATTATAACCGAGGTCTCATATAGCATAATTCATTATGCAATTTACCAATTTAGATACCCGATTCGATCCGTCGAGTATAGGCGCTATCCCGTCTCGTTTCTCTGACAATTATGTTGTATATCGTCGTCATATTTCTCCGTATGATAGCAAGCGCGCGTGCGTATACGATACGTATGTACTACAATACACATACCCATACTTATGCTTTACTCACGCGTGCTCACTGCGCGTATACGCAACCATGTAGCAAAAGTAAAGCTATTCGGTTCACTGCCAAGATATTTAGGCCGAATCGACGACGCAAGTTTCGAACACGAATCAGGAGAAAGTTACCTCTAGCTACTGAACATTGGTATAGGTATGGTGAAACCTTTTATATAACCGTCTATCGTTTTATTATCAAGGATTTGGCACAAGCTATATAACTATATGTACAGCTTGCGATTGGTATTTATTAGAAGCATTATCATTAGGAAAATGTTCTTATGTAGGTATTAAACTATTTGTGTATTCTTTGTTCGAAATGAAACGAAACGTCGCAACAAAGAATACACAAATAGTGTCTTTACCGTCCTTATCCCATGAACATTTTACCATTACTAAACTGGACACGATTCAAGAGCGATTATTATGATCATTGTTGTTATTATTATCGCTGCCCGACCGCGACTGTCACTCCCACGTCCTATACAGTGAAAGGTGATTTACTATTAGCGAATTATTAATTTGCCAGTGACAGCAACCGGGGGTAGAATTTTTGATAAAATCCTAGAGTCGTAAATTTAATTGCGAAAAAATGAATCAAATTCGAAGGGGATATTCTACACTTTTTTTCTCAACGTCTGATCTCAGAAAAGGAATTCGTCGGAAATCATTGGTTTGCTCCGAAATCACCTACATCGACGTAGAATATCCCCTCAAAATTTGGCGGAGTTTCGATTAACGGTGCGACCTGTACCCCAGGCGAAAACCACTTTTTCATCGATGCGATCAATCTTCATAATTCGAAGTCCGTCAGATCTAAAATAATTCTTAATTATGTCTCGAAATGCTGTATAGTAATCACGTGTGAAAAAACTTAATCAGTGGAATATTTCCTATGAAATTGTTTCACCTATGTCGCTACGAGGCGTAATATAAGTGATCGAGTCTCTGCTCGAGCTTCGATGCATCATATATATATATATATATAGATATATGCGAATTTCATATACGCGACGCGTACGCTGATATATTTTCATATTTAGCGGGGTTATTGGCGCGTATACCTACACTCCCGGTCGTTAGATAATTCGGACAGCTGCTGTTGATAGTCCTGGCCTAGGGTAACGTTATCCTTGTAGAGTCCTACCCCCACCCACTCACTCGCCCGTCCGTCTCCCTCCTCTTCGCAATTTTCGTCTATATTACGCGGCAACGCGGAGGGGTTTAGGCCACCCATTCGTTCGGCATCGGAAGTGGCCTCGTAGCTCCAGCCGAAGGTTTGCGAATCCACGACCTTGACTCGCTCGGCTGAATCCGTGAATCTAACGGCCGATAGCGTAGGTCTTTATATATACCGGCGGACCGCGTCATTCGTTTCAATTTTCGCAACTCTGACGGTCCTGCTTTTTTATTGAACGAAATTAAACCGAGGGTCTCAAATCGCAAGGCCCAAATTTTCGGTGGTCGATGAACTAGGCGGCGAACTCGATCGATCTTATCCAAAATTTCATATCATCGTTTCTTCGGGCGATATGTTTTACCGTTTTAATCTTACCAATTGAATTAATGAGACGAGAATTTATTACTAGAAACTATTAGCATTACTAGACAACAAGTATCCGTATTCGGGTGCCGTAAAAAGATTCTCCTCGGCATAGAAAACAAAATTTCAAATCTCTAGGACATCTATTTTTGCAAGTTTCACATTTTCGAATATTTATATGTACAATATTCGTTCTCTATTTGCTATGCTAAAATTTGCGAAAGTAAAATTTAGAAATTGAATTTGTCCGTTACTAATACGTTGAATAATAATATCGGAATAAATTAGCGGAATTCACCTAATTGCCGTAAATAAATTCTCTATATTCAAAGAGAATATTTCTCTCGGTCCGTAAATTGCGAGCTTGATAGCTCGCCAACGATTAAAAATTTGCTGTATACGTGTATTACTAGGGTGATTAAAAAAAAATGTTTTTTTTTTGTTTTTTTTTTTTCAAACAGGTTCAAAAGTTTCATTTAGTTATAAAGATACGCCTGTTAAAATTTGAGCTCTTAATATTAATATTAAGAGGTGGCGCATCGCGAATTTCTATTTCTCATTTAAATAACACGGGAAAATTTGTCTCTGCTTCTTCTGATTTTTATAACTAGCTAACGATGCGTCATACGGAAAATCTACAAACATATTTTTGCAGAGAATTAAATGCTCTACAAAAAAGGTCTCTTGCACTTTTTTGATAAACTTATTTTAGAAAGTCATTTTTTGTCAGAAAGGTGGTTCTTTGAACTCGAATATCATTTGAATGGCTAAGTTGATCAAAAAAGTGTAAGAGACCTTTTTTGTAGAGCATTGAATTCCCTACAAAAATATGTTTGTAGATTTTCTATATGACGCATCGTTAGCTAGTTACAAAAATCAGAAGGAGCAAAAACAAATTATCTCTTGTTATTTAAATGGGAAATAGAAATTTGCGATGCGCCACACCTCTCAATATTAATATTAAGAGCTCAAATTTTAACAGGCGTATTTTTATACCTGAATGAAACTTTTGATCCTGTTTGGAAGGAAGAAAAAAAGATTTCGTTTTTTCTGAATCACCCTAGTGTATACACATGAAAATTGTAACGAAAAACAAAAACAGCTGTTTCACTCGAGGTTTATCGTATGTATGCGGTTAATTTGTATTCTTCGCATTATACCGAAAAACACGGTGCAAAATGACGCAGTATCATCGACCTTGGGCAGGTCTTTGACCTGTTAAGCTTGACAAATATAACAACGACTGGCATGTACACTAATTCGACGATAACAGCCTTGGATTTTGATAAACCACTTAGAACAAATATTTGTGCGGTTAGTAAAACGACAATAATACCAACAGCCATATCGTATTATAATATCGCACTTCCTTAGCTAAGCGTTACCTCGCGATTTGATAGATAATATAAATCATAATTCGTTATCTGCAGTTATCAAACTTACTACGACTTAATTACATACGGCTCGTATATTATAGTCATACGAGTTTGTGTACAACTATATCTAGATACTATATGTTACTCGTGTATACCTATTTTATGTATAAACAGCTTCTAATCAGCTCGTTAACCTTCACACGTATCATTTTAGAATCAGAATTTGTTCAATTTAACGATATAACTCAAGGTCATGTGTACGACGGAGTATTCTACACTCACAATCAAATTTATAGACGATCGAACGAAGCCGGAAACTCTATCGCAAGTGAATGATAATCTAACCTATAATTAACCAAATTTTTATCACGTTAATTCATTAATTAATTCATTGAGGCATTGTTTTCATTCAAAAATGAATATCTATGATGAAGGAAAATATTACAAGCCGATTATCGGTGTGCTTTGCAACGGAACTTTGTACCAATTTATATTGGGCTATTTAAAAAAGAAGAAAGATGTCGCTGCTGTGTCTCAGACCGCTGAAATCATTCCATACCGTTAAATTGTACATAAATTGTTCTGTTGCACGGTTTCCCTCGAACTGTTGCTGTTATTCGATGTTCTAGCTTTGAATAAAAAGCGAAATGTCCGCACAGCACAGCACGACGATCGCGAGGTCGCACGGTTTCTCCAAATTTTCAATCGGAGAAAGTATAGTAGTGGCTGTAGTGTTTAAACGACGCTAATTCCTTCACGGCTATTGTCCAAGTCGCCTATATTGTGTATAACTACGTATAATTTAACATTTGTCTTCGTATCACGTATTATATAACACCAAGTAAACGGGAAAGTCTTCTACTAGGTATATACACACTACCGTGCATATACTATAAAAAACCGTAGTGATCATGTTATGTTTAAGTTACGTAATGGTGAACTCGGCAGAGAATCGCTCGCACCTTTACAGTAGGAAGTAAATATCGGTAAGTGTAGTTTTTAGAAAAAATGTAATCATTTTCATTTGTCACGCATGGAATTATTCGTTTCTCATCATTTGCTCCGAATTATAGATTTGTGTTGTTAATTTATCGATATACTATCTAGATAGTGCAAGCTGAACCCTTCTATCTTATGATTGGTCGAGCAAACTTGTACATTTTCCCGTTACAAACGTCGACCACTCGGAAACTGAAGTTGAGAAAACACACCGTTAGCCGTATCCCCCGTACAAACGCCACTACATAATCAGTTAGACCGGTAAAATACGTGCTCGTGAATGTGACACACAAACATAAACACGGATTTCAACACGTTTAGGTCGGTATACATAACACAGGTTTTCAGTAAGGGATCACAAAAACGTTTCAACTAAACATGGAAACGTGGAGTTGGAACGCTTTTAAAAGGCTTTAAAAATAAGGCTGCAAAATTCGTCGAGCTATAGATTTGAGCGAAGAAAAACCTATCCTAGCTTTTCATATAAATATGACAAAAGAGACTTGTATCAAATCTTCATGAAACCCACATAAACCTGAAAACCATGGAAAGCTCAGATTCCAGCGTAGGATTGTGCATGCAATGAAATTCTAGTCTAGACCTCGAGATCCTAGAATTCGGAGAGGTTTAGTGATTTTGGTTTGGTTCTAAAGCTTCTATAGATCTTTAATGAAACGTTTTGCGAACTGATCGACGAATATACATTCCCATGTCGAGAATAAAATTGATCATTTGATTGATTTTTCGCAGACTTTGGAGGTTGTAAGTATAATTAGAAAATTTATTAAGATTTCTGAATCCTCACCTAGGATATAATTCTACTGAAATAGAATTATATTTGTATCGGACTAGAGAACAAAGGAATGAGACTTCAAAGGATCGGACTAGAATTTCTATTTCGACTTTAGCTCATACATTGCAAATCGTGATTCGATGTAGTGCAGAAGATCGCGCAGCGAGATGCCTATAAAGTAATATTATACACAGGTGAACGGTACCGCCAAATAAAAAGGCACGCGGGAAAGCCGGCGTGTGAAACGATGCTTGAGAGTTAAGTCAGGTTGGGTTGGGTTAGGTTGGGCTAAGCGTCCCTGGGATTGCCGTTATAGGCGAATGGAATGAATGGCGTAGCTGAAAGAATAGAGAACTCTCTTGCAGAGTCCTCGATCTGAGCGAGGCGAGATTCGGCTGTGTTTCTTGTTGTGCTTTTTATATTTTTCTTTCTTTTTTTTTCCTTTTTTTCTTTCCCTTTTTCTCGGCACAATAACGAGTACAATGATTCGCTAGGGTCGATGGACCACGGTCGACACTCCTCGTCCGCGGATACAAAGCAAAATGTTCTATACGATGGATAACGTACTTATTTCTTTCAAACTTCGAATCACATACCTCTATATACATATACAGTAGTATATATTATGTATAAAGGAATGATATATGTATACCGCGATATATAAAGTGGCAAATCACTTCTCGCTACAATTTTGTCACGCAATTTTTTGCTCGCTCCTTTTTTTACTTTCCAAGTCAATTACCTAGACTCACGTTCCATTTTTATACTCGAGGTATTATCCATTACCTTTCTGCAAGAGTATTATACCTGCAGACATATCCGAAGCAAATTGATGTCACGCTTATAGATATATGAATGCAAGTAATTCGCACAACGTCAATCCTTTGATTCCCGAGCTAACTGATCGCATTGTATAAGCATGTCGATTTTTCTTTACGTTTTTTGTCACGCTTCTTCAGGGCTCTGTGCGAAAATCAATAAGTACGACCGACGTCTGCAGAATACGGGTCAGCTAATGCCTAGTAGCTCGCGACCTCATTGACGACCGACTTGTTACACGCACATGCGTGCCGACCGTAGACACTAGGGTGATTCAAGAAAAATTTTTTTTTTCACCCGAATAGGTTCGAAAGTTTTATTTAGTTATAATATTAAGAGGTGGCGTATCGCGAATTTCTATTTTCCATTTAAATAACATGGGGAAATTTGTTTCTGCTTCTTCTGATTTTTATAACTAGCTAAAGATGCGTCATACGGAATATCTACAAACATATTCTTGTAGAGAATTAAATGCTCTACAAAAAAGGTCTCTTGCACTTTTTTGATAAACTTATTTTAGAAACTCATTTTTTGTTAGAAAGGTGGTTCTTTGAACTCGAATATCATTTGAATGGCTAAGTTTATCAAAAAAGTGTAAGAGACTTTTTTTGTAGATCATTCAATTCCCTACAAAAATATGTTTGTAGATTTTCTATATGACGCATCGTTAGCTAGCTATAAAAATCAGAAGGAGCAAAAACAAATTTTCTCTTGTTATTTAAATGGGAAATAGAAATTCGCGATGCGCCATCTCCTAATATTAATATCAAGAGCTCAATTTTTAACAGGCGTATTTTTATACCTAAATCAAACTTTTTAACCTGTTTGGAAAAAAAGAAAGAATTCGTTTTTTTTTTTTTCAATCACCCTAGTGGACACATATGCTCAAATACTTCCGTATATTATATAACCAATATATACTCAATTTTTTAGTACTCAGATCTCCTAGAGAGGAGAGAGATCTACTATATGTAATAATAACGAAGATAATGGGCTGTTTTTGTTTTGCGTTAAGTAATTTTTTTTTTTTGTTCTCTTCTTTTTTCTGTTCTCGCGTCTTTTTAACAAGGATTGGTCAACGTCGCTTTCTACTCGAAGGAAAAAAATTTCGACCGTGGTACATAATATATGTGTGAGAAAAATATCTTGTATAATCCAGGGATGGAATTCGTTGAGGAAGTTCGGTAGGTATCCCGTCGGAATTAAATTCCGTGACAGAAACGGGCCCCCGGCTTCAATCCCCGCAGGACGTCGAAATCGGCTCTGGCCAATTTCCGGTTGCCACGGATACGCTCTATAGACTAACCCGTATGGATTCAACAACCTTCTTCAATCTATAGACCTATACGTTCTCCCCAATTTATCACCTACATATGCATTCCATTCATGTATATGCGTATAAAGAAAATTAGATTTTATCGTATCTCAAAACGATTCGAACTTAGCACCTATCAAATTTCATTTCAAGCGACCTCTTGCCATCATACAAGGGGGCTCTGTCTCTGCAGATCTTACCATACGACAAATATATTCATTTCTTATATTTAGTGTACAGAATACATGAAAAACGTCGACAAGTCAGACGTAGGTAGGTAGGTGTGTACATACATGTTAACATTCATATACCTGTATCTATATATTACGTAGATACCTAGGCTAACTGATGGCGTCATAGCCACGGCTTGTGACTATGACCGTGGGCGTCTCCGTCTGGGTTCTTTTTTCTATTAGCTGT
The DNA here is from genome assembly GCA_963966615.1 of Tenthredo amoena. Classification (NCBI taxonomy): domain Eukaryota; kingdom Metazoa; phylum Arthropoda; class Insecta; order Hymenoptera; family Tenthredinidae; genus Tenthredo; species Tenthredo amoena. Next base: position 5,534,872 of record OZ016482.1, on the reverse strand, counting down.
TTTCGTTTGAAATTCCATTCGCGGGATTTAGCAATATGAAGATTGTTCGCACCGAAGGTACACGGCTATATACGTGTATGTACTATGTGATAAGTGTGTCAGCTTAGAACGCCGGAAGTCTAGACCCCCTGAAAGCCCAAAGATCCGAAAATTTCGGCCTATTTCTCAGGATGTGAGGACAAAAAATAGTTCATTCTAATCGAGACCCTCTTTTATCTGCTTCAATCGATGAATTCGATGTCATAAATAATTGATAGGATTTTGGAACTTCAGTTCCGAAAAGTATATCTCATAACGATTAATTTCACCACTTATTGGTTTTGATTCGATCAATAGAGCCCGAGTTATTAAACACTGAGTCAATAAATGCGCGAATTTCAAGTTTTGGAGTTTCGGCCCTTCGGATCCTTAGCTTTAGGAATTTTGAACCCGCGGTGTTCTTCGTTTCAAAGATTTTGAAATCGGCTATGTAGACGTTCGGGTAGATATCGTTTCTAAAAACTGTGAGTCGGTGATATTCAAATTCGGAATTTTTACCGTTGGGAACTTTTAAAATCGAGAATTTCAACCACGATTACCACGAACCGGAAATACCTACGTAGTCAGGCTAAACCTAACGATACCTACCTACTACATCTCTACGTTTCGAAGACATTACTCACGCCTGTAACAAGTCGTATGTATGCCTAATAAATTTAGACGATTACTGAAAACGTCTGGCAAGATATATTTATTTCTGGCTAATCGCCCCTCAAAATAATACCAACTTTCAAGGACACAGTGAATCACGTCTCAAGTTAACTTTTCTCACTCGGCAGATAGATGAGTTAGTCCTTCTTATTGAATCGTATTTGCTGCTACAGGGACGTACAAAATCAATCGGCAATAGCGACGGTGATGAGTTTCTTGGCGGTTAAATTTCCAAGTACAAGTACCGCAGGTATAAGATACTTTATGCCGATCCACTTAGGTACGCTTATACTCGGTACCTATGCCCATTAGTTTTTGAGTGCAGTACCATGTCGCCTTGTGTCCGGTCATTCAGCTAATGTAGGCGCCTGCATTCTATACATTCTTAGAAGAGAATAAGTGAAATAAGAAACTGTATACCTGACGTAAATAGAAATTAATTTATCGTTTCATATTCGCAGGCGAATTCGTACGGAACAAAAAAAAAAAAAAATGAATAGATAAATAAAAAAGACAGCTTTTAATTGATGCGTCTAATTAGAATTTATACGCCTCGTTAATGTATTTGAATTCTAATCAGAGTTTTTTCCGACGTGCATATCTTCGGCGGTGGAGATTCCCGGATGTTGACCACAGCCGATACTCCTCAGCTACAGCTTTCATTTATGTTATCATTTTCCTGCTTCGTTAGAATTCATAAATTTCTGATTAAAGATAACCCAGTTTGGTTTGATCAAGTTTTTATTCTATTCTTTACATCTTGAGATGTATCTCCTTATCACATATACATAGATTGATTTAAGGAATCATTTTATTATCGTTCATGCCTTATGCATACGATACTTACAATAAAAATAATCAATAATAATCTTTTAACATTTTTTTTTTTTTGCCTTTTTACTTCAAGTTATACGATATTTTCATAAAATTTCTTTTTAATCGTATATAATTATAGCAACGCATGTTTGTATAGGTATACACGAAATCGTTAAGCATTTTTATTACCTAGCTGTAATAAAATTCGTATGTAATATATTTTTCGAAAGGTGAAAGTATAAGATAGAGGAACTAATCCGAAGGAGTATATTTGAAACGGTAAAAAACAAAAAGGAACAAAAGTATTTTATCATCAATTCTTCCAACCAGTAATATTCTGAAGGTATAGTAGATGTAGAAATAGATTAGGCGATGATGTCATGACGGTAGTGCGAAAATATTGATATTGCGTATACAAACGCGGTATAGCTGCGCATGCGGGTATAGGTATACGATCAGTAGGAACAACAACAGATCCCTATCACCTTGCAATACTTCACTGTTTACACAATAATTCGGTGCCGATAACTGCCTGCAGTCTTACGTCAGACCGAGTATTTACGCGATCTATAACTGATCAGAATCTTGAATGAAATCGAGGCCGGATATATCCCACAGTCGTCACACGTCGTTTCTATACATCACCACAGATATAAATGCAATACGTATTCGTGTGAAATTTCCTAATGCTCAGCGGGTGCTCTGTGATAATAATATTGAAGAAAAAATGTCGAATTTGTACTAGTTTTATGTATGTTATATATCGAAGTGTTATTTTTCTTCTGTAATATTATACAATCACGCCAAACGCAATATCGATGTAGTCACAGTATGTCGTATCCTTCATATCTCTGAAGCAATAATTGACAAGGTCAAAATCTTCTTGTGGAGGGGGAGGAGGGGTTAAAAAACAAGATTTTTCTATCTAGAACTTGGTAAGATATATCTTTATGGATTTCGTTGTGTTTACACAGCGATTTGGTTAGCGGAGCTCATAAAATTATAACTGATTGCTTGTCCGTAATCCTGTTCCGCTACTGGTTCCGCATGGGTACCTCTTTGTCCTGTTTTTGTATCTATTTAGTGTGATTTTAAGATAATTACACTTCTTAAGGATATACTTAATACATTTTCATTTGTAGCATTAACTTATCGTATATAGAGAAATAAATGAATCAATAAATAAACAAGGTAGATAAGTATATATATTTATTTATTATACAAACTCTCCTGCAGTCTGCAGCAGTCTATACTAGATATGGAAATCTAAGTAACGAATGAATGCTGCGTAGAAAGTGCGTCGAATAACAGAATACGAAAGGCTCATTTCCCTTGAAATTACATATCCCAGTTGCTTTCAACTATATCGATATATGCATATATATACATATATATATAACTCGCTACTTACCCCTACTTTCTTCTACCAACGGTACGACCGGTTATCTAGATTATTGAGATGACGAGATAATTCGCGATGCTGGTCACAGATAACAACAACGTGAGTTTCGTAACCGCTGGTAGGTGTACCTATTCCTATCTACCTACCTACCTACCTACCTACCTACCTACCTACCTACCTACCTACTCCCTCTCTCTCTCTTTATAAAGCGCGTAGAATGCCTCAGGCTGAAGATGCCCGATCCTTTTGCTGTTATTGCCGTTGCGTTCGAGCTCCGTACTTTTAATTATACGTACAACGACCATTTACACTTTATTTTCAAATAATCCGGTTTAATACAGGGTGAAAATAATGAGACATCGAGTATCGACAAAAAATGATATAGTATATACACGTATGTATAACCTTAGACCTTCTAGTATAAGTATACGACACTTGAGCATATACGTTGCTATCGCTCGCGATTACGAATGCCGAGAGCACGTGGAACAGGTGTCACGTTACGGTGTAAAATCGACAAGCATCTCTCGCTGTTTATTAGGTATATATATCTATACATGCCATGTTCCATGACAAATTAGCTACCCCATAAGGTCTTAGGTATTGAAGTATTGCACAAGTACAAAACCTTTGCCATGTCTTGTCAAGTTCTGGTTCAGTAGTTTAATAGATCCATCTTTTTTCCCTAATACTTAAATCGTAAGGGCAAAGAATTGGGTTAGCTGATTTGACACGGAACGTCCCATATATGTATATGTATATCGGGGCGTCAGAGAGCGTCAAAGTTCGCCTCCCGGATGGGCATGCAGCATGCAGCAGCCTGTTTACGGACGCATACCCACATCTATAGAGTCTCAGCATTGACCAGGTTGTTTCGAAGCGTGGTTCACTGAGGTAAAGCGAAGATGGATCGCAGATGAGACAACGACTTCGTGATTCAGCTCGCCGGTATAATTTGCGCTCCGTTGCCTCCAGCGATCTCTGTCCGTCTCCTTCTCGCTTTGTCTACTTACCAACTCCTCTCTCTTTATCGCTCTCTACAACTTCCCATGCCTCTTCCCTCCACTCCTCTTTCCCCTTTCCCCCCTTTCCAAGCATCTCTGCCGGTCAACGCGCATCCTGGCCTCGACCACGAGCACCACGAGCACCACGAGATGCCCGCGCCCTCGGCTATAATGGCGATGTAAACAAGCTGAGTCCGCATGCGCAAACTCTTGAATTCTCGAGCGCCCGCCGCGCGTAACGTATCGCATACTACATATAACATACATGTATATATACGTATATCTATATATACGGTACGCACACGGATGTATTATTGCTGTACGTATAAGCGAGCGATGATGTACAAATTCTATGTATGCGGTATAAGTGGATTTATAAATACACATTATGCGGCGAGCTGTTTCCGCGTCGAGTTTATACACACGGCGAATCACTCCTCAATTCAGAATTTGATATTCGAATGTCGAATATACCTTGACGCTACTTTGCCACACAATATAACTGCTATAATAATATAATCGCAAGTATAGGCAATTGTATATTATCGTGATAAAAGTGATGCGGGATACAGGTATACAATGCATTTTTGTCTCATCGATTGCTTGTCCATTGCGCTGGCGAGTTTGCCGATTTGCGTCAACTTGCCGAAGTCTTTAGGTTACCGCGAACATTGTAGACTCCGATAACTTCCGCAGCGATATACCTAGCCGCTTGTTCTAAGCTGACAATGAGGCCACGGGCCGGTAACCAACGAGCCCTCGAGCGCTCAGAGGCAGAGATAAAACGACTCTTGTCCGCATGGAATTCGAGACACGCTAGTTGCTGGCGCCAAGATTAAAGATGGCGCCACCTGCGATGCTGCGTTCCCGCGCGTTTACATACATGTAATAATTATCTCGCGCATATATGAAACTTAAAACTTGAGTTCAAAGCTGTACATATATACAAGGTATACGAGAGAACATTTATTTACTCTTATTTCTTCACCGTGCCGCTATGCCGCGACCGCGTATAGTAATGGCTGCCGTAATTAGCAGTTGGTCAAATAAATTACCGGGCCCGGCTCGCTGGCGAACGCTGATTGCACTTGACGCGAGTTATAGGGTAACGCGGATCTGCTGTATCCAGCTGACGACAGGAAAAACGATCGTCAACAACAGTCGGTTGATTTCCTGAGTAAAGCTCCGCTCTCACGCTCTTTTTGTTCCGATTTTATTCCCTGAGCTTTGCAGTGCCTCCGGAGTCCTAAACTATATTTATATATATATATATATATATATATATATATAACAGACGTTATATTCTTTGTTCGAATCGGATCCAGTTTCTCTGGTCGATTAGAGGAAAGCTGCGCGTAAAATAATATAAATTGCGGTTGAAAAATTCAGGTTAACACGTCGCAATGCGCGCGGCTATATAGGTACACAATAATAGCAACAATCTCAAAGTTACGATTCCGAGCGATGATCGGTGCAAGAAGAACGGCAGGGGGGAGGCGGTTGGAGTAAACACTTCTCGAGACGACTGAGCGCGGGGCTATCGACCAACCTTGGAACAAAGGTAAAGGCAAAAAGCCTGAGATGCGATGGAAGCCGTTTTTCAGCTGACCATAGCGAGGGTGACTCGTTGTTCGCCCGCGAGGGGTGAGGCGAGAGCGACGAGGGCGGCCGGCTAGACGGGTTTCCCCAAAACAACGTCGTACCAACAAAGCGAACGACGAATACGGTCCTCTTTCTCCAGCTATCGCGTCGTCATCGCCTCGTAGCTTCACTGCCTATGGATGATTCTCTTTGTGCCTTACATGCCTTGGTGTAAGTCGCGATCATCTTAATCGTGATTCAGTTATCACGTTCTCGTAATATATTATGCACGAATGATTCATCATTCAGAAATAATATTTATCGATAAATCGCCAGCCTTTTCGAATCCTCCGTTGCTGCACAACCTGCTAGGATGTTGCTCGGGGACAAGCACTATACGCGGGCGTATTGAAAACAAAGGAACCTGCCCTTGCCGGTGCCGGTGCCGGTGCCGGTGCGCCGCGATGTAATTTTCTGCGTTGTCCGTAGCCGCGAGGTACTTGCCGCCATACATAGTAGGTACTGTGTACTACGGCCTACGGCTTAAGTACGGAGGGGATCTGTGAGGCAGCTGTGGCTCTGGCGCAGGCCGGGGCGGGCGGAGTAACGCCCGGAGAATCAAAACAAACCGGCGAATGAGCCCTTGTGTTGGTGCGTCCGCGGCGTGTGGTGAGGGTCGGCCATTGACCCTTCTGCCTTATACTGCCACTACGACGCGCGCGCTTGCCCACACCTATATAGTATACATGTATACACAATGCATAAGCCCGCGGGTGACTCGAGAATTATCAAGAGAAGAACTTGCTGCACGGTGATACTCACGTGCTTCATCTATTCCCGCCACTACGAGGCGAAATCAATTCAAGTTAATAACGCGTGTATATATACCTATATATCATGTACTACCCAACTGTTGCGTCCCGTTATTGCCGACAATTTTTATATTCATCGCTATCATAGACCACAGTGTTCTCGCTCCGAAACCAAGAATGTTTCGTTTAGTTTGAGGGTAGCGCGAGCACCCGGTAGATCGAATCACATTCGCTGGAACGAGAAATCTCTAAGGAACTGAGAGGGCGGTCGTCGCCTCTTCTCTCGTGGGTTTCTCAGATGCTGTAGGGAACTGGCTTACCTCGGCGTGCCTCGGGTTTGTCTGGGTAGGGTTGAGTTGAGTTGGGTTGGGTTCACTTGCATCGAATCGAGGCTCCGGCTGATATTCAGATGTTTACTATACGTATACAGGCTACACACCTACCGTGGTCGTATCTAAATATGTAAGAGTAAGGTCGTCCGGCACGCACACAAGAGTACACGCACGCAACAGGGCAGCCACCCTAGGTTCATGTCCCCGCACGCCACGGCAACCTGACGAGCAGCGTAGCCGTAGATCTCACGTTTACTTGTATAAGTAGATTTCACAGATATACATATGTAGTACCTTTTGGTATAAAATCTACAAGCGTATATATGGTAGAATAAAGAATGAATTTCTTTCGAGCAAATTCAAATTGTTTCATCATTTTTCGTACCCTGTACAACTCGTATCTTATTCTTTATATTTATATACTCATATTGATATTCACATAGAGTCTAAACCCGATGCCTTCCAAGTAGCATCGATATTATTTTCATGTACGAATTTGTAAATGAATTTATCCTTCACATGAGAATTTTCATTCCCAGCAGAAAAAGTTTCTTCCAATATTGAGTCTAAATAATTTGTCCCTTTCTCGATTTCTAGAGATAAAATTTTTTCTGATATATATAACTTTCGGGAAAATAAATGTAATAGCTTCGTATTGATTCATTTTTTACGGGTGAAGGTCGCGAGCGTAAACTCAACCTCGCTGATATAAAGACATAATGTTTGCGGTCATGTTGGATCGATCTGTAACGTCAAATTCGCTGGTAGACGGGATAAGGATTGGTTGAGGTGGGAAAAAGGATCAAGGCCACGGGTAAATGCTGCTGAATAAGGGCTGACTTGAGAAGAAGGGAGTGTACGTGTGTTTCGTCCTCATTTTCTCTAATAATGCCACAACAATATCTATATGCTTTTCAGATTCTTGCGATATATCTATATACTGTGGTTTCATTGTCAATGCTGTTCAATTACTTTGCGCAGCCGCAGCTTATTTCGCGTAGTTAGAAATATTGCAGGTATAATCGATGAGAAAGCGTGTATCGACGGTGAAATAGCTGACGGTCGGGTATACGCGCGTTAGAAAAAGCGCAAAATCATCGTTATGTTTTAAATAGAAAATGAATTCAATATTATACGTGAGCTCGTCGTACACCTGATAGTCACGATGAAGAAATCTCGCACTGAAAAAACTCTGCCTAAGTATATTATCGCTCGGACAAATCGCGGCAAGAATTATGCGCAGAACGAAAGCGAGAAGAGATGTATGTATGTACTACGAGCGGGCGCACGCCTTTTGATAATGATATTATACCTACGCGCGACAGGCGTTCCTTTGTTTTGAATATTCACGGGCTTGTACCTCGCGACAAGGCGGCGGTCAGCTGTTCGGCAAGCGTGGAGGAGCGCGCGCGCGCGCTGGTAATGCAATTCTTCCTTGACCCGGCGCGGCGCGGGCGTCAATAAAATTACTGTGTCCCCGCGTTGCGTAAAGATGAAAACAACGGTCGCACGCGATTTAAATCGCTCTAGAAAATCTGTACCGATCAATCACAGGAGATTCGGGGCTCCTTGGCAAACCGCACGAACTAGCGAGAATTCAAGTCCAAGTATAATTCGACCAGTGCCACCGTTCTTCGTTCCGCTCCTGGTATATCGCTATATTGCTGCGGTTCGCTCGCTCGGTTGTCGACACCGCGCACGTACACAACTTAACCGCACGCCGAGTCACGCTGCCTATATTGTAGGATCATGATGCCGCCTGGCAAGTGGCAACTCCGCGCTTACTCATCCCGATTCCCGACCGAGTCTGCGACGTATGCACCACGGTATATATACATATACCTATAGTATACAGCTACTCATCGTAGAGTCCGGTTTCATCTACCTTTCATTTTCAGCCTCTGCTTATAATGCGGCTCCTTTTTATTCAATAATCTGATGGCTTGTATCTAATTGTCGGAACGATATATAGGTATGTCTGTTAGAGGATATGGGATCTGGGGAGGAATCCCTTCAAATATTTCGGGGCTGCGAACTAGGCTTAATGTCTGGCGACGCGACGGTGGCATTGACTCAGCCGAACCAAGGATTGGGCTTTTGTATACGAACTACGAAGGCAAATGCAGGCGCGGACTCGAAGGGAGGCGAGAGAGAGGTCTGTGACCTCGTGACGGACGGTCGCCCGGCGCTCTCCGGTTCTACCGACTCGCCTTCGCCTTCGCCTTCGCCTTCTGCGCGGCGGGATCGCGGGACGCCATGCAGCCACCTCGAGAATACAAAGCGTCGAAAAACAGCGCGCGGAAATAGGCACTATTATTTCGGATGGAAACTGCTTTCGGTCCCCGTGGGAGAGAAGCTTTGATCGCTGTCCTAAATTTCCCTCTTTTTCTTCCTCTTGTATAATTATGCAACGTGATCAGCTTTTTTTTGGAGTCACATAGTCGGGTATGCGTTGCTGCGAGGTTCGGACTCCGTTAGGTCTTTCGTTTGGGTCTTTAACTCAGCGTGACAGTTATCAATTTCTGTTATTCCGTTAGTTGCGTGCGTTGAGACGATTTTTTCGCCCCACGTGACGTGTATAGCGACACAAAGTTAACTATATATCTACTAATACGGTCGCGCATCCTTCCGCAGGTGAGGTACCTACGTGCCCGCCTTTGTAATGCGTGGAAACAGTTATCGCTCAACTGGGCCTTCCTGGCTGTATGGTAATCGAGGATTTCACGCGAGAACAAGTCTCATGGCGATCGTAAAAGACCCGACCTCTAAGGAGGGGAGGGCCAGAGCCCTGCGCTTCTTTTCACGCAATACCCGCATGCTTATAGTGGCTCGAACTCGAGCGGCGCCCTTAATTCGTTGTAATAAATCTATTAATAAACCGGGGCTCTTTTGAGGCCCGTAATATAATAAGACTTGCGGATATGTATCAACCTAACCTACAACCGTGAGCTATGATACATAAAATCACCGTATAGAAATAACACTCCCGTCCGATGTGTGATTTTTTCCTTTCTTTCCCATTCCGTCATTAGCCGCCTCGAGGTAGTGACGTCAGCCCAGTAGCGACGGGGATTCTATTACGTACGTCATACGTGCCTTGAACGTATCTCACCGAGGAATTTACCTCGTCGATATAACACCAGACGTGATTACTATTGCCTTGCGTATAAATCAAGCTGAAGGAATTCAGGATTTAGGGCAAGGAAATAGCATCGACAGCTGTTTGTAAAACCACGTGCTACGGCTCGGGACACGTGCAATGCAACGTCATCGTTTGTAGGGCGGTATCGGCTTTCGCAGCGATAAAATCGTGTACATTTTTAATTCACAAGTTTAGCTGACTCATTCGATGTTGCATGGCACCGTCCACATCTACATATCGAGTGATAACCCGATTTCTCCGCACATAAAACCGCAACGACTGTTGAAATATATATCGTTACAAAGACAGTCAGCTGCAGCTAGCATCTCTCGCCATATTGCATCGTATTTCCAGCGCTCGCTGCATTGTTCCATTGTTTTCACTTTCTGCAGGATCCACGCTTCGTCTTTTCTTCGCCTCCTTCATTCCACCGTTCTAAACACAGCGAGGGTTCGCGTCGCCGCATTGGTGACTCGAGTCGGAAAAATCGATGAGCCGGTTTGGATTATAGCGTAGGCGTCGCGCGCTCGTCTTTTGTTTACGTCGCAACGTGCGGCGACCGAGTTTGGTAGCGAGGGGTTATGAGGCGGAGGGAAATACTGCAAGGTACTCACGTGGTATTGATCTCCCCATCTACATCTTACGCCCCTGACCCGCGGCAGGGGTGTTACATTGCCACGCAATGGTTGTGGCCGCGGACACAGGGGATTCTGCCGCTTATCGTTTACCCAAGGCTGGTAAATACGGAAGTATTTAAGTGTATACGATATTCGCTACGTATATAGGCCTTCTTTTTTTCTTCCCCCTTTCAAACTATACACGTTATAACGAACTGCGATCTACAATACAAAGTGCGAGACTCTAGCTGTGTATAATGATGTGTAAGACAGAGTTAAGAAGTGATGAGCTCGCCCTGCGATTGGTTGGAGCTCATCATCCGCGATGAAAGGGGAAAAAGAGCGTGCGGTTAAAGCCACAGCGTTTCTCTTATTCTATCCGGCTAGAATCTCGCTCTTCTTTAGGCATAGCAGTTCCCTATGAGTAATAGTTCGACTAAGAAGATCCGGTATTATTAATTGATGTATTTAGAAGGGTGAATATCTATGACCAGATCCCTAACAGACCGCATCTGAACATCATAATTCTATGACAAGAGTTAGTAGAATGAATTATCAGAGATTTAGAATCGTTCCAGGGATATCTGTTCCGAAACCGCATTTTGTACATTGAAACATAGGACGTATACTGAGATGAAACGAATTTGTAATCGCAATCGATTATCTGATTTGCGAAAGACAGTGTTCTCATTAATCTACGCATGTCCGTCAGTGTCACGGATAAACAAAAAAACTTGTACAAACATACTGCAATATAGAGGATGCAGTATTGTTATAAAATCAGATCGTGAGAAACTTATTACGTCGTTATATGTGCGTGGAGTATTGTATCAGCTTACATTGTTGTATAAATCGTTCCGAAATAGTTGCGTACACGTTTATAAATATTTATAATTCTGTAAAGAACTTTAATTAACATATACTTTTACACACCATAAAACGATCGTATTATATTATAGACCTTATACAGATCTTGTCATTTCTGTATTATTCTTGTATTATCTCGTAACGTGTGAGTTTTTCGACGGACTCCTCTATATAAAAAGAAGATAAATTGTGGTTAACCGCTATAACCAAAAGTAGCAGGGTTGTACACCATACCGTAATAATCGTGTATGCCGTTTATTATTTATTAATTTTTCATTTATATCGTATCTACTATGAAATATTCGTTCCTTTTCTTATTCGTGCAGCCAAGATCGTACGTGACGTCATCTGCAGCGAATTCCCGTTTCGCATAGCGAAGCCTATTGAGCTCAAGTTATTAGCATACATTCTATAACTAATTAGGGATAATTAAATTTAAACGTATCTATTGTTACAGGCACACCGCATGGTCTTCCAATGCACCTGGCCAGGATGTCTTGAGATTCAAACTACTTGTGCTGCCATCGAGGATCACGTACGGAAACTACATCTAGGGTTAGTACCTTTTTCAATGGGGAATTACCTATTCAAAAATTCCCATCGTACTTTTCCCTGTGGGAACTTGCATGCAATAATTATTACTTATTACTTAATAATTGATACTTCTCGTTTTACAAACGAATTACTTTCAGATTATCTTTATCCTCGTTAATTCAGCTATATCTTTACATAGTTTCTCCGTTATATTTTGTTACAAATATGAACTGAGAAAAAAAAATTGCTAAAAATCTAATTTTCCTTTTTAAAATTTTCTCTTTGGTATCAGAAGAACGGAAATTTCGAAAATGAAAAAAACGAGGAAATTTCATATGGAGATTTTTTAGTTTCGAGCAACGAAACATTTTTGGAACTTGCAGTAGTCCACGTTTATTCTCATCGAATGAATAGTAACGTGAATTTTAGTCTTACGAGTTGATGAATCAGATGAAAGGTTTAAATTATTAGATCAGTAATTGAATTTGAGTCTAATCATTGCGGGATATAATTTCAAATGATATTTACTGGGTGATACATTTTAGATCGATATTTTTTTCGGGGGCTTTAGAATTCAGCAAAAAAAAAAAATCCTTGCGAAGAGCGAGCTCTGAATTTTAATTTTAAAGGGTCCATCACTCAATTATAAGTTTTCCCGTTTAAATAACATGGGAAAATATTTTTGTTCCGTTTAATTGGATATTACTTAGTCAGACTAGTTTTTTTCCAATTCTGCAGGACATGATTTTGTAAGGAATTAAATTCTCTACAAAATTGCCTTGAGAATCAAGTCTGTAAATTCTGCAGAGAATAGATTCGGAACCCCTATAACTCTTTCATTCTTGATTTTAGACAACCGGGAGTCCCGAAAAAAGAAATATCGATCTAAAATGAATCACCCTAATGATTATACTTAATAAGTATATATTTATACGCATAATAATAAACATTAGAGAAAGTACTTTTAGAGTAGTTTCTTATTATGAATAGTAAATAATGAAATGTCTATTGGTGCGGGGATATACCGCGCTGTGGTATCCTATAGATGACCTTATGTATATAAATATAGTACATGCATACATATACCGCTAATGATAAGATAATCACCGAAGTCTAGACAAACTTTGTTGGCCAATCGCTTTTCAATGTCTGCCAAATGTTGGATAAACAAAATTTTGTATTCTTGATGCTCCACGATAAGTAAACATTCAGTTATGAAGGTTTGATTATTTTTTTTTCTCAAATCTAAATATGTGCTTGAGTCTAGAAATATGAATGAGTTCGATGACAGAAGCCCAATGCGTTGAATTGTCAGTAACTGGTTCAAGTTCAAAATTCAAAATTAGCGCGTTTAAATTCGGCGGGAAGACAGTAGATTTGAATTTCACGAGAATCATGAATTTTGTCACTCGGCCCGATTTTATTAAGATTTAGGTTTTTAATGTTACTGTCTGACCTAGTTTGATCATGAAAATAAATTTTGAGCCTCGTGATATAACTCACTGAATTTCTCTACGAAAACATAACATTTTTTTGTCCCCTTTAGTCCTAAGGAAACAAAAGATGGCGATGACAACGAAGACGATGACATGTCTAATCACGAGGAAGAGTTTTATTACACAGAGGTAGCTCTCGGATGTCACACGAGCTCTCCGCCAACCATGTCTCATCGTGACATGGCTCGCCCTCCCCACGAAGATCCCGAGTATCAAAAACAGTTACGTCTAGAGGCTGTACCACCCGTCGACAATATCATTGCACCCATCAAAGACAGAAGCAACACATTCAATGTTACTCCATCTCCGGTAATTATTACATCTTGCGTTCACCTCCAAATGCAGAAAGTGGTTTGACCTATTGATTTCAAATGTATTAACTTTTATCTTTTTTTCACAGAGCTCCCCCATCAAGCATATAAAGCTATCACCAAGAACGGTACCTTCTTACATGCCAAATACTGGTCTATTGGCTGTATCAAATAAAATGCCAGCGTCCCCTCGCCGGATGCGAGGAGAGACTAAGAAATGCCGTAAAGTCTACGGAATGGATCATCGTGAACTCTGGTGCACTCAGTGCAAGTGGAAAAAGGCTTGCAGCCGCTTTGGCGACTAGATTTATAATGCTCGCCGTCAATTATTGATCTCCAGACATGTCGCATTGACCCCAAAGTTTGCCAATGTTAGGTTTGGCGTGACCGAACTAACTTCCAAAGACTAAATCTATATGTTGACTGAAACGCCGTATGCTGTCAGGTACAGAGCAATTACAGAAAAGTATTCTATTTTTATTTTATTTTTGTTCTGCGGTATTACTCTTTGCAATTTATTTATTGCTGAGGAAAGTTATTTACCGTTTTATTAAACACTTTTATTAATCCCATGACGGATTTTAGTCGTCTTGAGGCTGGACCTCTCTCGCGTTGCTCTCGGTTAAACAATTCTTATTTTCACGTTTAACTATTCAGTTTGTACATACATAGGTAGGATCTAACGTCATTTTATTGAGAAGAGAATCGAGCCAGATATTGATATTAGATTTACCATCTTTAGATGTATGCGTTACTAAAGACATTATAAAACATTTTACTATGGACAGTAACCATCTTTGTTCCTGGCTACTGATTTGCACAAAGTGCCAGTAGAACAAAGAATAAGAAAGCATTAAACTTTTGAAAAATTTTCATCGCATAGGGTGTTATTTAATTTATTCATGTAAAGTTTGTTTTGGCTATGAACCATAATAATCAGTCTCTTCTGGTTTTTTTTTTTTTTTCATATCGTGATTCGTTTTCATTCTTGACAGATTGTTCCTTGAGGTGAACCACTGAAATAGAGATAATGGAGGGTTTGGAAAATTGAAATTGTGCATTAGAATAGAACTTAGCATTTGGCAAACTGTAATGGGGTCCCTTCGTGATAACTACGTTACAAGAATAAAGTGTTCAGGAATAGGCAATCATGGACTAGAGGCACTGAAAGTGCAAAAGCTGGCCGATTCCTGGTTCACTTGAAATATCGGTCAGGAAATGGTACCCACAGCGATCAGATACAATCAATTTGGATATTGGAAGCTTATTAATTGAAGAAAACGGATTGGATTAGTCTGATTAAATAAAAATAGCAAATTGTGATATTTTATCTAAATTATTCATGTCCTGCGGGGCAGAAAAATAAAAAAATGAAATAAAACAAAAAAAAAACAAAAAAAAAAGGAAAAAAAAATTTTATACACCGATCTATACTGCCAGACAAATAAAAGTTGTTGAAGTTTCGTAATGTTGCGTCTTATATACGTCACTATATAGTCCAGCCTTGGTAGCTGTCACTGTTCGACAGCCGTAAGACTGCTTACATAAGCTCTATACATCGGCAGTGTAGTTACCTCGGCCAGTTACTCGATGTAATTTATCCCAAATGTACAAAATTAAAGTTGGAGCAACGTTCAATACCTTACTCATTGACTATTTGCATTTTAGTTACCAAAAATCATTGACTTATATGACATCAGGTCATTTTTTCCCATTAAATTTTACAGATCAAGATCGCACAGGGGGTAGTATATCTTACGGTCTAGAAATATTTATGTATTTTGATTCAGTTTTCTGTGATAACGGTCAAATCTACACACAATTTATTTATTTAGTCATCCTGTGGAATATTTCGAGATCATTTCAAGACTAGTTTGGTTTGATTAACTCGTTTATTTGCAAAGAAAAACGCGTTTTAATCTGGCCTGCAAAATGCTTTTCCAGTTGTTTCGGGTATCCCAGTCTAACGGCGCAGCTGAAAATTTTATCCTTGGGTGTGAATCTTCTTAATATATATTCCAATGGATCCGTCCAAAAGAATTAAAGAATTTCGCATTTTTTCCATTCTTTTGACTCTTCATGCAGGAAAGACATACATTATAGATTTATGTATCATTTTTGTTTAAAAATATGTGGAAAAAATTACAAATTTTTACAATTCTCTAGACTGTGTATTAAGAAGATTCACAGTCAACAGCATAATTATCAGTTGGGTCGTTCGACTGGGATCTCACACAAAACGTCTAGAAAGGCATCTCGTAGATCATATTTGAAATGCATGTTTCTCTGCAAATAAACGAGATAATTGAAGCGAACAAGTCTCTAAATAATTCCAAAACATACCACAAGATGACTAAATAAATTTAATATGTCTAGTATTCACCGGTATCCCGGGGTACGGTGTCAAAATATATCATATGTGCGATGATTATTATCAAATTTTCTTTCTAACAATGACTTATTTAACTCAACTATATGTTTCATATTTATTTTACATAAGTTTTACATCAATTTTTCACGATTTTGTCTATAGTTTTGAGTGAATACTGTCTTGTTGAATAATTTCAAATAATTCACTTTTTTTCAACGGTTTATGTTTTTTCTCGTTGAAATTTTTTATTGACTCATCAGAAAATTGATTATAGATGTGCTTATTTTTATTTCACTCCAATGACTCAGACGATATATTCAACAAGTACTATACGTCATTTGAAAATGAATTTGTCTGATCACGACAATCGCATGTCGGTCACAAAAAGAATGCAAATAATATCAAAGCGAGTAAAGCAATATCGTTGAACTGTTGCCACAACTCTATTTTACTTGAGAGGAAAAGATGATTGTCAGGTGCGGAGCTCTCTAGTAGGCCTATTGCAAACAGATTGAGACATGACTATTCTAAATCTGCACTGTTCTACGAAATATAGGCCAACATTGTATTAAACAGGGTTTCGCTGTCATCGCGAATGTCAGATACATAACGACTGTATACACAAATATTGATCAGAAATACACACTTATCTATGGTGCCATAGAACTGCGGTCTCCCATGCATATTATTGATGACGTCGAGCGAGAAAATTTCGTCGAAGATAGAGCTTAAACGGCGACACAAATTTCACGGGAACGATTTTTTTTTAGAGAAGTTTAGATTAAACTGTAGGGCGCATACTTATCCATTTTGACCTTAGATTACCAGTAATGTTTATTACAAATAAACGAAAATCGCATACTGCTGTCGTCTGCTATGAACAATATCTATCATGGCGGCTTAGAACCAGCTTCTTGTATTTTCACCGATTCTACGATATGAGAACGTCTTTGACTCCAGATAGGAAAAAAGAGCCCTGTAGAAATACGCATTCGTTTCAGAAAGTCTTATTTCATCCGTCTGCGTTCCGTAAATGAGGCTTAATTTGTTGACAAAATTCATCGTATTTAGCGTCTCAGTATGACATATATCTATCGAAAACTTTTGGGCGAGGACAGTAGTTCCATGGCATCTGAAAACTGCGACAATTTTACTTAACGTGCAAGATAACTTTATTGTACGGTAGATCACAATGAAATTTTTTTTGAGTTTCGTTTAAAGATCTTGAAAATTATCCCAAACATGTTGATGCCATAGGCCAAACAGTAGCTCGATATATGCAGCCTGCTCCGAATGTACGAAATAAAAAATTATCGACTGACGATTGAGCGAATGTAGGTATATAATATACGAACGATGACACCTTAGATTTAAAAATACAGTACCACGTAAGTCGAAGTTGACGGTATCTGGCAACTAGAGAGACAGAATCCTGGGCCAGAAAATAATACATATATAATATATATATATATAGTAATAACAAACAGTATAGTAACAATAATCTTAAGAGACATTTTTTCAACTACACTAGAAAGTAATCACCGTTAACTTTGCTTAGGCCCAATTTGTACAATAATAGCAATATAACGAGCATAATATCTGTAAAATACCATGGCTATTAGAATATCAACTGATCAAATACAAATCTATTTCACCTAGTTCGACAAATACTCATGACAATGGCGAGTAATATTGATGTGTAAACAATTATCTAGATATTCGAGTTTATAATTTGTTTGAAAATATATAACGCTGGGTTGAAATAGTTTTGCTATTTTGTTATTTGATTTTTTCAACGTCAAACTAACGGTACTGTTCGCATGTACTCAGTACTATAAGCCATTAACTGCAATTTGGCTTCTTCACCGCACAGTGGCTCACTAGTAAGATGAACATAGACAGCTGATTGTGAAATATAGAAGCATCTATTTTACAACTACGTCAGCTTAAATGTACCTCAATAGGATCTTTGCATAAAATAATTTCTGATAGTCGGATTAGTTAACGCATCATTGCAATAGGCCAAAACTATCTAACTTAAACGGTACCTAAGATTGTTTATTTTTTTGTTTGTTAGTCGCTGACTTGCGTCGTGCTAATAAGAATCAGGTAATAGAAAAAAAAAAAAAATTCACAATAAATTGTTACCTAAGAGTACAGAAGAAACAGTGCTAGTATAATTAGTCGGAGAAAGATATTTTGCACATAACCAGAATAAATTATAAGTTGTACTCATAAGTTCACAGTTCATACCATTCACTATGATCCTTCATATGTTATTACTGAATGGTATTAAAATTAGACACGAAACAAAAACACAAGGTATATCGTTTCGAAGAAAGAAATGAAAACGAAAATTTTTGAAATAATTATGCTATTCCGAATGCAACGCAGTATTCTACTAATGGTTTATCTCACGAGGAGTGAATGGAATCTGAAGTAGAAATAATCGTAAAAATTATGAGGAACATTGACTTTCATTCTTATTCAGGAGTTTGAATGAATACAAAAATCTACCATATTTAACTCTAGCACGGTTTAGAGGAACGAAGACATGCCCGATATACCTATGGCCGGGATATACCATACAAAAACGATCTCATCAATTTAATAAAATGCAATTAGGTACGGCAGACTATGAAATTTCATGAAAATTGTAAAGTGTACTACTTTTCACAGGTCAAATTTCGTCTTTCTGTATAGTATATGAAATAAAAGAGTTTGACATATCGTTCATTGACAATAAGGGCAGCAACTCCGAAATTGACATACTTTAATAACTTATTTTTTAGTTATGAGAGTTTATTTCTATTGTATCTGGTGCTGGTTGATTTTCTGCAGCGAGTAAATGATTAAAATGACAAATATATTTGTATATTCAATGTGACCGTTTCAAAACGAACTTATTTAATTGCTTCTGAAAGGCAGTTAACTTACAACAATTTTCATGAAACTTGTGACTGGTCGAATAACACAAAGACATAAATATATTATTATATTGTTACATAACGTAAGATGAAACATCTTTAATTATATTAGATAATTTCTTTATAGACCAAAATACTCCATCTATGAGTAATCGGGTTTTAACGACAAATGATTTTATTTATATCAGAGGTAAAGGATGATTATAAGAGACAGTACTAAAATCTGTATCTACATTTATACATTGATGCAGTTTATAATTGCAAACCGATGAATTTCATGTTTTTATTAAAATACAGCCGTTGTCTCTTGTAATTATTTTCATTCTTGAAGATTGACACAGTTGATACGGTATAAAAATAAATGCTTCTTTTCAATTTTACAGTGAAATAGATGAAAAACCAAAAAAAAAAAAATTAAAAGAAAAAGAAAAACTTGGTATAACTATAATATTCAAGCTGGAACTAACGAAGCTACAGTATTTTTAATGTTTAGTAAGATAAATAAAAAAGAATGATAAAAAAAATATAAAAAACACAATTTCAAATATATTTGTACATTATTAAATACATAACGAGCAAAATGCAGGCTGCAATTCTAGTTTACATTTCAGAGGAGCGTTATAGTATACATACCTATATGTATACACATATATTATGAATCGGAGGATTTTCTTTATTCCGTATCCAATTGAAAAAAAAAAGAAGTTGAAAATGCATAATAATATCAGTATAAAAAGTTTATTATAGTATGTAGCAAGTATCAAGCTGAAAGCTTACAAATGATTTTATATAAGTGTTAGTTGTCTAAGTATAGAGTTCATTAGGCATATATAAACATAAATATAAAGATATATACATATATAGCAATGGTTATCAGAATTTGTTATATCTGTGACTATTTCTATATCTACCATTATGAATGAGAATATGTTCTTTTACCAGTTGTTCAAATTGTGGACGGACAATTTTTGATTGAATATTTCTCATAATCTTTAAATTCTAATTTACCGCTGGTAGCGTCACTGCTAATGCTAAAGTAAACGCGAAATCCGTCTTTTACTGGTTTGTGAACGAAGTGAATGCAAAATACCGAATATAGGGTGTAAAATATATTTATCTATTGAAGCTATAATATTAAATAAATATATATATATATATCAAGAGAAAGAGTAATATAAATATGAATTGATATATATCTGAAGCATCTTTTAATATGATGACAAGTTGAGTATAACGTAGGAAGTGTACATAATATAACAATTTATCAAGGGGTAAAAGTAACATATTTTTTTAATATAACAACTTGTTTACGTCGCTATCCATCGCGATGTGAATGACCTTGAGAGTAATTATTTCACAAATAAATAATGAATACTAATTAAACTAATGAATCGGACGTATAATATGCATATACGTTACTCCGAAATAATTGGAAATATTCAAATGCAAATGAAAAGTTAGTTTTTAAAAATCTCATATTAAAATATTGTGTATTTATATATATGCATATACATACACAGATGAATATGTATATATATACGTATATATATCATATGTAAGTCTTTCAAGCGATTATTGTTATTAATAAATATAATATACCTTAAGTTATATCAATATAGTTATATAGATAAAATGATGAAATGATAATATATTATACACACACATTAATTTTATTGAACATTATATTTTATTAATTATTATATACAATATCATGTTACATATATAATATATGTTATTATGTCTTCTGTATAATGTTTTTATTTCTTTTATTTGAGCCCTTATCACATATATAGTAATAGTTTTAATATTCAAATTTTATTTTACCTCTACGAAGTACAAGGAAATTTTAATAAATGGTAATTATCAGCAAACA
Source organism: Tenthredo amoena (assembly GCA_963966615.1). NCBI lineage: Eukaryota > Metazoa > Arthropoda > Insecta > Hymenoptera > Tenthredinidae > Tenthredo > Tenthredo amoena. The sequence goes on along the minus strand of OZ016482.1, from coordinate 5,514,097 downwards.
CAAACTGTTACGGTCAATTGTCTAACAACTAACATTACAGAGGTTGTAGATGACTACGATTATATACCTATATATCTATAAACCTATATATATATACATATATATAATTTATATTTTGGGTCCTCTCAGGTCCCAAATGAAACCTCAATTTCTTTAAATTTTGCCTACATTTATTCGCGGTCCCGCACCCTCTAATATCGCTATATCAAGCGGAAATGGGCAAAAAGACCTTTTTTGAATTGATGAAATTTTTTTCACAAAATTTAGGACTAAAAACAAGTATTTTCATCATACTTCGGAAGCGGGCCGAGATCAACTAATATTTTTTTCCTGCTAGTTTTCCTAATTTTTTTTTTTTGTCAAGAATACAAAATTGAAAAAAACAATGAGTATACAATAATGATTTCTTGTAGCAACAAGAAACAAGAAAAATAAATTGTAGCTAAGTAAAATTCGATTTTCTCTTCAGTTTAAGAGTAAAATTTCAAAAATGACCCTTGATCTTCATCAATTCTGAAAATTTACGAAATCAGTAACGGTGAGTTTTTCCATTTTCAATGAGATTTTCTTATTCGATGTAACAATTAACATAAGATGTTACGATATGAATGGAAAATGACAACTGACACCTGAACTTTCTATGTAACAAACAGGTAACATTACACATCATATTCCGTTATATGCGATTAGTAACATTGATGTAACATAATTGTGTTTGCTGGGATAGTAACAGAATTTGTAATTACGCAAATACGGATATTATACCATCAGGCTCACTGAAACAAGGCTATATTATACATACTTACTTAGTTAATTTAATATTCTGTGCTCATCTTAAAGATAAATTACTTCTCGATCAGAGCTGTAAGATTATTAATAAACGTTGAAATATTGAATAATATAATTTCTTGTAACCTACTCGGAATTAAGATTATAGATTTAATATTGTATAACGATTGTCGTAAGAAAATATATACGAGTATTTTATCTTAGTACCAACTGTCTTCTAATTATTATTTCAAATTTATGGCTCGTTTGCAATTATCAACCATATAATTCGAGGATCATTTATAATTATAGTTTAATAAAGCCTATTAAAATAATAATCCAAGTTTTTTTTCACCCATATCTATATTGGTCAATATAAATGGTATATAATTATATATAATTGAATGATAATAACTATTGGCTGAAAATGAGTTATTCATTCATCATCTGTTACACATGAAATCCTGCAAATAATCGAGTATTCAGATGCCAATGAGAGAACTTTAGACTGCAGGTTAATCTAGCTAGTTTCGTTCTAAACTCCCAACTTTTATTTGATCTAGTAACCATTGGTGTTTGAATATCGAAAACTTCACAGCCTACAAGATCAACTTTTGAGGTATACATCTATACTTAAATCTGATAGACAAGCGGGAAACTTACCGCGGTATCGATAATTTAGGGACTTGTGTTACCGGCCTGACAATACGAGACCCGCATCACTGCCGTGGTACACCAGGTAGGTATAAGTGTAGGCGTTTTTACAAATAATTTGAGGAGGTTTGCGGGTTTTATACAATTATGTGCATATTAAAGAACCATTGCTCATTCTTAAGAAAGGCACTGAATATTATTGTTGTAGTAAATAATGTCATTTGGACATTTTTTTATGCCTTTTCCGAAGAAACAGCGAGGCCACGACGAGGCCCATCTTTCTATTTCTGCAGAAAGAAGAAAACAAACCTTCTGAAAAGCATATTTCATACCAAATCGATTTTTACGCGCACGATAGAACCGAAGGCGATCAAATTGAGCATGAATAACTAGCCAAAAATGCATGATCCAAATCTTTTGCTGGTCGCCTTTTAATTCCTGAGATTAAAATACATTAGAGAAGAATCTGTAGAAGCATCATAGTTCTCCATACACTCATGTATACGAATAACAGCATCTTTTAAAAATTACAAAAATTTTATTCTTAACCTTAAAAAGGAAAAAAAAAAAAAAAAAAAAAGATGATATTAGTACCTATCTATGAGCTGCTCGAACCTAACTGAAAACGCCATGTAACAGATAAAACATCCACTTGCACTGGTCCAAATCATGGATAAGTGACCCGCAAATAATGCTCGTGCTACAACCGGTAATCTTCAAAAACTAAAAATCGATAAGTTGTTTCTGTAGCGGTACACCTAGTACTGTCAACTTGTAGATACCTGCAATTACACGAGTAAAAGCAATTGCATAAGTAAAAGATAATTGCAATTGCATGGGTTGAAGCACGTCCTTTTTCCTCCTTGTTTTATGCCATTTTATTCACGTTTATTTTACAATATTCATCAAATTTACAACATTTCCAGAAGACTGAAGCCTTACCATACGAGCTCACGCGTATTTGGGTATCGTGTTATAATTTGGGCAGAAGATATATTCTCATAGGAATAAAAACAAACGAAGACAGAATTATAAAAAATTTTAATGCAGAAGCAGGCACTCATACCCTGAGAAAATCACATTTGACTTATTTCACAAGAATAAATTTACGCCAACACCAATCTATTTTCAACGTACCATCTCGTTTTATTTGCATTTATAGGAGTTTCTCACTACCTCTAGAAAGACGGAAGCCTTCCTAATGGAATAAAGAAAAAAGAAAAAGATCTGATGAAAAGGCAGCCCCTGAAATCAAACTCAGATAAAATTGAAATAGCATCACTGCCCACACATTTTGTAGCCACCCTCGCTGGACAGTATTGACAAGTATCTAGCAGCAACATCGTCTTCGACGATCCATGGAGAAAACAGTTATGAGAAAAAAAAGGTGGTCGGATGACCTTGTCGCATGATCATAATCCGATGATCGTCCGATCGGAAACCACTACTAGAGTATACTGATCGACAGCTCGAAGTCTCTAGAACTGGCCTCGTTACTGGATCCTGGCTCTAAAGACTCGAGACTTCGCTACGGAATATACTCTTCAAAAGGTCGAAAATCTTCGAAACTGACCTTCTCACTGGTGCCCGGAACTAAAGACTCGAGACTTTAGTAGGAAATATACTGATCGACTGCTCGAAGTGTCTAGAACTGGCCTCGTTTCTGAATTCTGGCGCTAAAGACTCGAGACTCCGCTATGGAATATACGGATCGAAAGGTCGAAAATCTTTGAAACTGGCCTTCTTACTGGTCCGTGGAACTAAAGACTCGAGACTTTAGTAGGAAATATACTGATCGACTGCTCGAAGTGTCTAGAACTGGCCTCGTTTCTGAATTCTGGCGCTAAAGACTCGAAACTCCGCTATGGAATATACTGATCGAAAGGTCGAAAATCTTTGAAACTGGCCTTCTTACTGGTCCGTGGAACTAAAGACTCGAGACTTTAGTAGGAAATATACTGATCGACTGCTCGAAGTGTCTAGAACTGGCCTCGTTTCTGAATTCTGGCGCTAAAGACTCGAAACTCCGCTATGGAATATACTGATCGAAAGGTCGAAAATCTTTGAAACTGGCCTTCTTACTGGTCCGTGGAACTAAAGACTCGAGACTCTAGTAGGAAATATACTGATCGACTGCTCGAAGTGTCTAGAACTGGCCTCGATTCTGGATCCTGGCGCTAAAGACTCGAGACTCAGCTATGGAATATACTGATCGAAAGGTCGAAAATCTTTGAAACTGGCCTTCTTACTGGTCCGTGGAACTAAAGACTCGAGACTCTAGTAGGAAATATACTGATCGACTGCTCGAAGTGTCTAGAACTGGCCTCGATTCTGGATCCTGGCGCTAAAGACTCGAGACTCAGCTATGGAATATACTGATCGAAAGGTCGAAAATCTTTGAAACTGGCCTTCTTACTGGTCCGTGGAACTAAAGACTCGAGACTCTAGTAGGAAATATACTGATCGACTGCTCGAAGTGTCTAGAACTGGCCTCGTTTCTGAATTCTGGCGCTAAAGACTCGAGACTCCGCTATGGAATATACTGATCGAAAGGTCGAAAATCTTTGAAACTGGCCTTCTTACTGGTGCCCGGAACTAAAGACTCGAGACTCCTGTGGGAAATACACTAATCGATGGCTCGAAGTGTCTAGAACTGGCTTCGATTCTGGATCCTGGCGCTAAAGACTCGAGACTCAGCTATGGAATATACTGATCGAAAGGTCGAAAATCTTTGAAACTGGCCTTCTTACTGGTCCGTGGAACTAAAGACTCGAGACTTTAGTAGGAAATATACTGATCGACTGCTCGAAGTGTCTAGAACTGGCCTCGTTTCTGAATTCTGGCGCTAAAGACTCGAGACTCCGCTATGGAATATACTGATCGAAAGGTCGAAAATCTTTGAAACTGGCCTTCTTACTGGTCCGTGGAACTAAAGACTCGAGACTTTAGTAGGAAATATACTGATCGACTGCTCGAAGTGTCTAGAACTGGCCTCGATTCTGGATCCTGGCGCTAAAGACTCGAGACTCAGCTATGGAATATACTGATCGAAAGGTCGAAAATCTTTGAAACTGGCCTTCTTACTGGTCCGTGGAACTAAAGACTCGAGACTCCTGTGGGAAATACACTAATCGATGGCTCGAAGTGTCTAGAACTGGCCTCGATTCTGGATCCTGGCGCTAAAGACTCGAGACTCAGCTATGGAATATACTGATCGAAAGGTCGAAAATCTTTGAAACTGGCCTTCTTACTGGTCCGTGGAACTAAAGACTCGAGACTCCTGTGGGAAATACACTAATCGATGGCTCGAAGTGTCTAGAACTGGCCTCGATTCTGGATCCTGGCGCTAAAGACTCGAGACTCAGCTATGGAATATACTGATCGAAAGGTCGAAAATCTTTGAAACTGGCCTTCTTACTGGTCCGTGGAACTAAAGACTCGAGACTCCTGTGGGAAATACACTAATCGATGGCTCGAAGTGTCTAGAACTGGCCTCGATTCTGGATCCTGGCGCTAAAGACTCGAGACTCAGCTATGGAATATACTGATCGAAAGGTCGAAAATCTTTGAAACTGGCCTTCTTACTGGTCCGTGGAACTAAAGACTCGAGACTTTAGTAGGAAATATACTGATCGACTGCTCGAAGTGTCTAGAACTGGCCTCGATTCTGGATCCTGGCGCTAAAGACTCGAGACTCCGCTATCGAATATACTGATCGAAAGGTCGAAAATCTTTGAAACTGGCCTTCTTACTGGTGCCCGGAACTAAAGACTCGAGACTCCTGTGGGAAATACACTAATCGATGGCTCGAAGTGTCTAGAACTGGCCTCGATTCTGGATCCTGGCGCTAAAGACTCGAGACTCAGCTATGGAATATACTGATCGAAAGGTCGAAAATCTTTGAAACTGGCCTTCTTACTGGTCCGTGGAACTAAAGACTCGAGACTCCTGTGGGAAATACACTAATCGATGGCTCGAAGTGTCTAGAACTGGCCTCGATTCTGGATCCTGGCGCTAAAGACTCGAGACTCAGCTATGGAATATACTGATCGAAAGGTCGAAAATCTTTGAAACTGGCCTTCTTACTGGTCCGTGGAACTAAAGACTCGAGACTCCTGTGGGAAATACACTAATCGATGGCTCGAAGTGTCTAGAACTGGCCTCGATTCTGGATCCTGGCGCTAAAGACTCGAGACTCAGCTATGGAATATACTGATCGAAAGGTCGAAAATCTTTGAAACTGGCCTTCTTACTGGTCCGTGGAACTAAAGACTCGAGACTTTAGTAGGAAATATACTGATCGACTGCTCGAAGTGTCTAGAACTGGCCTCGTTTCTGAATTCTGGCGCTAAAGATTCGAGACTCCGCTATGGAATATACTGATCGAAAGGTCGAAAATCTTTGAAACTGGCCTTCTTACTGGTCCGTGGAACTAAAGACTCGAGACTCTAGTAGGAAATATACTGATCGACTGCTCGAAGTGTCTAGAACTGGCCTCGTTTCTGAATTCTGGCGCTAAAGACTCGAGACTCCGCTATGGAATATACTGATCGAAAGGTCGAAAATCTTTGAAACTGGCCTTCTTACTGGTGCCCGGAACTAAAGACTCGAGACTCCTGTGGGAAATACACTAATCGATGGCTCGAAGTGTCTAGAACTGGCCTCGATTCTGGATCCTGGCGCTAAAGACTCGAGACTCAGCTATGGAATATACTGATCGAAAGGTCGAAAATCGTTGAAACTGGCCTTCTTACTGGTCCGTGGAACTAAAGACTCGAGACTTTAGTAGGAAATATACTGATCGATGGCTCGAAGTGTCTAGAACTGGCCTCGATTCTGGATCCTGGCGCTAAAGACTCGAGACTCAGCTATGGAATATACTGATCGAAAGGTCGAAAATCTTTGAAACTGGCCTTCTTACTGGTGCCCGGAACTAAAGACTCGAGACTCCTGTGGGAAATACACTAATCGATGGCTCGAAGTGTCTAGAACTGGCCTCGATTCTGGATCCTGGCGCTAAAGACTCGAGACTCAGCTATGGAATATACTGATCGAAAGGTCGAAAATCTTTGAAACTGGCCTTCTTACTGGTCCGTGGAACTAAAGACTCGAGACTTTAGTAGGAAATATACTGATCGACTGCTCGAAGTGTCTAGAACTGGCCTCGTTTCTGAATTCTGGCGCTAAAGACTCGAAACTCCGCTATGGAATATACTGATCGAAAGGTCGAAAATCTTTGAAACTGGCCTTCTTACTGGTGCCCGGAACTAAAGACTCGAGACTCTAGTAGGAAATATACTGATCGACTGCTCGAAGTGTCTAGAACTGGCCTCGATTCTGGATCCTGGCGCTAAAGACTCGAGACACCGCTATCGAATATACTGATCGAAAGGTCGAAAATCTTTGAAACTGGCCTTCTTACTGGTGCCCGGAACTAAAGACTCGAGACTCTAGTAGGAAATATACTGATCGACTGCTCGAAGTGTCTAGAACTGGCCTCGATTCTGGATCCTGGCGCTAAAGACTCGAGACTCCGCTATCGAATATACTGATCGAAAGGTCGAAAATCTTTGAAACTGGCCTTCTTACTGGTCCGTGGAACTAAAGACTCGAGACTTTAGTAGGAAATATACTGATCGACTGCTCGAAGTGTCTAGAACTGGCCTCGTTTCTGAATTCTGGCGCTAAAGACTCGAAACTCCGCTATGGAATATACTGATCGAAAGGTCGAAAATCTTTGAAACTGGCCTTCTTACTGGTGCCCGGAACTAAAGACTCGAGACTCTAGTAGGAAATATACTGATCGACTGCTCGAAGTGTCTAGAACTGGCCTCGATTCTGGATCCTGGCGCTAAAGACTCGAGACTCCGCTATGGAATATACTGATCGAAAGGTCGAAAATCTTTGAAACTGGCCTTCTTACTGGTCCGTGGAACTAAAGACTCGAGACTCTAGTAGGAAATATACTGATCGACTGCTCGAAGTGTCTAGAACTGGCCTCGTTTCTGAATTCTGGCGCTAAAGACTCGAGACTCCGCTATGGAATATACTGATCGAAAGGTCGAAAATCTTTGAAACTGGCCTTCTTACTGGTGCCCGGAACTAAAGACTCGAGACTCTAGTAGGAAATATACTGATCGACTGCTCGAAGTGTCTAGAACTGGCCTCGTTTCTGAATTCTGGCGCTAAAGACTCGAGACTCCGCTATGGAATATACTGATCGAAAGGTCGAAAATCTTTGAAACTGGCCTTCTTACTGGTCCGTGGAACTAAAGACTCGAGACTCTAGTAGGAAATATACTGATCGACTGCTCGAAGTGTCTAGAACTGGCCTCGTTTCTGAATTCTGGCGCTAAAGACTCGAGACTCCGCTATGGAATATACTGATCGAAAGGTCGAAAATCTTTGAAACTGGCCTTCTTACTGGTGCCCGGAACTAAAGACTCGAGACTCCTGTGGGAAATACACTAATCGATGGCTCGAAGTGTCTAGAACTGGCTTCGATTCTGGATCCTGGCGCTAAAGACTCGAGACTCAGCTATGGAATATACTGATCGAAAGGTCGAAAATCTTTGAAACTGGCCTTCTTACTGGTCCGTGGAACTAAAGACTCGAGACTTTAGTAGGAAATATACTGATCGACTGCTCGAAGTGTCTAGAACTGGCCTCGTTTCTGAATTCTGGCGCTAAAGACTCGAGACTCCGCTATGGAATATACTGATCGAAAGGTCGAAAATCTTTGAAACTGGCCTTCTTACTGGTCCGTGGAACTAAAGACTCGAGACTCTAGTAGGAAATATACTGATCGACTGCTCGAAGTGTCTAGAACTGGCCTCGATTCTGGATCCTGGCGCTAAAGACTCGAGACTCAGCTATGGAATATACTGATCGAAAGGTCGAAAATCTTTGAAACTGGCCTTCTTACTGGTCCGTGGAACTAAAGACTCGAGACTCCTGTGGGAAATACACTAATCGATGGCTCGAAGTGTCTAGAACTGGCCTCGATTCTGGATCCTGGCGCTAAAGACTCGAGACTCAGCTATGGAATATACTGATCGAAAGGTCGAAAATCTTTGAAACTGGCCTTCTTACTGGTCCGTGGAACTAAAGACTCGAGACTCCTGTGGGAAATACACTAATCGATGGCTCGAAGTGTCTAGAACTGGCCTCGATTCTGGATCCTGGCGCTAAAGACTCGAGACTCAGCTATGGAATATACTGATCGAAAGGTCGAAAATCTTTGAAACTGGCCTTCTTACTGGTCCGTGGAACTAAAGACTCGAGACTCCTGTGGGAAATACACTAATCGATGGCTCGAAGTGTCTAGAACTGGCCTCGATTCTGGATCCTGGCGCTAAAGACTCGAGACTCAGCTATGGAACATACTGATCGAAAGGTCGAAAATCTTTGAAACTGGCCTTCTTACTGGTCCGTGGAACTAAAGACTCGAGACTTTAGTAGGAAATATACTGATCGACTGCTCGAAGTGTCTAGAACTGGCCTCGATTCTGGATCCTGGCGCTAAAGACTCGAGACTCCGCTATCGAATATACTGATCGAAAGGTCGAAAATCTTTGAAACTGGCCTTCTTACTGGTCCGTGGAACTAAAGACTCGAGACTCTAGTAGGAAATATACTGATCGACTGCTCGAAGTGTCTAGAACTGGCCTCGTTTCTGAATTCTGGCGCTAAAGATTCGAGACTCCGCTATGGAATATACTGATCGAAAGGTCGAAAATCTTTGAAACTGGCCTTCTTACTGGTCCGTGGAACTAAAGACTCGAGACTCTAGTAGGAAATATACTGATCGACTGCTCGAAGTGTCTAGAACTGGCCTCGTTTCTGAATTCTGGCGCTAAAGACTCGAGACTCCGCTATGGAATATACTGATCGAAAGGTCGAACATCTTTGAAACTGGCCTTCTTACTGGTCCGTGGAACTAAAAACTCGAGACTCTAGTAGGAAATATACTGATCGACTGCTCGAAGTGTCTAGAACTGGCCTCGTTTCTGAATTCTGGCGCTAAAGACTCGAGACTCCGCTATGGAATATACTGATCGAAAGGTCGAAAATCTTTGAAACTGGCCTTCTCACTGGTGCCCGGAACTAAAGACTCGAGACTCTAGTAGGAAATATACTGATCGACTGCTCGAAGTGTCTAGAACTGGCCTCGATTCTGGATCCTGGCGCTAAAGACTCGAGACTCCGCTATCGAATATACTGATCGAAAGGTCGAAAATCTTTGAAACTGGCCTTCTTACTGGTCCGTGGAACTAAAGACTCGAGACTCTAGTAGGAAATATACTGATCGACTGCTCGAAGTGTCTAGAACTGGCCTCGTTTCTGAATTCTGGCGCTAAAGACTCGAGACTCCGCTATGGAATATACTGATCGAAAGGTCGAAAATCTTTGAAACTGGCCTTCTCACTGGTGCCCGGAACTAAAGACTCGAGACTCTAGTAGGAAATATACTGATCGACTGCTCGAAGTGTCTAGAACTGGCCTCGATTCTGGATCCTGGCGCTAAAGACTCGAGACTCCGCTATCGAATATACTGATCGAAAGGTCGAAAATCTTTGAAACTGGCCTTCTTACTGGTCCGTGGAACTAAAGACTCGAGACTCTAGTAGGAAATATACTGATCGACTGCTCGAAGTGTCTAGAACTGGCCTCGTTTCTGAATTCTGGCGCTAAAGACTCGAGACTCCGCTATGGAATATACTGATCGAAAGGTCGAAAATCTTTGAAACTGGCCTTCTCACTGGTGCCCGGAACTAAAGACTCGAGACTCTAGTAGGAAATATACTGATCGACTGCTCGAAGTGTCTAGAACTGGCCTCGATTCTGGATCCTGGCGCTAAAGACTCGAGACTCCGCTATCGAATATACTGATCGAAAGGTCGAAAATCTTTGAAACTGGCCTTCTTACTGGTCCGTGGAACTAAAGACTCGAGACTCTAGTAGGAAATATACTGATCGACTGCTCGAAGTGTCTAGAACTGGCCTCGTTTCTGAATTCTGGCGCTAAAGACTCGAGACTCCGCTATGGAATATACTGATCGAAAGGTCGAAAATCTTTGAAACTGGCCTTCTTACTGGTCCGTGGAACTAAAAACTCGAGACTCTAGTAGGAAATATACTGATCGACTGCTCGAAGTGTCTAGAACTGGCCTCGTTTCTGAATTCTGGCGCTAAAGACTCGAGACTCCGCTATGGAATATACTGATCGAAAGGTCGAACATCTTTGAAATTGGCCTTCTTACTGGTCCGTGGAACTAAAGACTCGAGACTTTAGTAGGAAATATACTGATCGACTGCTCGAAGTGTCTAGAACTGGCCTCGTTTCTGAATTCTGGCGCTAAAGACTCGAGACTCCGCTATGGAATATACTGATCGAAAGGTCGAAAATCTTTGAAACTGGCCTTCTTACTGGTCCGTGGAACTAAAAACTCGAGACTCTAGTAGGAAATATACTGATCGACTGCTCGAAGTGTCTAGAACTGGCCTCGTTTCTGAATTCTGGCGCTAAAGACTCGAGACTCCGCTATGGAATATACTGATCGAAAGGTCGAAAATCTTTGAAACTGGCCTTCTTACTGGTGCCCGGAACTAAAGACTCGAGACTCTAGTAGGAAATATACTGATCGACTGCTCGAAGTGTCTAGAACTGGCCTCGATTCTGGATCCTGGCGCTAAAGACTCGAGACTCCGCTATGGAATATACTGATCGAAAGGTCGCAAATCTTTGAAACTGGCCTTCTTACTGGTGCCCGGAACTAAAGACTCGAGACTCTAGTAGGAAATATACTGATCGACTGCTCGAAGTGTCTAGAACTGGCCTCGTTTCTGAATTCTGGCGCTAAAGACTCGAGACTCCGCTATGGAATATACTGATCGAAAGGTCGAAAATCTTTGAAACTGGCCTTCTTACTGGTGCCCGGAACTAAAGACTCGAGACTCCTGTGGGAAATACACTAATCGATGGCTCGAAGTGTCTAGAACTGGCCTCGATTCTGGATCCTGGCGCTAAAGACTCGAGACTCAGCTATGGAATATACTGATCGAAAGGTCGAAAATCTTTGAAACTGGCCTTCTTACTGGTCCGTGGAACTAAAGACTCGAGACTTTAGTAGGAAATATACTGATCGACTGCTCGAAGTGTCTAGAACTGGCCTCGTTTCTGAATTCTGGCGCTAAAGACTCGAGACTCCGCTCTGGAATATACTGATCGAAAGGTCGAAAATCTTTGAAACTGGCCTTCTTACTGGTCCGTGGCACTAAAGACTCGAGACTTTAGTAGGAAATATACTGATCGACTGCTCGAAGTGTCTAGAACTGGCCTCGTTTCTGAATTCTGGCGCTAAAGACTCGAGACTCCGCTATGGAATATACTGATCGAAAGGTCGAAAATCTTTGAAACTGGCCTTCTTACTGGTCCGTGGAACTAAAGACTCGAGACTCTAGTAGGAAATATACTGATCGACTGCTCGAAGTGTCTAGAACTGGCCTCGTTTCTGAATTCTGGCGCTAAAGACTCGAGACTCCGCTATGGAATATACTGATCGAAAGGTCGAAAATCTTTGAAACTGGCCTTCTTACTGGTCCGTGGCACTAAAGACTTGAGACTTTAGTAGGAAATATACTGATCGACTGCTCGAAGTGTCTAGAACTGGCCTCGTTTCTGAATTCTGGCGCTAAAGACTCGAGACTCCGCTATGGAATATACTGATCGAAAGGTCGAAAATCTTTGAAACTGGCCTTCTTACTGGTCCGTGGAACTAAAGACTCGAGACTCTTGTGGGAAATATACTAATCGATGGCTCGAAGTGTCTAGAACTGGCCTCGATTCTGGATCCTGGCGCTAAAGACTCGAGACTCCGGTATAGAATACACTGACCAACAGGTCTAAAATCTCTGTAATTGGCCTCGTTTCTGGTTGCCGGTACGAAAGACTCAAGACTCCGCTATGGAATATACTGATCGAAAGGTCGAAAATCTTTGAAACTGGCTTTTTTACTGGTCCGTGGAACTAAAGACTGGAGACTTTAGTAGGAAATATACTGATCGACGGCTCGTAGTGTCTAGAACTGGCCTTGTTTCTGGATCCTGGCGCTAAAGACTCGACACTCCGCTACGGAATATACTCTTCAAAAGGTCGAAAATCTTTGAAACTGACTTTCTCACTGGTCCCCGGAACTAAAGACTCGAGACTCTTGTGGGAAATATACTGATCGACGGCTCGAAGTGTCTAGAACTGGCCTCGTTTCTGGATCCTGGCGCTATAGACTCGAGACCCCGGTATAGAATACACTGATCAACAGCTCTAAAATCTCTGAAACTGGCATCCTTACTGGTCCCTAGCTCTAAAGACTCGAGACTCCGTTACAGATAATCATATAACTGTAGCATAATTCAGAATCCTTCGCCAAGGGGTTTTGCAAGTCAACGTATAGGTACCTGTTTTTTTTTTTCAAAGAGCCTTTGAAGCATGTGAAGTATTCGAAGTATGGGACGTCTCTCCGATCTCGTCAAAAGCACGCTCTTGCCCCTGCGACCCCATACACAAACTTCAATTTTGTTTGCTCGCTGCAGTCTTTGCCCCTAGTTTGTTACTTGCAGGGTCTGCTTTGTAGGTATATAGGGCATTCCGCGTCATTTCAGTCATTATAAAGCAAAAAAAAAAAAGATACAAAATTACAACAAATCGGTCTACGTGATACGAACAAATTCACGAGCTTTCACATTTTTTGAAATATTTTTGGACGGAATACTTAAATTTTTTTATTTTTTATTCAAACTGTGATATCTCGGGAACGGTTAATCGTAACGACAATGTTAATAAACGAAAATCTGCGGTTTTCTAAGTCCCACAAGGATAAAATTTATTTATTTAGATTCAAATGACCCACATTTGAGGACAAAATTATCGAAATTTTTATTTTTCAGCGGCACGACACTCGATATCCTCACCAATATAATATCCTCAATTTTTGTATGGAAAGACCGAGGTTTGAGTATTTTTTTTTCATGGAATTCGAATTATCTTACGGGATTTTCAATTTTTTTACAAATAATATTATATTTGGATAAGCAGGGTACATGCTATCGGCAATGCCTATTGTCTTGTCATATTCTGGATTCAAACAATAATGTTAGGGAAAGCCCTATTTATGGTAATCGCAATTATCGTCGGAAAGTTATGTGCAGAGATCCTCATCTTAAGAAATCGTAAAAAATGAAGACTGTTTAGATGAAAAATGAAAAAACTTAAGTATTCTGTCCAAAAACATTTTTTAAAAATATGAAATCTCGTGAATTTGTTCTATAGCCCGTATCTTTGTCACATAGCCCGATTTTTTATAATTTTGTAAGAATTTTTTTTTTTTTGAGTTGCTAAAGTGACGCGGGATGCTCCATATAGAAAACACATTCCGAATAAGCTCTTGAAAATCATTTTCAAGAACTACAAACTGCGTGGGGTCATGCATGCTTTGATGGCCATATTTGAAATTCGAAGCCATCCCAATACTCCGAGGCGTGGGAGGAACTCTCATCTTTTACCGAGAGAAAGATAAAACTTGTTGCTGATCATATCCCTTTAAAATATGACCTTTAAAATGAAAATATGATATTAACAGAAAATCACAAAAGCATCGAGGCTGGTCAGAGAAATATTGATTTTCCCTAAGTGCTCAGAATTTTGTAAAAAACAAGATTTTTACCAGGGAAGTTATACAGTTCCAAAAAGTTAGGATATCTAGAAAAACGCAAGCAGAGACAGTCTACCAGGAAAATCAATTGGTAGACGAAGTTGCATCTGCTTTTATACAGACACTGGCTTCGCAATAGAGAGAGATTCAGTTTTTTCTGAGAGGCGTAAGATTTTATCAGTATTTTTCTGGTATCAGTTTTTTCAGGGTATATCTCCTCGCTAAAAATAAGTTTGAAAATAAGAAATTGAATTTTCCCAGGAAATGTATGAAAATTGTGGGCCAGCAATAGACGTGGATGCCGCAAGATGAAGATATCGCTGAAATCATCCATGCGAGATCAATGCAGGTGAACGCTCCGTTAACTCCTTGGAGTTTGGTCCTCAACAGACCCTCCAACGGCTTCACTCAAGATTCAGAACGTATAGTTTGGTAATTTGATCACGTCGTAACTGGATTAAATAACACGTTTTGGTTAATGCCTGGAAATCAGCGTCTTATTTCAGGGATTAGTAAGGAATTTCAAGGATTAGTCAAGAGGTCAGAAAATGAGTCACTAGGTTTTTTATACGAAGCACTTTGAATTTTGAACATTCATATGATCTAGTGCCAAATATTTATCATTTTCAAAAAATTACATCAAGAGAAAGGATTTGTTGAATCAATCGAAAATATTCCCATATAGAATCCAAGAATCCGAAATGAATGTAGTTCAGCTCGTGAGCTTTTCAATCCCCTTTTCTGCTCGAACGAAGGTTAACGATTGTCTACTTCGATTGGTTGCGTTTAGTTGCGATTTCAGAAGCGGAAACAAACAACAAAAAATTCTTTCATCTATTCAAAACTGAAATGCGAAACCTGACAGCTCTGATCGCTCCTTCTATCGACGTAATTATAAGAAACTACGTCTGCAGGCAATTTATTGGTAGTACCTTGTATTTCCTGGTAAGGAAATATAAATATAAACGAAATGATGACATGCAATGTGATTAAGGGAGCCAAAGAAAATCTGGATTACTCGGGGAGTGATACGATAGCCTCGTTTCTTCCTTTCTTTATAAAAGCAACGAGTCTTCCCTGTGATCAGTCAATTAAAAAGTAGCACAATTAACGAGCGTATATCGCCCCAAGGACTCGCTTCGTAGGTTTAGCCTGCAATTAAAATCACCCTGGATTACTTCTAAAGTTACCAGTGCTTTGCTCGCCGGTATTTCTTTAACTCAAACAAAATTGTGTACGGCGACTGTCGGAAGGGATATGTTCATCTTAAACTAATCTCCATCGACTGGCTGAATACCTATGGAATTATACTTGGTCCGTGATAAAGAGTTAATTTTTAAATATATATTTAATCCGCGATTATGCCCAAGTTTAGAGGATAAAACCCAAGACGCCGGAGGAATTTCAATTGAGTCATTCAAAGTTCAAATGCAAAGCAGCTTCTCGAGCCTTGCTGATTTGTCTTCTAATTAACATTTCAATAAGGATTTAGATCAGATCACACTTTATGCAGATCGGTAGCCGAGCTAAGCAGATCATAGGAAATAAAAATCCTCGGGAATGCAGTAGGTAGGTATTTGAAACTCTATATAAATGCTCGCACAATCCATTGACTAAAATAGCAAAACGATTTATACTTTGGGAAAAAAGTTACGATAATATTTTCAAGAACTACATTTACAAACGGGTTAGAAAATTTTTAATAGAAAAACCCGATATCTGTGATGCAATTTACATTTCGAATATTAAGACGTTCAAAAAGCTCCTTGCATCATAAATTTCAAGTTTTTTGATTTTGAATATTTCACCTCGTTTGTGGATATAATTTGAAGAGATTTAGGTATAGTTTCTTTCAAATCAGTTCCTCCTTTCTCATAGTGGAAATTATTTTACGTCACTGCTGCAGTCATGTCTATAGGAGGCTCCCCTCAAGAACAAATTTACATTACAATTGAAGAAACGGTGTCATTCAATTACCTAATTCTACTTTAAAGTATATAGCATATTTTTATGCTCGTATGTAATGTTTGATGATGAACAACGAATGAAAGTACTGGTCAAAGATGAGGATTGCAGTTTCGTGAAATTGATTGTTCGGTTATCGGTGTACCTGTTGAAAAATATCTTCAACTTTAAACTGGCCAATAGCAATTTGCACTCAAAGTAGAATTTCGATTGATTCTGAAGGAGGAAAATAGAAAGACGGAGATTGTCTTCTGAATCCTGATACGTAAGATATATAGGAAAATTTGATTCCGGTGAAAGGATTAGTCATTATTCAGTTAAAATCGATAAAACGAGGGTAATGCATCTTGGATTAAGTAAATCCTCAAATTTCATAAAAAGTCAAAATTGAAATATAGTCTTCGTCGAATTACAAATTCGCGTACAATAATATAGCACTGCTGCTATGTAATTGTTATTTCTTTCAAGTTCAACAGAGTTTCGTATTACCTTTGTAAAGCCAGATTTAACCGTGTATTTTATTTCTCTTACGATTTCAAAGTTGATGCAGACCCAGTTAATCAGCTCTGACCAAACATTTGCAAAAATTCGAGTTAACGGTATTTACAGGTCGAAAATTCCAGAGCCTGTATGGCCAGAAGTGTAATAAACGATGCACATACTTATGCAATTATAGCCACGAAGCAGCTCGGGCGATAAATTGTCTAATGGATAAAAAAAAGGGAAAATAATAATTAAATTTTCTTACTGCTAAATATTCATGAATTTTAAAACATCTCTCGTCGTTGGTAATATTTATGGTAATTAAGTTGAGATTGAACCGTCGTTTTGAACATGCATATTGGGGTGATGTTTATTTTACAAAAATCGAAATTTCTATTGCAGCATCCCGTCAAAACCGCGTCTTTGCATATATAGGGGAAAAGTGAGTGAATATGAATTGGCACGGATTGATGGACCGCAGCGTTTCTTCGATCGTACTTGACGAAGAAGATTGAAACTTCTTGACTAAACAAAGTGCTAGAAAAAAATAAAAATAAAATTCAATCCGTTCTAATATTTCAAACCAAACTTACAGCATTTCGCCAATCTAAACGATGGTCAAAATTCTATCATGTGTCCTAAAGAATTCGTCACGGAATTATCTATCGTTGTTAAAGCTCTAGTTTGGTTTCAGAAGACCGGAAATTTTGCAAGGAACGAAACATCGTTCAGAAATTACGGTCGAATCAATTTTCACACCCCGTTTGGAAGGTTTTTCATTTTGGGTCAGCGAAACATAGAGAAAAAATATTTCAAACTTAGTTGGTGGTTAGTGGCACTTCCAAAAAATGTACAACCTTGTTTCCAATTGTTTATTAATTCTTGATTAATCCTTACTAATTTACCTCGAACTTCATCTTTATTCTTCTCACTTTATAATACCAATTAATACCTTTTGATACCATCTATGGCAATTGCTGCACCGTAACTATATAGTTAAACGTTAGATTATGACTCAAAGAGCTAGAGCATTACTTCGTTAAACGAATTTTCATCAAAGCGTTCATCTTCTAAGTCTGCAATTAGGGTAGAAGCTTTACGGTAGCTATGTGAGCATTTGCATGCAGTGACGACCGTTGACAGTATACAAATTTCTAGCTAAGCACATCTCTGAGCCAAAAGTACGAACTCAATTAGCGGTGAACGACACCCATGTACTTACTTAATCATTTGATGAAATATCCCGAGCGTAAGGCCGAACTGAACCGTCCCCGAAACGTATTTGCATACATATATATTCCCCGGTGGGTTTCCTACGTTTCCGGAAATATTCACTGCGTATTACGTCGAGAATGTGCGGTTATTGTCCGGAGCTATACACCCCCGACCATTAGGAATTATTCTGGCTTCGCGAAGGGATACGCGATTATACCAGTGACCGGTGAGTTACTCCGGTAAGCTTCAAATGATGGGTGATTATTTTTCACAGTACCTACAGCTAAATCTACCCCAGAATTTCATCCCACCTAAAGGCTTACTCAAATAGTTACAATTATTAGCCTCGATAAGCTTCGATATTTTTCACAACAACGATATAGGCTCTGCTGTGTCAAGAACCAAAAAATTCAACGTCGTAATAAAATTGCAATAGTTCAACTTGCCAATAAATATTCGGGTTTCGATTAGTTATTCAAATTGGGTACAAGTCTATCGTATAAAATTGGCAGTTCGTCGGTGATCGCGAAGGTTGTACAAATCGATCCGCGGCATATTTATTTGCTGTGAATCGGGGTACTGGTTATTTAAAGCCGTCAAAATTGCCTGAATCTGATAAAATAAATCTCGTGGGTTACTTTTCCCGGCTGGTTTTGATAGTTGGAAGGAAATTGCATGGGATCGAGTCTAGCAACCCAAAGGTTGTGTTAAAAATGTGTAAGTTTGCCTCAGAAAAACGGGAATAATTATTTTTTTAGACTCCGGTTTCTCCCCTGTCTATTACTTCTTGTCCGTAAATTTCGGAATTTTTTACATTCACTTGATATACGCCAGATCTGTGCACTCAGTCAAACAAAAACTCGTATAAACGGTACACGCACCCCATTCATGTAATTGCACGCTATCCATGTACATTACATGATAGCGTAGTAATATAATGCTCGTAACCCCACAAATTGCAAATGTGTATTCAAATGGAGCTGGATAAGTCATCCATGATGGTATGATCATTGCGTTACTGCATGTCATTATTTCGTAGTTGTTCAAAGTCAAGTTTGACGAGGTTCTGAACTAAACACGAATGTTCCCCTAGTCGGAATAACAATTCTAGTTTGATGCTCTGAAATCTCAACTTCTTTATCTTTCGTCTTCGGGACAGAAATGTAATTCTGTTTCAGTAGAATTATGTCCTACGTGGAGATTCAAAGGTGTAAATCTGAATCAACGCTCGCACTTAAAATTCCGATTAGCTTCTCAACATCCTGATAAATTTTCAAATTCTATTTACAACCTCAAGAATCTACGAAAAATCAATTCAATGATCAATTTCAATTTCGATTTCAGTTTTATTCGTCGATCAGTTCACAAGACGTTTTATTAAAGATCGAGGAGCTCGTTCTAGATTTAAATTCTCGAATCTAGAAGTCCAAACTGGAATCTTAAGTCTAGTTTGCACTTAAACTTGCTCGAAGCGAACCTAACTCTCAGTTTCAGGTGCGAATCAGGATTTCATTACATGTACTACAATCCTACCCTCAAATTCGATTTTGCACCTCCAAGTCTAAAACTAGAATTTCTATTTCGACTCAGGTCTGAGTTAGACTTTGGTATCAAATCTGTTCAGGTTCGATAAAATTTGACTACTGTTTGGTACGTCGTGAAATAAAAAAGAAATTCAACACTGTTCTAGATTCTATCGGGTTCGATTCAAATTACCTTACTCGTTATTTAGTTTGAGTGACACTATACCGTTGCTTGCGGCGCTAGCGCCGAACCAGCATGTAATACGGATAGGATGTGGGACTCGATCAAAGACCTTTGTATTTGCAGTCAACCCCCGATGCTTTGAGCGAAAGGTTTGATCTGTCACATCATAGTCTCCGGGTATAAACAGACTTCGAAATCGGGGTTTGTGTTCAAAACTGTTTCAACCAGGGAAAGAAAAGGAAGAGGGATTGGAAAAGCGTTCTTCCCGCAATCGATTAATCCCATGTGAGAACTGGGGTAGGTATTATTAGTTAACAAACTGAATGAATTCTGACCCCATGAAACGGTCAATATATAATAACTATAGTCCAATCGGCACCCTAGTTCGTAGGAGTTGGGCAGGTTAGCCAGCTTGGCAAATTGCAGCAGCCCACCTACCCCAATCTCCTGAATCTTAATGCCTACGCTGTAGGTCCTTAGAGACCCTTGCACCGTGCGATCAGGTGGAGTGGGGTTTCCTGCTCCTCCCTGCAGCTGGTATAGAAAGGCCCGGTTTTGAGCCCCATATGCACCAGGTGCTTGCCTGTGAACCAGTGGCTTGTGACGAGTCCTGCCAGGACCCTGAGACTGGTTTTGTACATGTCAGTAAATGTGGCAGCTAGCTTGCCCCTGAAAACCAGGACCATATCATCGTCGTAGCCCACAGTCGTCACCCCTAGCTTGTCGAGTTTAGCCAGGAGACCATCTACGACGAGAGTCTGCAGCAGGGGGAGAGAAGCTCACCCTGCGGGCAGGGTCTGTCGTCTTGAGCCCTGGCAACCGACTTTTCGAGCCATATTAGAAGTAATAATGGAATAAAATATGAAAATATGTTTGAACAGTCGTAGATTGAAAGACTTTGGATCATTTTTAACAAACTGCAGGTATGGCGTTAGTTATACTAAGCCAACTATTATAAGGGCATTGAGCAGAGAGCATATGGAGAGAGAGAAAGAGAGAGGAAGCTATGATTCGATATGTCATCAATTACGGAATTCAGATAAGAACGTAATTGGATTTTTAGAAGCTTTATGAATTCGTGGACCATTTTCGGGATAAGTATCACCGGGTAGAAACGAACATTCACGTTTATTGTGACATGTGACTTCCAAGGGAGTACTGGGCGAAATATCGAGGGTGACTTGTACGATGTAGTCATTTTTCTTGATTGACGACCATCGCCTGGTGACGACGTCATTAATTCAAACGAGTCCCTCGTTGAATTGAATGGGATATTCTTTAAGGCTTCTTATTTGTAATTCTCTATTATATTCCGCGTATACGTAGGTGTTCTTCGCAATGACGTGTGACGAAATTGTACATACATGTACTGCATACGTACCGCATTGCAATAATCGCGATGACGGCTCAAAAAATCATGAATTTCATTCCCTTTGAACCTTTGTCAGTAAAGGCTCACTCGCTATATATCTCGACGAATAAACAATATGATTGTGAATATGCACAGGTGTACGTTACCCGGGCAGTTAATTAGTCCAGACCGATATTGCTTACACTGCATATAATGTCACCGAAGTGTAGGTGTTGGATAAACCCTAATTAAATTTCCAGATGTCAATCCACATGAAAATCTAGTGACAGAGCCTAAAGTTGATAGATTAATTGTTCTATCGAAGATTCAAATTTTGGAAAGCAAAAATGCTGTCTTCCGCCATTCTACGAATTTGAGTTCCTTGGTGAAAAAGTCTCAGCTTTCAGACAAATAGAGTTAAAAAAAAAATCGATGAAGTATTGCGGGCATGGAAGAAGCTGTTTTTTTTTTATTGTCAAAAAACGTGATTTATTCGTACAATTCGAAAAGTTATCTGAAAGAAAAAAATATGTTCGTAAAAGTGAGAATTTTTTACACACGAAAATTCTTTTCCATATTTTTCAGACGTCGATAAAGATACGATAAAAATTTGCATTCGATTCTCAGTTCAATTATGGTAAGAAAATTCGTGGTGCATTTCTCTATAACGGGAAATCCGAAATGGCTAAAACTTGGTGGACATTCTACTCTTATCGTTAGTGCGGACTATGAGTGAAGATGAACACAATTCATTGGTTGATAATTGATGGAATTGCTCACGTATCATTCGCTAATATTTTTGTAATAAAAAAACATTTTGAAAACACAAGCTGCACTTCATTTATCACAAAAAATAGTATCAACGGTTCCTAAAGATCGTGTAAAGTCGCTTCTCTGATCTTGTCAGGAAAAATTGGTGAGGGCCTTAACTCGTCACAGTCACAATACCAAAAAATATCACGACAGTCACACTGAGTCGATTCCATCCAGTCAGTTTTCAAAAAACGGTTGTGAGCAGCGAACTATCCGTCCGAAGTGGTTCGAAAAATTACAGAACATGCTCTGAACATTCCAGATGATTTAGGAAAAATTGATTCATAAGAAATGAAACGGCGACATGTTAAAAAAAATTCATGAAGTGGTGAAAACGCCAAAAAGACACTTTTTCGTTCAAAAAATCATAAGTCTGTGAATTTTTAATATTTTTAGCTCAAATTTGGACATGTTTATTCCTTAGATATGCTACTTTTGGGAAAAAAATAGCAGCACAGTGCGCGTTTCAAAAAAGGTTTTTATTCCGATATGTGAATAGGGTCGATTTTGGAGCAGGAAAAAAAGGCCGAATTATGCAAAAATATGGTTCTGATTCGTAAAAAACAAAGTGTATCGTCGTACCCCTCAAAACTTACATAGGACGGCCTCGAGCACGCGATTCCAAAATGCGTGATGCCAGTAAAGCATTCTCAGCATCCACGTCCTCATCATCCTCCTACGCTTCGAATTCGCTCGTCAGTCTGCGCTGAAATGCCCAAAAAAAAAAGATGTGGCGATCTGGTGCGAGCCGTTAATGTCCCCTGGAATAATTTCCACCCGGATAAATTTTTCTCTACATATTTTACAGTTCAGACGATTGAATGATCGGGATTCTTATTACTAATTTCACCGCTTATTTGCCATTCAGAGACAGGAATGGTCGCGTATCGAAGTGGCGAGAGAAGGCCGTAAGTTTCCATGGCTATACGAGATAAGAGATTTTTTCTCTCGGATTTTTCATCCGGATCAAAACGTCCGGTCCTTTGGAGAAGAGATTAATCGGAGAGTTTTCTTGTCGGCATTCCCGTCTTTCCCTGTTCCAACTCTACTGAAAGCTTCTTCAGCCCGGTATAAGCCAAAGTTTTCGAATAGATAGCGAACGAAAGTTTGACGAGATTTTAGAATTTAATCATCCGGGTGATCAACGGTTTCTCTCAAGACTGCACCTATCTTCTGACAACTTTCAGCTCGATTACTCTTTCATACGTACGTGACTCTATTTACTCTACCCAAATGACATTGCTTAGTGTAAAGTTAATTATTCCTAGCGTCAATTTCCGCCGGTAATCAGTGGGTATCGGGATACCAAGCTAGTTTCATTACATTAAACTAATTAACATGAGAATAAACGTCAACGGCTCAACGTTCCTTTTAATCCATATATCCACCGCCATTTATTTGATTAAAAATTTAAGAACTCTAATACCACCGGGATGCAGAATTTTTCTATCAATAATTTTTCGAATCAGCCATTATCCCGTATTTTATAATATCATCGATATAGATATATTCATTTTCTGATACCTTGCCAACAAGGCAATCGATATTAAAATCGAGTCGCGTGCTTCTGATAGTGCGAAGATAAGGTTTAGCATTATGGCGCAACGTGTGAAATTCACTGTTCTTCATATGTGATCGATCTAGCGACGTTTTGAGTTTTTAAAGATCGGACTAAGGTGGTATATGGGTGATTCCATTCTAATAGTGTTTATTAACTCACTGGTCATCCATTAACAATCTATTCATAAAATTTTTGTATCAATAAGATCCTCATGAACATATTTCGTCGCTTCTTTCGTATAATATAACTTGCAGTCCAGAGGAAACTTACGGTTTAAATCACTTAAATGTCAGTACCGTGTCATGTCCATTTCTAGAATTTACCTATAAATTCATTAATTTCTTTGTCGCAATAAATGATCCAAACTAATTAATCCATAAATCTAATTAATGTTGTAATACAATTCATAAATAAATTATAATACGATTCATAATAATTTTTCCGAAGAATGTCTACCAAATTTATTTTATGTCAGTACCGTGGATGAACGAGTCGGTACCGTGGCACGGAAAATTTGAAATTTGATTCTCATTCTCGAAATTTTGAAGTTGTAGCGAAATCCTCTCGGACTTTCACTTTTACAATAAAACAGAGTGATAATATGCATTGAAAAAGCTAAAAAAAGTTCAATTATAGAATCAAAAAATGTTTAATCAAAAAAGTAACGGTTAGAACAGAATCACCGGTATACACCTGGAAAATACATTTTTTTCTAAACGACTGCTTTTATAGAGTTACAGAAGAATCGGAATCGTATTTCTCGTGGAAATGTAAGTTTGGCTTCTGCTTACCATGTCTCTTCTCGCTATATCGAGGTCTCAATATAAAAATACTGTTAGAAAATATTTTCTCGAAGAAAGCGTTGGAAATATTTCCATCGTATGCTTCAGTGTGCTATTTGTCATTGCTCTAAACTCCGTTCGCTATGCACTCGAAGAATTTTCTATACTCTATATCCACACGCGATATTCGGAATTCCAGCCCTTATTTACCTTTATAGAAGAAGGGATAATCAGAACCTATTAGAAAATCGATTCAATAAAAATTTTGTTTTATTTCGTTATTCATATTGAATTTTCTTTCACATTTTTTACAGACAAATCATTTTTCATTATTCAAAGATTGTTTAATTATCAAATATAAAAATATATGGAATACTATCATCTTCTTTGCGACTGTTTATTGGTTTCAACTTTCCATGTGAAATAAATTGCCGAATGATATTTTTTTCTATCGAAGAAGTCGTTACGTGTAATGAAAATTTCAAGGTGAATAAAGAGGTTATCGTCTCGGAGAATAATTAGGTTTAACGCGAACTCGACAATTTCATTCGTGCGTCGGTATACGTAGCTCCGAGCGTCAATCAACTCAGTTCTTGTATGGCAAAGTGTTTTTCTGCGTTTTTCTGGAAAACCGCAAAGAGCTAAGGGGAGAGGCAGTACGTGCTTGACATTGTTCAGTCATTACTCTAATTAGCGAGTGTTTAGGGTGAAATTCGATAATCATGCTCGCACTCAGTTTTTTAATTCTAATAAAGAATATGAATGACTTTATTTAACAACAAAAGCAAGGGAAAGTAAGTAAATGAATTTTTTGACCGGCCATAAGTATATGATGATCTAATTCTGTCAGAAATTAATCTAGATAACATGAAAGTTGTTAATTCTGTGAGAATTATATCCGGAAGAGATAATATTGTATTAATGTTTCGTATGGATGATGAAAAAAAGTAATAAAATCTTGTGGAGCGCAAGTTTTGGAATCAAAGATTGATTTTTCTACTCTGCGAAGCACACTGGGGAGCCAAGCTGATTCTGTCGACTTTGATTTGAACAAATCTTGTATTACCATTGGGTTTCAAATCTTATTTGATATTTTTACAAATCGAATCTCGCAAACTCAGACTCGCAGAGTACATTCAAAATCATAAATCACCGAGACTACAGCTCGGTTAGATTATCTTTATTAATTAGGGAAAGATAAACATAAACACTAAGTTAATCACCGAAACAAAAGTGTTGGACATACTCAACTGACATGGCCTCTATGAGATGAAGGATGGAATAATTATCCTGGAATAAAATTTTATAAATGAATTCTCGAGTCTGAATCGAGATTCTAGTTTCATCGTTCAAGTTCTCACTGAAGACTCGAAAGAGCGAACTAGAATTTTAGCGTAGGATTTTGCATGTCATGAAATTCTGATTTTTACCTAAAAGTTCGAGTTACGTCCGTTTTGGGAAAGTTTAGACTCGAGAACTAGAGCCGTGAGATTCTAGGTTGGACCTCTAGATTCTAGAATTTGGAGAATCTTGACCTATAGCTCTTCAATCTTTGGTAAAACATTTTGTGAACAGATTAGCGAGTAAATTTTCCCAGCCTTTTCATGTTCCAGGGAAAATTTGAAATTTTTTTTAGAATATAGAGACGCTAATCAGAATTTCAAGTGCGAGAGCTGATTCTGAGTTACACCGCTTGTACCGAAACAGAATTACATTTCTCTCGGTAAAACTAACGAAAAAAATAATTGAGGATTCTTAGTCTCGATATGGCGAAGATTAGTAATTTCGTCGATGCAGTGCTAAATGGAGGTTGATGAAATTGTAACGTTTTGGCGATCGACAATGAGCATAGCCAAGGGCTCGTTAACATAAACAGATTATGGATTCGTAATTGTCAATTGGTTAATATCAGGCTTAGGACACGGACGTGATTGCGACTACAGAATCTCGTAGGGGTCCATATTGTGCGGGAGAGGGAATCTGCAAATAACTACGGTCAAAGCGAGCCGTCGAGTAAATTCAGTGAAATTTATTTACCGAAAGGACAATTGGGTCGAATTAACTCGAACCTAGTTTCTGTCGGGGTGAAATCGTTAACTTCCCCAATTATTTTCATCATCGAACGACGCTTGGTAGAAAGCAAGGCAATTGCGTCGTAAAGAATTTTCAAACGATTATTTCATTCGAAAATTAGAAGCGCTGTTTCGTCTAACGAGAATTAACGCCCCAAGCCACACGATACCCTTAATAGCTCTAAGTGCACTAAAGTGTAAGTCCTGAACTCGTAATCGAGTTAAAGCGGCGTATACGAAGTGTACTGTATAACAGAGTGGACTGCACACTGTAGGGATATCAGTGAAACTTAATTGAGTTTTAACGCCACATCGTCTCACGATTTTCGACAAAAGTTCAACCAAACAAATTGAATCTGTTAAATTGCTGGTTAATTTTAATGTTCGCATTCGCGATCTCGATTTCCCAAAGTGTACACGTAGTACATTTAAATGTCTGTGGTAAAAATACTCGCAGGTGTTTGCCGCGGGAGAAAAGTTCTTAAAACAATCGTAAAAGTGTCTCTTTTAGAATGGGAAAATGAAAAGTTAAAGACGCGAAGCTATAAGGGAATGTAAACGACAGGCTGACTCTACTGCCTCGAAGAATGGTGAATAAAATCAGTTACGAATGGAAATTGAACGCTTCTATAAGAGCGCTGGTGATATAGAAATTTACCGTCGTACTGCATACAGGTAAACGCGAGAGTTTCTCCATCGAACTTAGTTTTTTCCAGAAATTGATTAAATCTTTTCTTCCCAAAGAATTACACGTTCGAGAGGTTCGCACGAATAGAGTAAACCTTCTTCTGGGATTAGTCTTGTTATCTCAAAGCTGATTATCCGGTCCACCATAGTCGGGATTAAAAAAAAAAAAAACCCGGAGGAGTGGAAAAGTGGAGAGACACGTTTTCACACGTTACTTAACAACGACGTTACCTCTTTATCCTTGAATAATTTTTTCTAGATTTTTTTTCCGAAATCGATTAACGAAGTTAGCGACAGTCTGAAACAAAGTTATCTAATCAGATATAGTAGTGGTCGTATCTTTATTGTACCCAGCTCTTATTTGAAAGCTACAAGACGCCTACTGTTCGACAAAGTTCTCCAGTTTAATTCACCTAAAGTTTAATATCTGGCTCTCACTTTGGACGGAAATAAATGAAACAAGAATAAAGAAAGTGTTAAAAAACTGAGATGATGGTATGATCTTTCTTTTCGCTTCGCATAATCCTCAAAGATATTCTATGGCCACGTGAACAATCGTAAAGCTTGGGAGAAAAAATGTAAATTCCTATTGTTATGATCGAGGGATTATTTTTTCGACGATTTACGAGAAATCCGGTAATTTTATCGCCCGACATATTTGCTAATTGTATGCCGTACCTCCGCTACGGAATTTCCATCCGCAAACTGCATCTGGACGGATTTATACCGATTCGAAGTAAATCCATGTAGTAAACTGCAGGCAGGTATGAAACGTGGTAGATGAACCGTAGATGTATGTAAATATATTTGAATAATTATAATCTGCAGCGGCAAAAGTAAAGCGGCTAAATCTTCCGCGAATTTAGATAAGAGATTTCATCCGCGTGGAAAGTTTCCCTCAGTATATAAGAATAAAGATTTCGAGTAAAATACATCCTCTGGATCTCTTTTAAAATACCCACCGAACTTGTTTCGCGGATAGCTTTGTTTTAACAAAATGGTACAAAAACTGAGACTGTGCAATCTCGATTTACACAATTTCAACTTAAAAATGCTAATTTTTGATCAGGAACAATTTCCAGATTCTAAGGTGCATCACATAAATTCAGCAAACGATGTAAAAAATTAAAATGTTAATGGGACATTTGTAAAAAATTAAATTTCCCGTAGGTTAAGCCATTAATAAAATAACAACAAAAATACAAAAAATTTCTACAAAATTTGACTTTAGTGACCCGTACTGCCTCACCGGTGTGAGTTACAGTTAAGCCGCAATGGGCACTTTTGTAGAGCGCTTAATGCTGAGTAATTTGCAAGTTTTGGCAACATAATAGCATAAAATGC
This sequence comes from Tenthredo amoena, assembly GCA_963966615.1. Lineage (NCBI taxonomy): Eukaryota > Metazoa > Arthropoda > Insecta > Hymenoptera > Tenthredinidae > Tenthredo > Tenthredo amoena. Next base: position 5,485,985 of record OZ016482.1, on the reverse strand, counting down.
CACCGAGTTATAGAATTTTGAAAAAAAAAATCTTCATTACCATATAATTTAAATGAGAAATCATTTCACGTTCTGGGAGAGATACTTAATATTAATATTAAGGGCTTATATTTTGAGGGAATTTCTTTTTTAGCATTTCCAACAAAATTTCAGGCCGGGAGCCAAAAAAAAAAAAAAAAATAGTCCCAAAGAAAAAGCACCCTAATTGTATATACGGTTGCGAAATATCTGTATCACGATGGTTTTTGCACAGGTGATACGGGTGTTGCCTACCTGAATCAGAATTATCAGAATCTTTAATTGTCTGGATGATTCAGAGCCCCGCTTAACGCTACATTGACGTTGTTTTTCAAATAAAACCGAAAATGTCGCTTAGTCAGGTAGAGATTAGACTGGTATGACGCTCGGCGAGAATGTAATCGCGTAATATTTGTTATTCATAAAACGCGAGGTACCCATATTTCGGTTTACTTAACCGGAGTACCGGTTTCCAAATAAAACAACCATCAGAATCGCTCATGTTCAGTCCACGGGCGTAATATCAGAATTTTACGACAACCCTGCAGTAGCTCATCGTTAGCCAGAGGCAATCCATTTTATTTTTTTCTTCACATTATACGCTTACCAAAAAATGGATTTTTCTCTGTAAAAATTTCTTAACGACCTAACACCGACAAATCCCAGTCCGAAACTATACTACAGTCGGCTTTTTCTTTTTCCTTTTTTTATACAACTGATTACTTCGATATTGTAACATAATCAGAAATTATTATTCAGAGTTTATGGACTTTGCATTAAATAGTTTATTATTAATTGAATCTATCAAAGAAAAAGTGGTCAACGTTCATCGAAAATTTTTTGAAATTTGGAGGGGATATTTTAAAATAATGTCATTTCGGGGCACATCAATGATATACAAGAACACAGCACTTTTCTTTCCTCAATACTTACAGGAAAATGGGCTAAAATTAACGGAAAAAAAATCGTATCCAAAAGTGAAATTCATTGAATATCGTTGGTTTGCCCCGAAATCATATCAATGATAATATTACCTCGAAGTTGGAAGAAGCTTCGATGAATCCTACGATGAACCCTAAATTTGAAATAATTTCGAACTGTGTTTAAAAACGCGAGTAATCAGCTGTGAAAAAATTGAATCAATAGAATATTCATGTTCACCAAAATCTCCGCTTAGTTGTTTGACCAGAACGGCTTGGACAGATATGAAGCTGGCACAGTAGTTACGGTCAGTTATGGATCAGCCAGTGTTCAAGTTCGACGAGGTGTGACAGTCGGTGTTAAATCTCACGCTGAATTCAACTTTTCCAAAATTATAACGCGGAGTGACCGAATTCGCACTCGGACCCAGTGCCGTTATTTTTTAATTAATTGTTTATTAACTCTTCCGGTTCGTTAACGTTCGTCCGAATTATCAGTATAGAGCATGCATTGATCCAGATTCGTGGTGTGTGCTTCGACATAACAACCGCAGCGGCGTAATTAATTGACAATTTAATACCGACGTAATTAGATCTAATTACTTTCCAAATTCATCAGGCATTTGTTTATTTTCTTACCACCAAATGTTGGAGTAACTTTTCTCCACGCGTAATATTTAGTCTTTCCCTTATTTCCTCGCCCCAGCTCGTGTGTTTATATTTCATCTAAGGTTTGGAACGATCGTTGAACGACTCCCAGAAGAGCATTGCGTCTTATTTTTCGGAAATTACTTTATATACCATGAAGTAAATACAAAAAAAATGTTAAAAAATGTTAGTATAGACTCGAATAAATAAAAAATGATATAAATAGATCATTTTCACCAATAATCGAAGCGTGTATAAATTTTTATTCACTTTCCAAGTTGGTGTATATAATGACCAAATCTTTTCTATCGCAGATTAAAATTGGGATAAAAATTTTCGAGATTTTTAACCCTTCTATATATCTACTGGGGTAGTAATCCCACCGACCACTTTCCACCAAACTATGGGTTACACTCGGGCGTATACCTCGTAAATTCACAGCCCAAAATCCACCCTTGGATCCAATCTTCGCGGTAATTCTTGTTGACAGACTTTTACTTCAGATTCTGGCTATCCGGTCACACCCCCCGAGGTGAACTACCGTCAGACCCTTAGAGATTTCGAGATTTTGATAACCCGTTGGTGTACCCATATACCCAATAACTACGGCATAAATACAACGAAGCATTCCCAAGGAGCACATTTTTCGAAATCTTTTTTTAACTTCTCGATCGAAGGAAAGGGAAGTCCTTATAATATACCATAACATGAAAAGGTGAGTTTTCATCTGATCCCCACGTTCTGAGGTCCAAAGAATCACCTCCGATCATCTTCAGACGGGGGTGTCTGGGGGTGAGTGATCAATTTTGTACCGAAGGATATTTTGAGAACCAACGAACGGATTTTATCCTTTCTGGTATCAATCGGTGCGGTTTTTCCTCACCCATGACTGATCAGATTTTGGATTCGATCGGTCAGGTAGTTCTCGAGTTATTCAAAGAACAGAATCTTGAAAAAAGAAAAGAAAAAAAATTTCAATTGATGAAATCTCGAAAACTGATCAACGAATTTTTTCTCCGACTTAAATCTGGTTGAATTTTGGAATTATTCGATCGCGTAGTCTTCGCGTTAGAATAAAAAAAGAAATTCTTCTTCCGATCAAACTTTTTACTCATAGGATCCCACTTTTTGAGCTCGAAAGATCCGGAGTTCCAGGGCTGGCCCATCACAAAGCTCATCGTCCTTTGTGCGTGCCTCTTGATAATTCAAGGAACTCTTGCTCCGAGCAAAACGATACTGGTGCGAAATGGCACAGTCTTGTTTGTAACGAGCGTATAGTTGTGGTAAGGTATACATGATAATTAGCGACGAGGTAAAGGGAGGAAGTGTACAAGATACCTATAACTAACATGTAAATGTGTACAACAGACGTCATACAACATGCAAGATACACAAGAGACAATTTGTGGGGTGGATAGTGGAGCACGCGGAGTAGAGCAAACCCCCACAAGCCCACAAGCCCGCAACCCTACATCCCCACCCTCTTGTCTCATCAGGGTGATATTTAGCCCATAGTGCGTGCCGTGGTGTAGCGTAGCCAACCAGCCAACGAATCTGACTGAACCAACCGTATAACCGTTACCCTGACGGCCACCGTGGATTCAAGCTGGCTATAAAAGCTCTCTGCCAGTGCCCCGAGAACGTCATACGCCGGTAGTACATTCAACGGTACAGAACTCAGCTGGGAAAAGCTGGCTGAAATATACGGTCAGAAGTGAAGACGGTTAAAATTTCTAAAATCCGATCGTGTTTGGTACAATATAGGAAGACGATTATAACCGAAGACGAACTTTCAGACGTGATCGTAACATAACATCGGTGGATTTTATCGGATTTAAGTTTTCAAGTTGTGCTTCGTTCCGAGTATACTTCCTTGTCGAACTACGGTACAGAAATAAAGAGAAAGAAAGAGAGAAAATCGATCTTTTTCAGTGTTTTAAATTTACTTTTCCAAAAGCTATCTGTCCTTAAGATTCTTGGATAAAAGTATATTCGGAGATCTAGGACTCGCTCGCTGCAGCTGAATTTATTAGTGTGCTTCAAAACTTGTGAGGGAAGAGAGGAAGCGGTATATTAATTAAGGTAAGCAAGTGTCGATTCGCTAGACTTGTACTGAATTTTCCTTATTTCCCAATCTACCCTTAAAATGATCGATTAACGGATCGGACAAAAATTTCCGAGACTTGTTGCATGTTGTGTTTAACCGTATTATTTTATAGCTGGTCGAAATTTTGACACAGGTATCTGCAAACGCTGAGCCATTCGCCTGTATCTAATTAACATCCTGCGGTAGCTAGGCGTCTTAACAAGGGTTTTATTGCTATAACGCGAGGCTTACTACGCGGCAGGAATCTACGTGACAGGATTAATTATTCCCCTTGAAATGCGCCACCTGGGATTCAAACAACCTTGTTATAAAGGGCTTTGATTCGATTCTACGGAAATACAATAATCCCGTAGCCGACCGGTCTGAGATTCAAGATATTTTCTCAGGCACGATTTTTCCTCCAATCAATTTCTGGAAAACTGCATAATGCGATATGCACACAACAGACACTCAGATTTCAGACTGAATGAAGAATCAAAGCGAAAATCGGTTCGTTTGAGTTATCGCAGTTTTTCGCGGTTGTTAGCTTGTAGGGGTGAGATTTTCGACGGTGTGAAAGTCGTTCGTAAATCTTACGAGAAAAGCTACGGAGCTCTCCAGAGTCTCAAAACTTAAATGTTGAAGTGTACTTTTTTCGCTTCTTTTTTTGTTTAATTTTTTCGGGGGGGGGGGGGGGGGGGGGAATGGTGGAGCTACGCGAGACTCTTTCGCCATCCCCTTAGTCGACAATCTCAATTCTTTTTCACCGTGATAGTGAATGCGGAGTAAAAAAATACACGCGATGCTAGAGGGTAGGGGTGCGCTTAGCCATTCGTATTAATGTAAGTAATTGAAATTCGTGTTCACTATATCCTATACCCAAAAATGAATTTTTTTTTCATGAAATAATTCAAAACCTATAAAAGTATCAGGGGAAAAAAATTGGGTTAGATTTTTTTGAATAACGATTACCATATACTAAAAGAGAATGTATGTTATTTATATTCAAGACGTGTACCTTGTTATCCACAATTTTCCAAGACTCTGGGACAGTTTGACGGATGATTTTGATATCGTATTATCACACCTTTGCATTTTTTACTCAGCTCGTCAACGTGGCTCAAATATTTATATACCCACACGGCCAGAATTACAGTTAGCTATAGATACTCACGTAAAAATAAGGGTAGGTAGTTACTCTCGGGTTGATTACGGTGTTCGGTTCATTCAAAAACCTTAAAACCTTATTTCGTAGTACCTCGTGATTTTTATAAATTCCGATCAGAACTGCATTTTGAGTATTAGAGTATTAAAGAATACTCATGTTCATCCCTCGATCTCCCCCAAAATCTCTGATTTTTGCCCCGTTCAAAGGGAAATAAAAAAGAGACGTGCTGATTGTGCCAGAAAACTCTGTTCAAACAAACGTTTCGACGTTTGATTACTTACTCCTGTGCTGAAATTTCGTTACCAATATTTAAACGAGTAATGCCTCGAACCAATTGTTATATTATCGATGTTATACTGTGATTGTGATTATCGTGTTTACCTATTAATATTCGATAATCCCTTCATCATTCTCCATCGGCTCAAGTTCCCTTATCTAATATATCGCCATCAGCCGCGGGCAATATCCCCTATTCATACACGTGACACAATTTATTGGCCCTCCAATAAAGATTTTCTTTTTCACGTGATTAGAAATTTATGATTTCCTGTATTCATTTATATCTACTATATCTACACCCTCGCACATCTGTACGGTGATATATAATATATATGTTATACATTCGGAGGGTCTGCTTGAATAATCACGTATAGCGTATAATTATGCACCTCGTTCGTGTCGCATGAACGACGGAGTTTCTCTCGATGGATATCTTAGAAATGTACCTATAATATGATAACAAAGTCTAACAAAGCTCGAGGGTCGATTTTCTCAACATTCAATCATGACGCCAATTTGTTAGGATGATCAAAGCGAGCTCTGGGCTTAACTCCGAACTGAACAACTCGGATAGTAGAATTTGAACCATCGCTGCTGCTCTACCGCGATGTTCTTTAATCATTAACCGTCAGGCTCAGCTTCGGCAAACGAAACAGGGGGATAATTAAAAAAAAAATGTAAGACCGATTTTTGAATTAACTGTTCACCTTATACATAGTTATGGGATGATTAAAACGGCTGGCAGACTTACAGACAATGTTCTTTAGATCATAGCGCGCTAATACAGCCTTCCATCAAGCTTGTAAATAGCGAATTCTACTTCCGGCTAATATCCTTACAAACGTTCGACGTACTTGTTCAATTAGGTTTCACGGTAATTGGCACTGGAATTAATACCTGAAAGCGTATATTAAATGGGAATCTAATAAAGGACGGAACAAATTGTACCGGCATGACTTCACCTGTATTTGATTCCGGGATAAAACTTATCCGAAGTTTGTTATGGGTATTGTCTGATAATCGTGTTTCCCGTTATGAAGTTTTCACGAGGAAATATAATATATTTCGCGAAATGATACGCCTACGCATCGATGTGGCAATATATCAAGTGCGCAATCATTTCGCAAATCGGAAGGTGTCGATCGGTGGATGGCTGGTATTTTTGAAAGACTTTTCTCTCCGTCTCCTTTTTTCTTTTTCTTTTTTTTTTTTTTTTTTTTTTACGCCGTTTGCGAATTCTCTTGATATAGGAAGCTGCCGTACGTCAATACGTACGTACCTACACATTCGCGGCTCATGAAACTCAAGAGACGCTTCAAAGAAAGAAGCTGATAATCTAACACGATACGATATATACTCTACGGTGCGATACGAGACCGAGGTGACGTCTCGTGTGCCATTTTCAACGCTGTTCTTATTCGCCGTAAATAAAAGCTCAGGGAATGGATTTCTATGGGTATGATATAGAAACGAATCAAGTATTTATGATTCGATGCTCTCCACCGTGAGTCATAATAGTAAACTGTTAGAAACCAGCCGATATTCACATTACGCGAGTTCAATATTGATATACATGTCTACCCACGTAGGTGTCACATACCTACGTCTTCCCGGGAATCAATTTCCTGAAAACGTAATTTCAATACGTATTGAACTGAATTGACATGCCCGACGAGTCTTGAATTTCGAATCTACGGAAAATATTACTCGGGATTAGTGGACCGAGAGAATCTCCGTGTAGGTATACTATTTTCTCAAATCGCTAGACGTGTTACGCGAAATATACAATTATACACTAGGCTATGCTGAAACGAATTCACATTTTTTTCCAAACTCTGACCTCGAGAATCTCTGGAATTACGTCAAGCAATCAACCTCCCAGAAAGGCAACGCTCTCATTAAAGTCTAAGTGGTGCTTGAATCGACAATAAGGTTTTCCATTTGATTAACACACAAAACCTTACGTCGCGTTACTAATGTTCGTGTAATTTTGCCGGAACGAGTAGTACGAAAGTCTGTCTTGGTGCTGTCGAGGGTGTTATTGGTTCCTGACTCGGAAATCCCTGATTCAAAACATTTATGCAACTAATATCTTGAATGTTTGAATAATTCCAATATTTAGATTGGATCCGCTATTTGAAATTTGTAATTTTAGACCTCAGATTCGGAATCAGCGACCCGAATGAACCCCTAGCACCAAGCACGAGCACTTTCGCACCTTATCGCCTCGAGAGGGTTTACATTGTGCCTTATTATTCAACTCGTAATCAAGTAATGACTAATTTTCGAGGTTCTAATCAAGTCATAAGAGATCATTTACACCGTAAAAAAAATGATCTGATTCGAATACAAGTAAAGTAAAATCTCTTCGAATCAATCGGAAGGTTCTTTCCTCGATTAAAACTATTCGCATGCTTGTGAAATAATTGTAACACCTCTGGAATAAGCCTTGGATTTTTTCATCTGAAAATCGGATCTCTTTTCTTTGCGGTAAAAAGGATTTCGCGATTTTGGTAAAACCTTATGCACAGGCCCGCCTAGTTACACGCGACTGAAATTCTATTCCTTGTTTAATCTTTGACTGTAAAATGCTATCGTCTAATGGTTTCCGAAAGATCGTGTCATGTTATCAAACTCCACTCTCTAATCTACTGACTAATCGTGTTTTATGATAATTGCTACGGAGCAAAACGTATATCTCAGCTATTCGTTTGAATATGATATGATTGTCACAAAAAAGTCGGAATAATTCCGGAATATAAGGATACGAGTAATCGAGAAATTTATGAAACGAAATAGGGTCGGAAATAGCTGAAAGCTTCCGAGAATATCCCTGCTATTGCATTCGCAAATCTTCGTCGTATTTGCACGGATATACAGCAGCTTCGTAATTCATGGAGAACGTTTTTCCGTTGAATTAGTAAAATGAGAAAAGGGATATCGCTCTAAGGTTGAAATGAGAATTGAAAACGAGATTCACAGCTTCTCTAGTCCACACGTCGATATATTAAAAACGATTCGAAACGATCCTTTATTACCTTTTCTTGAATACAAAAATTTTTCCGCACCGTGGAAAGAAACGGGGAACCGTGAACCTACTGCAGACTTTACAACCGAGGGAGGAACCCACCTTTCGCCCTAATTTCCTGGCGTGGTATTACGCGTAATTATATTTTAACGAACTGAAAACTCGCCGACGCGACACGGAGATTTTTCTGTCGCGAAATAGTTCGTCGAAATTTCGTCAATCTTGGTTTTGGTTCGCAAACTTGTTAGGGTAGACGTTAGTACCTAATTCTTAAGTAGATAAGTAGAGAGACGGAGTATCAAAGTAGAGCATTATAAAAATTTATCAGCCGAGAGAAGAGGCGGACGATTTTTGCACAGGCTGACGATAACTCAATTTTTTTATTCGCACATCGGGCTCCGAGTTTTTCCGCAATATCGCGTATTCACACTCATGGACGAAAAACAATGCGGGATAAGGTAAGCGGAAAATTCTTTGTAACGATCCCGCGATTACTTTCGAACCAGCAATTTTCATTTCGACTTTAATTCATGGAAGGAAGAATTTCATCGAAATACCACCCGTTCTGAAACGCGATCTTTTTCTCTTACAATCAGACCAGAAAGTATCAAGAACGTTTCTTTGAAGGTGGGGTCGGGCCAAGGTTCAGAGAGCGGAAAATTTCGAATCTTTTAGCATCAGAGAAAACAAAATGGTCTCAGAGCGGACAAAAAGTAGCCCAGTAGAAACTCAAAATTGTTTTACAATTGACGGATACGTCGTTATCCCATTTTTCGATTTTTTTTTCCTGAATTGATTTGACTCGTGGAGCTGGAAAGGCACACGCTTGTCGAAGCTTTTTCACATGGGACAGAGAATATCTTCTTCTGTAACTTCATGCCGGATTCGAAGGATACGGTTATCTGATTCGAATGTTCATTAATCAGTTTAATTTTTGTCTCCGAATTGTGTATTGGAATTTTTCCTCTCAGGATGAAACGTTTAAGTTTTATTCTGAGAGAAGGAGCTCTTTCAATTTCATTCTTGTCAGAAAACTTCAGAGAAATTAGTACACGTATTATTTTCAGAATGTTCATTCCATCGACGAAGAAAATACTTAGAGAGCAGCGGGAGATTCTGAATAAAAATTCAAACTGTATAAAACCTCCTTAAACGGGACCAAAGGTATAATGGTCTCATTGAATTCTGGAAGAAGCGATAGACGAACCAATTCCTTACACCTAACATCTTTGGAACTAATAAGATGTGAATATTCATAAAAAAATATGATATAAAGTTAGACTTGAATTATTTTAGCACGGAGTAGATAAGTTTCAATTACTTCATAATGACTTAGTCAGAGTCAATGATTCGAGAGCTTATCACTAAGCAATGTAAGACGTTACAGATTCACTTTAGATAAAACTTAATTCGGCTTAAATGTTTGCGTACTAATAGTGCTAAGCTTTTAGCTTCATTTCGTTTGTAGTAGATTCGCGAATAATGACACGTGCAATTAAAACGTATCGTTACTCACTCGGTTTTTTCTCAAATTTGAACGAATTAAAAAATGACTAAATATTTTAACGCCTTGATTATCTTTTGTAAACAAAGGCGAGTAGATAGTTCTGGAAGTTTAGCAAAATTTATATATAAAAAATCAACCGTTTCGGATCTTGAAAAATGAATAACGATTTTATTTTTACGGAATCTCTCCCAAATTAAGCAATTGAAAAAAAATCTATGCACGGTGAACCGAATTTTCAAAATCGAGACGTTTTTTGAGTGTTTTTGGATCCCTTGGGAGCTTTAGGCTAGAGCGATTGTGAATTTCTCACACTCTAGTGGGGTCTGGATTAATTCGGAGACTGCCTGGATTTTAGTGTATACAACCAGCCAACGTTAAGGGACGAACCATTTGGTGGGTTCGACGGGGGCAGTGATTCAAGGTAAATTAAACCGAACTGCGGATCTGCACCCTATGGGATACTATCTTCCCCGTAGAATTAAAGCAATATAATATAGGTATGGCGCGAAGTGCACGTAGGCGCACATTCAACAGGCCAAGAACTAATAGCGCAACTTATATTAGGGCAACGACTCGCGCATGTATTTTGCACAAATTTAACGCCTGATAAAACGACGGAATGTAGACTCGTTATTTATACGAATTTGAATAAAGACCCTATTTTTTTCTCGTCACGGTACACTTGCCGATTACCATGCGCGGCGTAAATCGCGGAATATTATTTTTTTCTATTACTTTAATCATCCGATTAAATTGCTAAATGTTTCTTTTTCTTTTTTTCATCGCATTATAGGTATATGGGTGATTCTATTCTAACAGTGTTCATTAAGGGGGAATATACACCCAGCAGGGTCCGAAATATCGGTATTTCAATTTTTAGATTTTCTCCTAGTTTAAAAATTTCAAAAATTCCAGGGAACCTATATTATCAAGCTGGTATCGACGACTCTGTGTCAGTTGAACAAATTTTATGATTTATCTATCCCAAAATTTTCAAACGCTTTTTTTTCAAAACAGCGTTTTCCAAATTGGTACTCGAAATATCTCGAAAACCACTAAACCGATTAACTTGAAATTTTTTGTGGTTATTGTATACATAATTATCTAGTACTCGTCATAGGATTTTTTTTGTCCGATTCTTAGTTTTTTTTTTTTTTGCAAAATATGAACAAATTTTTTCTTGAAAATCGCTCCGTCGAGTTCAAGCGTCCGCCATTTTGTCAAAAATCGATATTTTTCAAATCCGCTATGACAAAGACAAGATAGCAGTATCTATTTTATTATCCCGTTTGATTTTTTTGTTTCACATGTTTTTTGAAGAATCGCCACTTGGTACCGTGTTGGCAGATTTTTTTACGGCACTACTTAGACGACTCCGGTACTCCGTGAATTTGCAACATTTTGGAATAAAAAAAAATTGAAAACATTCTTGAAAGTGTATATTTTCAAATAGAAAAAAACCCGATCCAATAATTCCTATAGTTACCCTGACAAAAATTCTCGAAAATCACCTTTTGTTTCGTTTCCAGGTGTATATTCCCCCTTAATGTCCTGTACTGTTTGTTCTCACTGGTCATCCATTAACAATCTATTCATAAAATTTTTGTATCAATACGATCCTCGTGAACATATTTCATCGCTTCTTTCGTATAATATAACTTGCGGTCCAGAGGAAACTCACAGTTCAAATCACTTAAATGTCAGTACCGTGTCACGTCCATTTCTAGAATTTACCTATGAATTCATTAATTTCTTTGTCGCAATAAATGATCCAAACTAATTAATCCATAAATCTATTTAATGTTGTAATACAATTCATAAATAAATTATAATACGATTCGTAATAATTTTTCCGAAGAATGTCTACCAAATTTATTTTACGTCAGTACCGAGGATGAACGAGTCGGTACCGTGGCACGGAAAATTTGAAATTTGATTCTCATTCTCGATATTTTGAAGCTGTAGCGAAATCCTCTCGGACTTTGATTTTTACAACAAAACAGAGTAAAAATATGCATTAAAAAACTAAAAAAGTTTAATTATAGAATCAAAAAATGTTTAATCAAAAAAGTAACAGTTAGAACAGAATCACCGATATCCAGGACGTAACGTAGTCGATGCGTGTAATATAAATGATCATATCTGTCGCAAAAATAATGAAACGCGAGATATTTTCTAGGGTTAAAACGCGGGGGAGAATCTCGCAGCTTGTCTAGCTAAGCCTGCCCCGAGGACAAGCAAAGCTTTGTAAATTTCGTCATCTCACGATAAACGCTGCAGTAAATATAGCCGCCTTCGAAAATAAGCTCAAAAGCGTTCTTAGAATTTGTTGGCCAAAATTCCTGTCATTCTCTTGGTCTACCCCAAGCAACAGAGCATTCCGTGCGGGGGCGTTCGATCTGCCAAGAGTGCCTGAGCCTTAATGAAAAAAACGTTTACCTTGAAAACATTCCTTGAAAAGGGAGATCATGCTCTCGCGGGGTGAACGTATGGCTGATAGACAGAAGGTGGTTCGGCTCATGTCAGTGTAACCGGAGTTTTAACATGCGGTAGCAATTGAATCGAGACACGGTAATCTTTTCTAGTTTTAATTAAATTCGTAAAAAGTGAAATCTCAGGTAATCTAAACTGATTGGAGAGATTCTAACTCGACTTTAACCGATCCAAACTAACTTCAATCAACTCTCTTCCTCTGTGTATATATACACTCTACAGAGTAATTCCCTACATCGTTGCACTCCGATCTTTAGGGTTTGAGTTCGCGTTAGAAATTATACGTGGAAGCACGCCGCACTATGTCTATACGCTTCCCAGTCACACCTTATAATTTAATTTCACGCCACGCTCGCGGATATAATCGTTTAGTGATTGATTGATATTTGCTGACATCATGGTGACGATAATTTAAACAGGAATATTTCCGCCAGGCATTAATGAAAATCGCTTCATTTTAACCGTTATCGAAACTTCAGGAAACGGTTTTCGAACCACTGGATGGCGAAAATATATTTCCGATCGATTTCTGAACATTTTTTGCAATATATTGAATAATAATCGCCAAGTGTTTCAATGTCGAGAATCTTTTCGAATAGATTTTCAAATGATCCCAGAGCTTACGGGACCTTTTATAGTTCTTCAGAGTTATCAATAACATTTTTAGGATAGAATAAGGTATGTATTTTCATCAGGACAGCCGCATGAACCACGTTGTCAAAAAAAAAAAAAAAAAAATGAATCTATTATTTATTTATTTATTAACACAATTTCAAATCAGTGATTACCACATGACGTGTCCATGAATACGCAATCTGAGCTTCAAGGGAAACGGTGTGATGCCCACAATTGCGATAACTCCGGCTTTGTTATATGGGTTACAAAAATAGTATCTCAATCGTAAATTTTTATTTAATTTTCGGCACTTTTTATTCGCCCACGAAGAGGCTCATCTATCGAGTAACGCTAGTTTAGAAACTGAAGATTTGTGATCAATGGAACAATATTGTATCGATATTGTTAAGTCGGCGTGTCATTTGGTTTAACTGGATTTCAATGCGGACGGATGTTATTAGCAATTGTACGAACGTTCTATACCCACGAGGATTGAAAAGTTTTATCTCGGATTGGCGCATGCCATTAGAATCTCTGCATATGACTGCGTACAAGTATCGGGTGTAGATACATCAGCCTATGCACTGACCGTGAGATATGAAAGAATCCGTTCACTGCAGTCTGTCGGAATTTAAATAACAGTAGCGACTTTAATGGGATGATCGAAGAATAAGGTGGGAACAGCCGCAGGAGTAGAGAAAGTCAGTGAATTACATCTTTTCCGAAATACGAAGACATATCGAAGTCAGTATCAACCGAAGATTCGATCAAGGATCGAAACATGTCTTATCTGTTTAAAAGAAGTGAAGCGAATTGAAGTATCTTTGCAATCAATAAATGATAAGGTCAGTAACGTAATGCCAAGTTTTAGGTCGTTTACTAGAAAAAAATTGAGTTACTCCAGCCTTTTTTAATCGGAACTACGTTAGGTGTTCCTTGAAGCCTGTGATGGATGGTAAAATTCAATGCTATGTAATCTTTCGATCATATCGAAGAGCGAATAACGATGTTGAGCCGATTTGCTGAAGTGGATACGTACAGCATATTTTAGTTCGAATTGATACTTCGGGAAGGTAAAAAATTGCGGTCAACCGTTGTAATAATAAAAGTACCAATCTGCGGTGGAATTTGGGTTCTGATTGTTTTGTTTAAAAGTTGTATTCGAACGATACATGGAACCATTCCTCTCTGACAGAAGTCCGGTAATTCGAGTTATCGGGGCTTCGCGATCGATGCAATCACGTATAGATGTGTATATTGACAATTCGAACAGAGAGGAGACAGATTTGACGCGGTATTTTGCATACGGGTATTGCAGACTGCTTCGAATTCAATACATCATATATTTTCTATTCAACTTTTGTAACACTGCTGTTCGGAACTTCTCTCTTTTTTTCATACCCCAAGTTGCTCTCCGATTTTTATTACATCTACGTTTCCTATTTGCGAATCGATTTTCGTATAAATAAATATTCAAGAATTATGAGGTTCGCAAGGTGGTAGTTTAGTGCTGCATTCGATCAGCATTACGAAAATGTGTTTCTAATATTCATTTCTCGAAGATTTCTGAACAGTTCTGAAAACCGAAAAACTCTGTGAAAAGTCTCACAAACTCCGATTGGTTTTTAAACTACTTTGAAAAGATTTTCGAAACTGGAATACTTTGCGAATATTCTTATAAATTTTGCAGAAAATTTTCAGAGATCTTCGGAGGGTTTCAACATTTTATATAGTACAGCGAGATTTGTGAAAAATAATGAAAATAATTCCACATTATAAATCGAGATCAAAGTTGTTTCAATGCAACTAAATCCCTTGGAAGTAAGAATAGTTTTCACTAATTTTTCATCAAAAATCAAAAACTGTGCGAAATATAGAAAAATTGTTATTTTCGTTTTTCCAATCTCATTTGATTCGAAAACAGGGTTCGATTATTCTAAATGATCACACATGGTCATATACATATGTATAAACTGAATTCTTTTTTCGGACAAAGTTTACGTAACGTCGCTAACGCAATTTTCCACGTCAAATAACATTAAACTCCGATGCTTTTCAAGAGAAAATTTTATCGACGTAAAATATGATTGTTTAGCGAGCTATATCTCGCCAAAGTATCAGGATAATATTCCACTTGGAATACATGCAATTCAAAACTGATAAAGTTATTCAAACTCTCGCAACGCAGGTGCATGTACCTTATACACATGAAATCGACATGCAGACGCGACGTAAGCATACAGATATCGTATGCATGTCCATATCAATGTGCTACAAGCTACCAGGTCGAGGCTATATTGCTGGGAAAACGAATCAAGTACATATGTGTATAGTAATTCGATTAACTCGGATGAGCATTGGTATAGTTGAAAATTGAATACCATCTCCAGAGTTGAATGCATTTTGCAAACGGTTGCGTGTATACTTTATTACTTTATACAGAATCTGAATTCAATTCTGATGAATACAAGAATTTATGGTTGTCCTGGGAAATAAATTTGCTCTGAATTTGTCTGATTCAGGCACTTTGGACTTGATATTGATACTCTTTGAAACGACTTAGAGAGTTAATCATCAGAAAAATCTACAGATTTCTGCGAGCCGATTCTCTGATTTTTTGCAGATTAATTTCCAAAGTATCTCAGTTTGTGAAATTCCAAAATGGGAATTATCGTAATCACTCCGGGAATAGGAAGTTGGAATTTCACCAGATCCCTACGCATAAAGTCTAAAGAATGGATATCTGGGTATATGTGATGAGCTTTTTGTCCAACGATATCTCGAGAACGAATGAATGGATTTCATCTTTCCTTGTATCAATCGATGCCGTTATTCCTAACTTAGAACTGTTCAGATTTTGGATTTTATCGGTGTAGTAGTTTTCGAGTTATTTAAAGAACAAAATTTTCAAGAAGCGGAATTTCATTTCATGATATCTCGAGAACAGATCAACGGAATTTTACGATTTTAGTCTCAATCGAGAGGATTCACTCCAACTCGAATCTGGTCAAATTCACGAATCGATCGATCCAGTAGCTTTCGTGCTGGACAAGGAAAATCAACTTTTCGCTCGGAATACATTGCTTGTTTTATTAATTAAACTCTTTACTCATAGAATACTATTTCCCGTGTTCGAAAAATCTGGACGGATCGGCCAACCGACGACTGACCAGCTTATCATACTAACATAAGTCTTGGACAAAAATTTCCATCAATTACTATTCAAGAACCGACTAAACTCGATCTAATATTTCCGCAAGAGATTGCTTTTTTTTTGGGACTATTTTTTTTTTGCTCCCAGCCTGAAATTTCGTTGGAAATGCTAAAAAAAAAAAAAAAATTCCCTCGAAATAAAAGCTCTTAATATTAATATTAAGTATTCTACCAGAACGTGAAATGATTTTTCATTTAAATTACATGGAAATAATTTTTTTTTTTTTTTCAAAATTCTATAACTCGGTGGGATTTTATGCTATTATATCGCCAAAACTTGCAAATTACTCAGCATTAAGCGCTCTACAGAAGTGCTCATTGCGACTTGACTGTAACTCACACCTGTGAGGCAGTACAGGTCACTAAAGTCAAATTTTGTAGAAATTTCTTGTATTTTTGTTATTCTTTTATTAATGGCTTAAACCTACAGAAAAAATGTTGATGTGACATTTGTGGGGAATTTAAAATGAGAAATCATTTCACGTTCTGGGAGAGTACTTAATATTAATATTAAGGGCTTATATTTTGAGGGAATTTTTTTTTTTAGCATTTCCAACAAAATTTCAGACCAGGAGCGAAAAAAAACTAAACTCAACGAAGTACATATAATGCCTGAGAATTAGTTGTCTCTAATTTTCTCGGAGGACTAGGGAATATATCTAAGGTATATCTAAATCAATCCCGCGAATTTATTTCAAAGACTTGAGAGGTTTGAGCGACTGGGGAACATAATCTGGGGCCCGTATTTGGCATTCCGAGTTTTTTATATTTTCTATACCGAACACCCAATAATCGCGGTGATTCAGCCTTTACAAAGTAAATTTCCAGCTAGTGGCGACACCGTTACTCATTCTACTGAGCTGGTACTCGAAACGGCGTTAATTTACAGCTTAGTTTACGAATTAATTACTTTACGACAACTGCATACAAGCATAAGCGGATACAAACACGATAAGCGGCTAAAATTAGCGGATGTCACTGACAACCCGAGGCAAAGAAGGGAGCGATAAGCTCATGTAATAATTTCCATCATTTTTCGACAAAATTTCTTTCGCACGATATCGGCTGGACTTTGAAAAATCTAAAAAAATTGATCGTTTTTCTAAAGTTCCAACGCAACGCTATGAAAGTATTTGCAAAATTTTTTATAATGAGATGTTCAAATTTTTCGAATCTTTTCAGAACAGTTTCAAGAAAATAATCCGAAGTATATTCTATCCAAGCTTTTCACCATAGAAATTCCCAATTTGCCTGATATTCGGGATTAGATATAGCCAACCATGGGCTTCATGCTATTAGATTTAACGCGCGAATCGTGACAGTGTAGTTTCCTAGTCCAAGGGGAATTGTTTTCAGCCTTTATCTCGTGTTGCGTACGTATTCGCGACACGCAACTGATCATCACTTACCATCGCCAAAATGATGTTTGGACGGTCGTGAAACGGCGATAGAGACGTATGTAATTTTCGCAGGCAATGTGTGTCCATATTTTTTATTTTTTTTGGGACTTCTAGAAGCCGCGATGACCGGTCAAGCCCGTTAGTTTCGCGTTATTAGAGCTTGATTAAATTCATTTTGTCTGCCGAAGTAATACCCGTGCAAGACTTTGATTAGCCCAAGCCCAAGATTTGAAGCTGGAAATTTATAGACGGATATGTATACACAGAAGAAACTCATCCGAGATAACTTTGTCCATATTAAAGTTTGCGCGCAGCCACCGGCTCGAGTCTCTGGGATCGGAATACCCGTGGGAATCCTTGGAGTGGCTTGCTGTTAGTTTCACCTGGACCAACAAATATTCGACAAATTTCTTAGGTATACATATTATACGCGAGCGACAGACATATGTATATACCTTCTAGTCTCTTCATCGCGCTATTCGTTATAACGTCCATTATAATTAATTCAACATTGAATCCTCCTCGGTTACCTTGCGAAAGACTGGGGGAAAATTATTGTCCGCAATGTTGGCGAAACGTTAATTGGAAAATGGACAGAAGTTTGCAGCGGTAATATCACTCGCGAAATTAAACGGTGCTAATGAATTTTATCAAATTTACGAATACCTTATATTCTGACTTGGATTTGCCGCTTGGAAAGCACAATCCTTCAGGTGCCATAATGCACGATGATTCAATAACGGAATGAAGCTCGTGCATGTGACTTTGTCAGAAAATGCGCGGCTATCGGTGATCGATAGCGAAACGTGCAACGACAGAAAAATCGATGCGATAATTGAATGAAAATAATTTCCTCAAAAATGATTGAAACTGATGAAATGAATTTTTCGCCGGAAGCCCATTGTGACTTTCCATTGTCAGGATTGATCAGAACACATCTGAGAACCGACGTGTGCCGAAATATCGGTATGTCAAATTTTTGAAGAGCTCTGAAATTGTAATACGGCGGAGAAAAGCTCTCCGAGTTTTTCATATGGGAAATAAATATTTCTTAGCGAAACACCGGAGCCGGGTTATTTCCTGAATTTTTATTCGCGCTATACGGACTCGGAAGTTCGAAGCTAAATCAGAAAAATACAAAGAGAAATTTTTTTTTTACAATTTTTAGGACCAATTTTGAAATTCTGTTTCACAGTTTTTGAGGGAAATTTATTCTCACGCAATATAATTGCTGTGTAATAATACACGCGCTTTACAGCTCGCTTGAAAGTGCCCGAAGCTAGAGACTAATCCAGTTAAAAGAGCACAAAGATCGTAGACACACTTGTGGTGGGCTAGACGAGGGAGTGAAACTAGTAGACTGATTACGAGCCTGTCCCGCTTTGGACTCATATAGAACGCGGTGTGATGGATGGGATGGGGATGAATGAACGATAGAATAGAGGGATGGATATGGTCTTGATGAGAGTTTCCTCAGCGCCGCGAGAATTTCAAAATCTTAACCACCTGCGGCATTTGAACAACTCTATAGACTCTCTCTGCCTGCTTGTACATACAAACACATAGAGCTATGTACACCTCCTTCACTCCCATTAGCAATACCTTATTCCATGACCCTAGGCTGAAGAGAGAGGGAGATAGCGGAGATAAAAGCGTTTTTAGATAGCCGTTGGAGAAGCGGAATGATTTGTAACTTAGGCTAAGTTATAACTGAACGGCGATCGGCTATCGATCAAAAATTGACAGAAATTTATTGATGTATCCAATTACAATGAGATTTGACTCGTAAGCTGACCCCCGATTAAGGATAAGCGTCATTCATCAATAATTTGAAGATGAATATAATAATCGTGCGTAATTTATATCGGGGCAGCAAAAAATCTGCATCTTATTTTTGTTTTTTTTTTTGTTTTCATGAAAATTTGTTTTGTGATTTCAGACTAAGCCGGTCGACGTATTTTACTACACGACACACAGGATGTTTCTTGTCAGCATTTTGGCAGCGACGTACGCTATTGGCATCGTGCAGTCAGCACCGACGTCGACGTACCAAAGGAGAGACCTTCAGCTAGCTGATCGTCCAGAATTGCTCTTTTTAAACCAAATTCAGGGACTTGAGGTGAGACTGAAATTCATACTCACAGAATTAGGGAGACTCGATGTAAATCATCACACAAAGAAAAGAAAAGTCGTTCAACGTGAATTCAGCGGAATTTTATTCTTTACAAAATTTCCGATCCTCTGATACCATCGAAAGGGAATTTAAAAATCGAAAAATGAACTCCGTCACGAAATATTCAGAACCCATGCTCAAATTTTGACCATTGTTTAAAATCGTCGAAATCCTGTAACTTCGGTTGAAAACATGAGGATGGATTAGTATTTTTGTTTTCTCACGCGTTGTATCAAATACCGATAACTCACGAAGTTTCAAATTTTTCCATCAATCCGCGCCAGTTGATATTCACTCATTTTACCCTACCTATACACGCGGGACTACGGGACAATCGCTTTTCCCTATCTGGTTGAAATTGTACCAGTATATTCTACGTATTAGGTATAGGTATATGTACAATACCAATCGATCTTCACTTTCTACCTACGTGGGTGTACGAGGTGTCCTACATTCGTATGGTCGGTTCGTGTAACTACATCGATGAACTGATGCGAAAGAAAGAGAAAAACTGTAAGTAGAAGTTAAGGGCTGCCGTCAGGGGTGCGAGGATAACGGAACGGCAGGATCAAGCACAGAGACGAATATACACCTCACATACATACGTACTACATATGTATATATATATACACATATCCTAGGGAAACTCTATTAAGGTTAATTTGGTACGGGGATACTTTTTCCGGGTACCTTAACTCCGCTATTTCCGTAATTAAACATTACATAGGCGAGCCTTTTCCATATATGAGACGATACATTTCCCAGCATGAAATTTTGTGAAACTTTAGTCCAAATTGTTTGAAATTAGGAATTGAATTCTTTTGAAATCCTCGAACCTATATGAGACTCATATTGATATCTTGAAATCCTGAAATATATTGTATACACAAGAACTTATGTTAGTGATTGACTATCTGACTAATAGACGAATACTATCTTTAAATTAGTGACAATGAGAGTTCCTGACCGAGGGAATTATTTAGAGCGTGAAAATACTATTGGAACCTATTGGAAACGAGGGGAAAATTGTCGGGGCAGCTGTAAATTTCATTTCAAAATGTCCCAGACTGAAACGAATCAAAATTGAGGCCAACCAATCCGAGATCTGGAAAGAATAGGATTCACTAATCTATTTTCGTGTACAAAGAGGGTCAAACTTTGGCGATACATGATTCTTATAGATTTCAATTGCCTGACCAAAATATCAGGCAGGACCTGAGTTAGCAAAAGAATTTTATTGGAGTTATGGTTTTTTGATCGAGCCAACTAATCCGTCTTCTCGTTGTGAATGATTTGATTTCTGAGTGAGAGAACTGCTGATCTTTGACTCGAAGTGTAATGACGAAGAGTTGGATGGTCAAAGATTAAAGTTTGGAAAAAAAATGATTTTCCAGGATGCGGATTTGTTCGAATCGGGTGGTGATCGAAGTGCCGGAGGAGCTCGCACCAAGAGGCTGGGTTCGCTGTCGATTGTGAATCCCCTGGATGTCCTGAGGGAACGTGTCCTCCTGGAATTGGCGCGCAGAAAGATGCGCCAGAACCAGAGACAGGTCGATGCTAACAGGCGACTTTTGCAGACTATTGGAAAACGAGCAATTTCAAACACGGCCCAATTGGGAATGGATTCAAACGAAGATCCTGACCCTACCAGTTTCGCTTCTTCAAAGGCTAACGATTATCTTTACGCCTACCGCGTTCCCGAAAACGATATTGAACTCGAATCGGGTCGTCTGACTTCGCATCACCGGCTTACCTCGGACAGAGGTACGGAAAGGCGCCAAGTTTGGGAAAACCACGGCGAGGATCCTGTCGTGCAGGAAGCACAAAATGACCAAACGCGAAGGGTAAGTGTCCAGCTAAGTTTTCACTGATTCTATCATCCAACGGAATTGAAACGACTCAGGAACAGCCTAGATAAAGTAGTTTAGTTTCTTGGCAATCTTATTTTTTGAAAAAGTCTAAAGAATGTACGAAATTTCATTTTTCAAATTTAGAAACGGGTATAATTACAAATTTATTAATTAGTAATTTTTGTTTCAGATGGCGAATGAACTTAACCTGTTGTAATTAATTATTCAACGATCTCGAAGAAAGATAACTGAATGACAGCTTCGCTTTTTATGTAGCTCTCACTCGGTATAGTTTTAGATGTTGCAATTATTTATTATAATTTACAGTATTTCGTTGATATAGATATATAGCGAGTTACGTGTTTGCCAATTACTCTTTCAGTACAAAATAATATAAATATAAGTTAAAATTAATTAATTGATTGAATAATTGATTGATTAATTGTCACTGAAACCTCTAAAAGATTAGAAATATATTTATGTTTAGCGTCTTTCTCAAATTCAATAATATTATATATCGAGGAGGAAAGAAACAGTATTAAATGCATTGAGATTTTTCTAAACGAATTTTTCGATCCAAGTAGGTAAATGTAAGAATTACAAAATCGCAGCCGTATATTTATTAGATAAAAAAATCTTTAAGAAATCTCAAGAAAATGCTTGACACAGTGTACGTGCATCGATGTTAGTAATAGGAAATAATACACAGGACACAAGACACATAATAAATAAATGAAGTAAATAAATAATTAAATAAATAATATGAAAAGCATGTACCGTTATATGTCAATCTAAAAACAGATCATCCAATATTAATAATTTTTCAATATTTATTTTGTGTCGGGTAAATTAGGTAATAGATATATATTATATCTTTACACATGTATCCAGATCTACACACACAAACACCTACACACGCATATATAAACACTTAACACAGAGCCACACATATGTATGTATGTTTGAATTATTTATCGATATTTATATTATTTATTTTAGAAGTGTAGACTATTTATTTGTTCGTTTAGAACGAGTTTATTTATTGTTATTTATATATAACGAGTATTTATTTATTTCAACACCTATTTATGAAGTCATATCGAAATTAATTCATTTGTAATAAACTTTGTTTTCGAATAAAAGTATGAGAATATCTATATATCCAACAGTCCTTCCTATTATCTCTACGCTTTTGATTAGCTTTTCAAATAATCCTCACTTAATCTGCAAACATATTGTTCTCGCATTGTTTCGATATACATTTTTAATAGAGTTTCACCGTGAACTGATATTCCCGATGGAAATATATTCATCTCATTATTTTCTACCAATTTCTTAAATAACTTTGAAAAAATGTATTAAAAAAATCTCATGAATTCTGATCATTCCTAAATCGATTTTCTAGAAGATTATCGAAATTCGTACCCGTTGTGAGTAATGTTAGAAATTTTGCAAAAGAAATAAGAAATTTAGTAGTTTTCCCAGAGTTTGTCCGGAGATGTTCAGAAATCTTTGCTGGAAAAATAGTGAGAACTGTTTTTACAGCCAGGGATTTAGTGACATTAAAACAACGTTGATCTTGTTTTAGGTGAAATAATTTTCATCATTTTTCCGAAAAAGTTCTAAACATTTTCAGCTGAACTCTGAAAAATCTCTAAAATTGAGGTGAAATTCTCTAGAGATGTCTGAAAATTTTCTGCGAAATCTTTAATACTATTTACTACACGTGGGGTGTTCCGATTTTGAGAATCTTTGAATAGTTTCAGAAATCATGGAAGTTTAGGAAATTTTTACAGAGTATTTCAGAGCTTCCCTGTTTTTAGATAATTTCGAGGGAATACATAATCAGAAATATATTTTCACCAGGGATCATAATAATCGGTGATACCGAACAGCAACATCGACCGAATCCATTATACGAATTTCTCCGCAATTCCAGGTGCCAAAATCTTTAACAAAGTGAGTTTTTTTTCATGAGGCCACAGATGTAAGTTGATCTCGCCGTTTTGTATACGTGGACTTCTAATCGGGGTTCCGGAATAAACCTTGACCCGTGAATTTAAAAGCAGAAATAAGTAACGAGAGACATTCTTTTACGAACTCGAAACCCAAAAGGAAGCCGCATATGATTTTAAATTAACACTGATAATCCATCAGAACCAGAATAAGCCAAAATTTCTGAGTCACTTCGGGCGTAAAAAATAATAGCATTCGAGTGAAGAATGTGTGCGATTTTGAAATGAAAACCAATATTAGATAGAGCAGACTAGTCACATTCAAATTATTTAGTTATACGAGTTTGGGGTTGATTACTCGATAACGATGTCGAATAAAGCGCGATAATTGAATTTTTATTTTTGACTAATCGTAATGAAGCAAAATTCTAACATCTGAGTATTACAGAATGAAATTGCCACCACTTATTCGAAAGAAGCTGAGTTTTCCAGAACTGAAGAGCGATGGAATTTTATTGTTATGAAATTCTGCTGCTGCCGTTGCTGCAAAAAGGAATCTACCTAATTGCAACAAAATTTATGGATCATTTCGTGATTTTAGCAATACCAACTAGGTACTGAGAATTATCCACCTATGTGGATGCAAATAATAAGTACTAGCATATTGAGTTTCAGAGGTACAGAGAGGTTTCAGAGAGTTGATTTCGTTCGGTACAGCCAGTGCTTTTTGAAAATATTTTCAAAAGTCTTTAAATACAGAGCGATCTTCAAGATGCGACAATCATATGAACGCCTGATACGTATGATGTATTGCAGTTACAAATGAGTATTTGAAAGTACATGATATGATGACAAGTGTCTAATTGTAAGTATAACTAATTGTAAGACGATTTGGGTTCTTCTTAGATCGACATATATACTTTTTGCGTTTAGCTGAAATGTTTGTTCAAGTTAATTTTTTTAAAAAGGACCTGAGTCGACTTAGGCACTTGTTCCATCGACTTCTAGTGGGCTCGAACTCTGATAGTCTATCTCCTATTATTTCTTTCTTTTTATTCGCTGCGTAAGTCGTATTTACTTTTATTTTAATTTATTTTACTATTTATCTACGTTGCTGATTTCCAAGGTCCGCAAAATTGACTCTACAAATTCGACGATCATGAATATCGATAAAATTCATTCACTAGATCCTCATGGTTCGTGAATCCCAGAGCAAGTTTGATAGAAAGATGCTGTTCGCAATGATAATTGATATTCATAGGAATAGTTAAATCACAGTAGACAAAAAGAGTTGAGTACTTCAGGCCTCATTTTCCATTTTTCAAAGTGGTAGTTTCATTTTTGAGAACTGGGCAACTGCAGGGATTTGGTAACGTCGTTGACTGATTACTACTGTGACGTGAACTAGGTGAAATGAGTCCACCGTAGATAAGAATAATGACTTAGTAGTCGGTATTGTAGATCTGTAGCATATTTATTCTTAAAATTCATTCATCATGGCTTCCTGATCATCAATGCAAAACAGCATCGATCATTTCTCAGCAATCAAACATAATTACTGAAAGAAAATTCGAACTGTTTCCCGCCAAGAAAGTGCGGCTACGCTCGACCACCTGGATGGAGGGTTGCATACAATAAGGCGCACTGAAGCGGGTCATTTAAGTTGAAAAATGTATGTATACAATTCTTTCCCTGTATTTTATAGTGAGAATAATCGACGTTTCTAAGATCTCAAGTTTTATTACGGAACTAAAACTGTCGACAACGATTACGGCGTGGCCAGTTCTCTTGGACAATGCTAGCTCAGACTCGGGTCTGAATAAACCAGCCGCTGGTCAGCGCTTGGTATACAATCTCATTATTTTCTTAAAATTTTCGGAATAACTCTGAAAAACTCTGTGAAAGATTCCAAAAACTTCGATCATTTCTAAATCCTTTCTAAAAGATTTTCGAAATTCGAACGCGTTATAAGTATTAATTACGATTTGAACGTTTTGAGAAAAATAAATAAACAATTTTTAGTTTCTCCCCAGATATTCACACTTGCCTATGAACTACGTGGAAATCTGCAAGTCGACTACTGGCTCAACTAAAAATAATTATTCGTCATGAAGGATCTGTAATACGCCAGATAATCAACTCTGAAAATGAATCCCATTAATTATAAATCGCATAAAACAGTCTATTATTAATAGCGAAGATTTTAATGTAATTTTAACGAAATATCTTGATGAATGAAAAAATGCTTCAACGCCTCAAGATTTTTCTACTTTTATGTCCGGCGTTGTAACGTTTTCAAAATTATTCCGACCGATCATTAAATCAAATATGATGAATGATTAATTAATTATCATCGCATTGCGATTGGAATAATATGGTTTTGCACACAGAAATTTCTATCTGCGTTGCAGTCTATTGTGGCAATTCGCACTTGGCCTTCCTCGATCTCGTTTACACTCTCAGCAAGCAGTTTCCACTTGCAATTAAATCGCTGCGAATGTCCTCACCTCGAAACTGATGAATTGTTTTGAAAAATGGTCAGCATTTGTCATTTCAAATAAATCGCTGATATCGACTCAAGAAAAATGCTGTTTTCTGTTTTTCCTCTTTTTCTTAACAGGAAACCGAATTTTAATACAAGTTTGCGAAACATGGTGAGACGACTTCTCAACGTGATCGTGAAACGTCGTCCACTTCCTTTCGTGCAGAGAGGATTGGCATTTGGCATGACCTATTCGATAAAGCGTAAGTGACTAATTGCGTGAAAATTGAAGCCAAACTAAGCTTGTTTGTTGAAGTAAATATGTAAAATCGTTCGAACAATTATCTGCAGGAATATTTAGTGTGCCCCATAACAATTAAAGACCTCGAAATATATATATTATACATTACAGTGTTTATTTACAGAATAGGAGCGATGACATACAATATTGTTTGTTATTATTATACTAATATAGTGCAATTATTATTAGTTGTTGTTAATTAACAATATTTTTTTATATTACTAATATCTATGCTCTAGACAAAAAAGACATAAACTCCACTTTCCCTTATAGACTCACAGAATTCCCACTATATATTTCGTGATCAAAAATCTTTTATTCTCCTCAAGTGGAACTACCATCTTTTAATTCCAAAGTATGGATATATTTACACCAGAGATAAACGATGCTCGCACACTTAAAAAATAATATTGTTAATCGTTATCATTAAATATTACTATATTATTATTTATTGTTATTATTATTTAAAATTATTATTCATTCGTCCACCTGGCCTATAGTTGTATCTAGTAGACACTTTTAATTACTATAATAATATTATCAATTATGGAATATATCTTCTTATAAAATATGATTTCATTGAAATTAATATTTCGCTCAGAAATAGACAGTATTTAACGAAATTAATTATCCATATATAGAATTAAGTAAATCCCCCCTCACGTTTATATATATTCGAAATCATTTTTACAATAATTAGGTAAGGGATAATTATCAATAATGATCGTGCGTTTGTATGAATTTTAATACATTCGCATTTATCAAAAAATCAGATAAGCCAAATCAAAAAAATATTTCCTTGGAGTTGATTGTGATGATTAAAAGAATTTATTGTACAATTAAATAATCAACGATTGACCGTGCACCACACATGATCGGAATCGGATTTCTCTAATTCATTATTTAGGTAAAATTCTACGTAGTAAAAATTTGAAAACTAAAATCTAGTTTTATTATTAGATATTTATTATTTTTATCATTCATTTTCTGTACATAATCTCTTAAAGAAATGCATTGGGTAGCTATTGAACTTGTAAGCTTCAATCACATCGAGATATTTGTATGTATCTAAGTATTTGTATAGCAATTCTAGCCTGTCGTGGATTAAGGGGAATTTACTTGATTTCATTTCATTTTATTTCATATGAATAATTAATTACTATCTAATTCTGTCTAATTATTAATCTAAATGTTTATATATCGTATAATAATCCATTGCCTATGAATACAGGCAAAACTTTTATAGTCTTTTAATACACAGAAATAAAATGATTAAAGAAACTCTAAGTAATCATAATTTGGTAAACATGTGGAATTTTATGTTGAAACTTAAAGTTGATTGTAAATTATTCAACCTTTGTTAATTTGATCTTAAAAAATATTCCTGGATGTGGAATCAGCTTCTTAAACGAGAATTTGCCTATAATAAGGTTGAAAAGGTGACTTATATTCGTCTAAAACTCGTTTAGAATACCAATAAATAGATAGAGAGTCCAGATGCTTGTCTCAAAGTAATGTGAACAACATTTGATCTTTATTTTTAATAATTCTCGCTTATTCAACGCAAACTTTACATAGCCGTCTCTGTGTCATGTGTATACCTATGTATACGGGTACGTATGTATGTAATATATAAAAATGCCATTCGAGTATTTTTTTGTTCTGTCATAATCACCTCTAAACGTCAATCGTTCAAATAATAAAACATATTTCAGCATTCAACTGATATATCGAAAACCGTACAAGGAAACAGAGGAAATTTTATGCTAATAGATAATAATATGGATCTGTTGAAGTATAAAAATTATTATTTTTAGTAAGAAAATCACATGAGTTCAACTAATGTTTTCAATGCATCAGAAAGCTGTTTTTGCTAGGACATATATTTCATTTCAGCTATCGGTGGATTTCCGTCTGAATCAAATACGGTCGACGTGTGTAAATAAAAAAAAAAAATACACACAATTATGAACGCTATGTTTTCCAATTCTAACATTATACAGCTATTTATAGTTACGCATTATTATTATAATGGACATTTAACAATAAAAAATTGTCGAATTTGAGAATTCTTAATATGACAATATTTTGGTACCTAGCCAAACGCACGTAAAATATTATAATTTCTTTATCAGGAAATGACAACAAATTCTTTATTTATTTATTTATCAAGCAAACTGAATTAAAACATGTCACTTGAACAATCTGATGAAATTCTGGCTTTGTACCAAATTGCTTCCCTTACGTAATATGGCAGTATCGGCATGATATTTTAATTTTTTTTATAATTTTAATTTTTTCAGTTCCATGTTTTACCTAACCGAATGTCAAAATTTTATCGATAAATCATAAAGATAATTAATTAAACAAGATTAGGAATAATATATCGAGGCTAAAATTAAATATTAATTATAGATACAGAACAACACTACCCATATTGATATAGGGCGCCGAAGCCAAACTCAGAGAAGAATATATGCCTAGTAATTAGTTAGTCCTAAAATCAATAAATAGTATCGATAGTTCGTAATTTTTTAGTTAGTAATTACATAGAGTAATAATAGTTGTAACATAATTAGAAAATTATGGCAACACGTGTTATTTAGTTATTTTTCTTTTGATAAGGATTATGTGCGCTATTAGCTTGCCTAGACTGTTTACCATTTACTTTTTATACGAATTATTAGGAATATTATTTCCTGCATTTAGTGGAAAATATTTCTCCCCACTTCCACAAAGACAAAAACCTATTAAACCTATCCCTAAATCGATTGTACTCTTGACTTGTGGGAATATTCACAAATAATTCGAGATATTTAAAACATTACTCAAGCACATATCATTCTTTATTGGACAAATTTTCTTCTTTCTTCTATTTTATTAGATAGATGAATGTCAGAGGAGTCCGAAAGTACAAATATGATTAATCGAATTCCATTTCTTCAGCTAGTCTAAATCATCGCTAGCTAAGTGATTTAATAATTAAGGTGCTACAGAACTAGGATTTCTTATGCAATATATATATATTTCATGCCGTCAGAAGCGAAGAAATTTCTTCAATAAATTGAGCCTAAACGGAGATACGAATTTCACGGGAATGATTCTTTTATCGGAGTTCAAAGTAAACTGTAGGACGCATGTTTATCCATCTACAATCTAGGTGACCAGTAAAATTTATTACAAATAAACGAAAATCACATCACTGCGATCATTTGATATGAACAATATTCATCGTGGCAGCGTTAGAACCAGCTTTTTGGATTTTCGCCGTTTCTACGATATGAGAACGTCCTCAAACTCAATATAGGAAGTCAGCGCCGTGTAGAAATACGTACTAGTTTCAGAAAAATTCATTTCACCCGTTTGCGTTCCGTAAATAAGGCTCAATTTGTTTACAAAATTCCTCGTATCTAGCGTCTCAGTATGGCATATATCTATCGAAAACTTCTAGGCTGATGATAGTTCTGTGGCACCTCAAACGTTTGTATGTTTGTTTTACTGAGATTACATTCCATTGGTCATTACAGTGTTTTTCATAATTACTATTTTTTTTTTAATCCTTCAATTTTTATCGCTTGTGCGCTCGACACAGTTACGTACATTTGGTTCTGTTACGCTCTAATGGTATCAACGAATATGATTCAGTTCGTATTTCATTTCATTCGTAAACCTACAAGTTATATCGATATTCAAATCTACAGTTCCCACTTTGAACTGCAACATCGTTATTTATCGATATAATTCTCATCAATGGACACAACAATTGAATTAATCTTTCCCTACTCATTTTTTCCTACATGTGTGTCAGTTATTGAAAGCATGAACTCTATTCAAATCATTTTCTTCTATCTCATTATACCCGAATAAGGATTGAGACGATTATGAGTAATGTCTGTGCATTTGTAAAAACATAAAAGTTCACAGTGTGGCACGGTTACCACTCATTTTAATCTCATGCAATTTCTCCTTGTACGAATAATCAGACGTACAATTGTTCCACAAATTTGAGAAAAATATATATTTTTGTCCAAAATTGAATATTCATCGGATACTGCTGGGTTTGATTACTGATGTTACAAACAAGAACGATGTTTAGAAATGAATATTTGATACACATGGGTTGATTTTTTTTATCCCCAAGTTCTCTGGCATTGAAAAACTAGTTAAAATTATTCAGTAAAAGACATGCTGCATGTATTTTTGCCCATGATTTTTAAAGGAGCTGTTAAATATAATCATAAACGTAACAAAACCAAACGTAGTACATACATCACGACTCACGCATTCTGTCTAATACACAGCTAACGGAATTGAAATTTGCGAATTTTAGCTGTTTGGTTTCGTGTTTGTGTTTAAATTGAACACAGGTATGCTGTCGAAGTATCAGATATTTTAATTGCGAAGTAAGAATAATATATGTCTCCAGATCTCTTCAATATTTCCATTTACGTACTCGAGATAGGATTCACGGGTGAATTCAAAAATCTTCCTATCATCCAATTTTATATTGAAATCCATGGAATTGAAAATTCACTTTCAGATGTATTCTGAAAGTACAGATCATTGCAGAGAGCTTATATATTATGACGATTGGTCACACTTGTTAACTCTTTCAATTGAAATCATGGACTTCTTAAATGATTCGAAAAACAAAAAATTCAGATACATACTTTGAATTATTTTAACACGAGGGGTGCTCGATAAGTTTTTTTTATATTATTAAAGTGAAAAAGTATCAACATTAGACATACGTATAAATATTGTCGCACATAAGTATATTCCCATCGACGTCGACCTCGAAATAGATATTCCCAGTTTTAGATTAAAAAAAAAAGCTGAACTGGTCTTGAGACGATGACGTTATCAAGATTTAGAAAAGTGATGCTTGTGTACGTCAATTTTATCAAAACCTTTAATGTTTGGTACTTTTTTTGTGAAAATTTTATAGAACACTGCTCGTACGTAAGCTCAGCGGCAACTAACAGGCGTGTGTTATTATTTTTATCGTCATATCATTTTTGGAGTAATTAAATAAATAAGCACAAATTTTAATTCATAATCGTTCATGTCCATCCTAACATAAGCGCTCTGTCTTAACGAGCGTTGGAATACATTGAAATATCAAAATTTTCCATTTTTCTGTTGATAAAATTCAAGATTATTTTTTATACCGACAAGTGTAATTGCCAATCAGTCAGTATTTATCTTGAGGATGTAAGGGGTACGAATTTGATGCTAGACAGCCAATAGTGCTTCAAGCATAGAACTCTCGGTTATGATGCGGCGCTCCTGGCTTTGGATATGCTTGGGCTGCGGGAGATCGACGCGGTTCGTCCAGAGCATAAGATCCTTCGTCCTTCTTACGCATTCTATAGACAATGAACATCACCACCAATATTGCGCAGAGTAGACCAACAACTGCTCCTCCAATAACAGCTGAAATAGATTATATTCAATCATTATTGATTAGGAAACATAATCAACGCTTTCACAATTATATTGCTATTGGAATGAAAGCTATTATTCATAATAAGATATTCTCGACATTGATTCAGGCACATGGTACTACGTCAGAATGTTGTCCCACTGTGTTTACATAGAGTGAGTCGCTGCTCAACTGTGTGGTGAAATAGGTACTCTAGCTTGAAATATTAGAATCCTAAATTTAGTATAAACATCGAATCACTAACCAGACATATTATCACAGTCTGTAATGCAACTCGTGCCCCGAAAAGTGTAACAACTTTTAATTCAACTGACTGGAGTTTTCACAAATTATCTGAAGCGTGATTGAAGGCTGATTAGATAAGCAATATCTCGACAAAACTTAGTTCATGATTCTTGCATACTATAAATAAAGATTCCAGTGAATTCGTGTGATCACAAATAGGTGGCAGTGCTCAACAGATTGTTCCTCTTCTCTTCAATTCAAACTTTCTTACAGAGAAACATTTTGTTCGTCAAATTAATAAAACTAACTTATTCTAAGAAATATTTGGACATTTTTTTTACCAGCCAATACACCGGGCTGTGCGAAGAAGGAGCTGGCACGATCTTCGTGCTTAGGATTCATGATTAACACTTCGTTATTGTCTCCTGTTTCGTCTTCGGGTTCGTAATCGCCTAAGTTCTCACCCGTTTCAACTCCACTATCTGGTCTGTTCACTGTCTCAACGCTAGTCTGAAACCAAAAATATTATCATATTCCCGCTTCCCTCCAATCTTGGGGTAACTATAAGACATTGGGGAGATTCCAGCCCTGAAAATGCAAAAAATTTTGCTATTTTTCACGATTTTTTTGCTGCCAAATAAAAAACTTTTCAAATCTACAATCGACATATGTTGCTCATCAATTATTCACGCACATTTTCTGAATTTCTGATGTTTTTTTGATTGTCAGGACAGGTAGAAGAGTGGTTCAAAGAATCTGTGGACGGAATTGACGAGGCACCCTTGTAGAAATTATATCTCTGAGATGGTTGATCCGATCGGTCTGAAATTTACAGGAGTTTCACAAAATGCCAGCAGCTATCCGCCGTACTAGAATTACTACTTGAAAAAATTTACTTCCAAAATGACGGCGATATAAGTAAACAAATTTTTTCATTTTTTTTTTTATAAAGTCGTCGCTATTTCGGAAGTACAATTCAACGTAATAATCCTAGTTTGGCGGATAGCTACTAGCGTTCTGAACAACTTCTGTAAATTTCAGACGAATCGAAGGCTCCAAATCTAAGATATAATTTGGACAAGAGTTCCTGGTCAATTTTGTCGATATTTCGTCACGCTATTCTTCTACCAGTTCTTAGACTAAAAAAATTCTCAAAAATTCGGAATATGTGCGCAAAAAATTGATAACTACCACGTCTTGGTTGCAAGTTTGGGTAGTCTTTCATTTAGCGGGAAAAAATGACGACAAACACATTAATTATTCGCATTTGCATGTTCAGTGTTTGTATTGGATAGTTAGTGACTCATTTAAGCTTAGAATAATATTACTTTTCCTGTAAAAGACTGTGAATCCCTTAAAAGCAAAATTTCAACATTAATAATTATTGTATTCGTAGTTATCATCAATGTATGAGAAGTAAATCAAAATGTGTTCGGAAACTTACCTGTTTTATCTCGGTGATTGGTTCTTCGATGTAAGGGGCCTTGGGGTCGGCCCTATTCGGGGGTTGACCTATTCTCGTAGAACCGTTGAAAACTGAAAAGAAAGAATGATGAATATAATTTTTTTTTTTACGATTACATATCATCACGCATCGCATGAACTACCCCCTGTCCAGGGGCTTTATAGCATATTTTTTATTCATAACTTCCGAACCTTAACCAGTATTTCTAGACTCACTTTCAACAAACGTTTACGACCGTTATGAATTTCTTGTTCTTTTTTTTTCTTCTATTTTCATACAATAAGTATCGCGTTTCCTTTATTGAAAATGTGGAATTCTTCAATTTCTCCAATATCAAATACCGATGACGCATTGTACAGAATTGAACAGCGGAATGTAATGACAGAGTTCTTTGTTCTCTAATCTACATTCAATCAGAACCTGTTTCCAATGATGGTTTGTTTGCCTCACTATTACATCGAATGTCAGAACGATGATAAATTAATCCTGGAATCACGTACACTACTAATGAGATTCCAAACTGTTTCGACGATTTTAAGAGAGATGACTTCGCCAATAATTGTAAAATAATTTTCACTATGAAAAAGAATGAATTGATTTCTTTAAAGCCACGTGATTAAATTCAAATCACATTTACAAATGGGCCAGAAAAGTTTGAATTGAAAAAGTCAAGATGTCCGAAATATAATAAAAATGCTCCTTGCGTCACAGATATTCAGTTTTTCGATTCAAACTTTTCTGGCTCATTCATAGATATAAGTTGAAGGGTTTCATGTACCTTTTTTCAATCCAGAAGCTTTATTCTCATAGTACAAATTATGCCGCAATTTTATTATTAAATCATTTAATGAGGCCCCCTTTGAGGCTCTACTAAGTTCCAGAATTTACGGAAAAGTATGTCTGGTATCACCCAGAGTCTGATAATTAATGTAGTTATAATTGTTAGCAGATATAGTCATACTGGTCGATTGACATTAGAAGAGAAACTCATAACTTACATACGTTCGAGTCGAAGTTCAATCGCACAGAGGACCAGGTCTAGTTGTTATTTATAATAAAACACAATAGTTCGCGATTGATCTTCGAAGATTCTAGTATTTGATCAAGAAATCGACACTTTTAAATTCCGAATGGTTTTTCTTTCGTTTTTGTAAAACTAATAACTCTCCTCGATTTGATCAACTCTGAACATGTAGCAGCACGAATCTATTGTAAGACTTTACATCAGCTCGCTTGTATTCGTCATTTTGCCACGTTTTCCTGTCCACGTAGGTATAATTCGTCAGCTGTTGGATGTTGGCGCCTACATCTGCGCAATAGTTGCGGCTAGCAGACTATACATTACACTTCTACGAACGGAATGAATCGTATAAACTAGCGTGACATTCATAATAAGTATTTGTTAACTTCTATTCTTTGCTCCTTCTCTTTGTCTTACGCTCGCTCGGCGCCGACATATTGTTCCCTAATAAGCATCCATCGATATATACGCCATCCTCGGCTATAAGTTCTTCGATTTATTACCAACGTGATAAGGTTTCATATACCGTGCGAAGGATCTGTATATTTCGCAATACGCATGTATGAGTTGTATTATATATGCGTGCATAACATGTTGTTGGAAATTGAAACTTCCGTATCTCGACTCACGTGACGATAAGGACTATACACGGTGTGCTTAGGGTTATGAAATAACAATTTACCACGCTACTGGCATTTCCGCAGGGAATTTCAAACTCGATTCAATAAGTCGCGCGAATTTTACCTAACGTAGACATTTTTGGAAAGTAATTGTATAACACATACCTGTACCGTCCTCACCATCCTCGTCGTCGGGGCCAATGCCACTTCCGGAGGCCTCTAGGTCGTCCCGGACTTCGCCACCCCCACGCCCTGATCCCTCAAGGTCCCCCTGGTCTTCCAAATAAATGTCGTCCTCCAGGTATGAATTGTACGACGCACCCCCCGTCGATCTCTCTTTGCTGCTCTGCTGTTCTTTCTGTATCGGAAATGGAGAATAAATAGTTATAATTTGACGAACGAAAGGTTGTTGAATTGTTACTAAATCCAAGAGAAAAATATCACATCTATTTATAATTCGCGAAGTCATTGAGCCGAAGGTTCTTGGCTCCGGTAATTGATAATATAAAATTGAATAAAAACGCAGTTTCAAGGTACCTACTTTTAATCGAGCGATAATTAAACGTTCGTAAAGGGAAAGCAAATGTTATCTAATTGACGTACTCAGCTCTCCTTTTTATGCGATTTAGATATCAAACGAAGGCAGTGTGATCTGCATGGGGTCAAGGCAAAGAAGAAAAAGGAGAAGAATAATCATTCCATGGACAAATAGTTCTGAGAAATCATATCAGAGAAGAAAAACATCTCGATGTGTGTAGTCTTCGTATTTGAGAAAATTTCGCCTCCTCTTTTCGTATAATATTACCCTACAGCTTGTTCTTAATCAATGGAAGCTGCTTATTTGCATATTCATACGGATTATGCTCGTTGCAGTTTGTCCCCTCCAGTTATGGCCGTGATGCTGAATCTCTGGATTGACATAGTAAATTCGTGTTTGAAAATACTGTGAGAAATTAAAGCTTGAAAAAAATCTCGAAAAATTAAAAAAAAAATGTACTTTCGATCGGTTTCTTTCAGGCCAAAAATTTCCAGTAATTGAGCCGATTAGACTGGCATCACTTTTTGCCAATATACAAACTCGACATCAATTTAAGTGCCGCAACAGTATCTGACCAGAGTTCACCGGAGGTCAAGTGGTCTGGATGGTTTGTTCGCGTGGCGCCGTTAGTCTCGTGACCATGTTCGACACGGGTGCAGGTTAGCTGTTTTTTTTTTCTAAATTGTATTTTTAACTTTAAACCCAAGGGGTGCGAGCCAGGATGCATCATATGTGGGCACGTTAACAGGGGAAGCCCCGCTTTAGTACGCTGGTTCTTACGAGCCTTGGTATGGTGTTTCTTTGCATAGAAGTAGGGCTTTCAAACACGTACATTTACCGTATCATAGTGTAATACATTCGTCTACTTATACAGCAGTGTTTCCGTATACCACACATATGGATCCTGCTTGCTCCTTCCCACGTCGACTCTGGTTCTTAGCAAGAGACGTGTGCTGTACCGCGGCAGTCAGCCCTCGCTTTTATTTTTATTTCGCTTTTTTTTTTTTTTATTCCCCTTTTCATTCCGCTAGACTAAACTTTTTGAAACGCCTGCTGCAGCCCGGGGGGGCCGCATGTTGATGGACACGATCGTGGAATTGGTGGTCCACTGACTTTGACCTTTGTTCTATATGCTCCGCGCAGATCAAAGTAGAATTTCTTCATTAATTAGAGGAGAAATATATTCGGTGGTTCTTTTTTTCTTCTTAGGTTCATTTTTCAGATCCGTTATACGCCCACTCACTCTTTTATACTGAAATAACTGCAGCTGCTAACGTGGGCGAGAACTTGCACATTTCCGGTTTCATTCATTGACACATATCGTAACGTCACGGTGTGAAGAAATCTAAAACTGCTGGAAAATCTCCTTCCACATGTGATTTAGAAATTATTATATACATTCGGAGAAGAATGACGGTGCCGAAAAGTATTTTTCTATCTTTGGACTCATGGAATTCATGAAATTCGATTCACTCTGATGGAAACGATGTACAGATGAGTTATGAACGTCGTATATACCTTCGTGGATCAATTAGATAAAGCGGTTTGATATTTCTAACAAAAATAAATGATATTTGAATCCAGAAACGGTGATTTAATTTAAGTATAACTGAGTTTGTTGAATGTGATCGGTTTTATTCAGTTTCCATAAACGACTTGAGTCATGACATAGCAATATTTTAGGACACGGTGATGTATGCCCTCTTACTTCTCTTTCAGTTATTTTCCAAGGAGGTGCGCCCCTAAAGTAATTCAATTTACCGCAGGATCGTATCGCTCTTCGGCGTCGAGAGAAGGAGTCATGAACCTCTGTTGTAACTGCTAAGGCTTGGTAAGGGAGTCGCTATGTCGAGGGGTCGGAGACGAGAAAATCGATTTTTCAGGACAAAGAGAAAACACTTGAACGTCACGTGGACGGGTAGAAATGTTTCAAAGTCGTCGATAAATTTCACCCATGAAATTACAAGGAGAGTTTTAAACCGATTGAATTTCAAGAAAAATTAAAGAAAAAAATGAAACCTTTCGTTTCGTTTGTGTATTTTATTTTCAAAGAGTCATAAAAGCGAACGAAAGTATAAAGTGTAATTTTAATCTGTATCAAAGAATTATAATTAGCTATATTCAGGCTCTAAGAATCCGTACCAGAAGCTAATTACTAATTAAAATTCATCTTGATATGATTGTTTACCAAACATCAAATAACTTGATTAACGAACGATGCCTTTTAGAATCTGCAATTGCTGATTTCACGTCACTGCAGACTCTGGATTTTTGATATTCTCAAACAGCTCAGCTGAGATAAAAGAATATAAGAAAAAAAAAAAATTATGAAAATAAATTGCAACGTCTTGCAATGAATACGCGTGTAAGAATCGTACCGGAAAAAAATTTGGCATCCAATAGTTAGCCAATTGCTAAGAATTTAGAAGAAAAGCCCGCAGGCACGTGAGAAGAAGGAGTCGTTTGTCGATATGATTCGCAAATAAATTTATTACATATGGGCATAAATCCGTATGATCGGATAACATTTCGTCTTTTGTAACGGGAAATGAAGAACGTGGATAGAGGACCGCGACTAACTTCGTATCGCTAGAATGCGATACCTTGGCTTATCTACTGGATGCATTAAGAATTCGGATTGAAGAATTCCGACCCGCGCTGTTATTTACCCTTTTCCAATTTACGTGAAAGCCCATTACTTCGATACGGCGATTGCAAATCTTTTCGAAATTCGTTACAACGTCGACGGACGGTCTCGAAGTTGCTAGGCAATGCATTTCTCCAGGGACGCCAAGCGTCGGCTTAAACCTCGTCTTAACTTGATGGTGGGATCAGACAACCGTCTCGGCTCACGCCCGCGCTCAATCTATTCTCTATCATTTCATGCATCCTTAAGCTAACGTTAACGTATCTTTCGCTCAAGCCCGGATAGCTATTATTTCGATTAAACTGGCTCCACTAAACTCGTATTCCACATTCGCAGAGCGTAAAGAACGCTCTTTTTTCAATTTATTTCTGAAGAATATAGAGGCTTACCGATACAAAATTTTCCGCTTATTTGGAACGATGAGGAACATTGGAAAATTAAAAAAAAAAAAAAAAAAATCTGCAAAAATGAATTTTTTCAAAAGTCGAACCGATGAACTGATTTTTTTTTCCATATGGACATTTTTCATGCCTCTGTGAATTTGAGAATTTTTTATCTAGCCTTTTTCGAGATCTGCGCCCAATATTATGCAAATAAAAAAGATGCGATTCGGTAGTTTCGTGTCTTTCTCACAATTTCATGAATCTATTTGAAATGCTGTTTTTATCGCTTTGCGAGGGTCGGATACCGGCTCGATATCATGCCGAATTAATTTTGTCAAATTTTAGCCGCAGATTGCTATTTCAAAAGAAATTCCAGCTGCATAAATGCTCAAACGCAAACGTGGACGCAAATGCAACACGGACACTGTACACAAATACTCTTTCCGTCTTGCGTCTGCGCTGCGTTTGCGAAAAGTGAGCCGTGGCCTTAGAGTCTTCGGATGATTATCACGATTTAAGAAACAAATGATCCAAGATGGCTGCCTAGTTGGGCGCCATCTTGTAAGATATTTAAAAAAAAAAATTGAAGCGTAATTTCAACCGTCCTGCAGTATTAGAAAATTACAGTTAGCTGTATTCAGGGTTTGAGAATCCGAATCGAAAGCTAATTACTAATTAGTATTCATCTTGATACAATTGTTTACCAAATATCAAATATCCTAATTAACGAACGACGACCTCCAGTATCTGCAATTACTGATTTCACGAGCAAAGCTTTTTCGATATTCTTGAATAGCTCAGCTTGGATAAAAGAATATTCAACGATTTGGGATTATACAGACCATCACTGTAAAAACATTACAAAAACAACTTGCAACGTATTGCAATGAAGACGTATATATATATGTATGTAACAATCGTACCAGAAATAAGTTTGGCATTTTTAATAGTTAGCCGATTGTTCAGAATTGAAAATAAAAGCCCGCAGGAAAGTCAGAAGACGAGATCGTCTGTCAATAAGTTTGGCAAATAAATTTACGAACAAAACGTAAAAGTATACTGGGACGGAAATCCGTTTCAACGAAAGCATCGTGCGTGGGAAGTGTACAGATCTAGGTATAAGAAAATAACCTAGAGTTGCGCATCGCTTGGTCGTATCATGTAGCAACAAGCTGCCGATAAAGCTGTCAGAATGTAAATAGTTCGCTACTGGTATAAGAATAAGCGTTTCAGTCCGTTATAAAATTTTTTTACAACTCTACGGGATTGCGTACATCTCAAAGCAGTCAAATTTCTTAACTCACAGGGAGACGCGATGAAACGAAGTAAAAAAGAAACAAAGAATCGAGCTCGTGCTAGCATCAAGCTCTGGGAAAGACAAGGAGCGAGATATAGAGTCGAATAAACGAAAGCCGGGTGTAAATCGAGTGAAAAATTCATGCGAGTTCGAAAGCTCGAGCCGACCAGCTCTCCTAATATTTTTAAAGAGCTCCTACGGGTCGGTTTATACATAAATTGAAAAGCAAGATGCAGGAGGAACTATACATCTACTTACAACTTAGCTAAGATGCTTTTGTGGGTGACCTAGTGCCTTGGTGCCGAAGGAGGGAGGATTTGGATGGTCTAACGTAGCTTTAGGCCAGGTGGTGACTGCAATAGTCTAGTACTAAGTCGCGCCGCCAGTCGGCGCACGAAACCAGCACCAACCCCTCTCAAACAACCGGGCAGCCCCCAGCCAAACTCAATGGCGTAGATGTTTAGGGATCTTTCGAAGGGTTTTAGGACGTACGCCGTGACGGAAGAAAGCAGCGTTGCTGAGGTGAACTCAGAGAAAAGTTTGGTTAATTTAAGCCAAGAATTTTGTCGCATTTCATTTTTTTTTTTTTTTTATATATTTAATACGAAAACGTGATCAAGTTGATCAAAGATTTGATTCATTTCATGAAACACAACGAATTCATTTTTTTTCTTTAATATGAGTATTTGGTTGACTTAGCAAAATAGTTCTTTGATTCAACCAAGTCGACGGGTTCAATGAATCCAATATTCTTCTTTATCGCTATATCTTTGAATGAAACAAATAACTCGTTTACTTTGAGCGATATTTTTGTTTTAAACCAATCGAGTGGATTTATCCGATAAGCCATTGATTAGTTCAAACAAACATTCATTTGATTCGAATGGAAGGAATAAACAAAGAATTACTCTGAATGAAACGAACGTTCGTTCGACCGTGAGGCAATGCAAGAATTTGTTCGATTCGAACAATCGTTTCTCTGATTTCTAAGGTCGATATAAAAACGCCTCGCGATTTGTTATACAGATTTTATCGAAAATTGGGAATTTCATTTCCCCCTTTTTCTATATGAATATAGGGGAATAATCGATTGAAATAAATTGAGTCAATGATATGAAAATCAATTTGGAGTTTATAAACGTAGAAATGAATACATCTCTGTGATATTTCGTTATGTCATTAAAACCGCATATAGTCGATGAAATTCCTTCCTATAGATATTCGTCAACGTATCTGCTACAGAATTCATTAATTTATGTACGTGAGAAATGACTTTATAGCCTTGATCTTCATTGCCATATTTGATTCTGATGTCTTAAACCAAAGTTACAGTATCGTTCGTCGATTCAAACGATGTTCAAAATTCGAGCATGGGTTCTGAAATATTGGTAACGGAGTTCATTTTTAGTTTTTTAAATTTCCATTTCCAGTATCAGAAGATCGGAAATTTTCCTGAGGAACAGAACGACTCTTAAACCGTTCAGAAATTACACTCGAGTCCATTTTTACAACCCATTTCTGCTAATATATGGACCAATAATTACAAATTGCTAACATGGACTATTTCACTCTGCTTCATACAATGATCCTTGTAATTATATCATAATATCAGGAAAAAAAAAGAAGTAATTTAATCGAGAAATCTTCCATTTCAGAGCAGCGAAGCGTGAAGAATTTTTTGGTGAAACTTAGTGATCCATATATTCATTCATTTTACTCTATGTACTAATCGCGTTGATAGTTACAGAGATTTTGATTAAGCAACGGGAAACTTTTTCTTGTTATTTACTAATTGGCATGATACCAGTGCGTTGTGCGCATCGAGAAATGGCAGAAGGTTAAGAAAACAATGTACAATCGGTTATTATGTTGACCTTATTGCGAAAGGGTGGAACTAATGGATAGAGTATTGCAAAATGAGGAAAGTAAATCGAATAGTTTATACGAAATCAGTTGTGTAAAAAAAAAAAAAAAAAAAAAAAAAAAAATATTGAAATTCAAACCAGTTGCTATTCGTATTTGAATAAGGAAGGATTTTTCATATTGGATTCGGAGAAAGGATTTATGCCTTACGTACTCAAACGCTCATGAATATATTTTTCATACTACTATGCTCAGCTTTGCAAGTTTTATGATCCCAATGGAAATCCACGGACTGATGTAAGCTAACGTGATTTGTGCGGAACTCCAAATTCCTTATTCATAGTAAAATACAAGAATAAAAATGGACACCGGAAGAAATCCAACTGCGATATAAACTTCACGCTTTTCCTCGTAGAAATTCCTACTCTTACAAATTTTTACGGAAATTGGAAGATTTCATAGTTTCTCATTGAAGAATCCGTCGTTTTTACAAAAAAAAAAAACTACAATTTCTTACGAAATACGACGAAAAGTTCCAATTTTCCCAATAAATCGTAATAATTTAACGAAATAAAATTCTAATTTCGTGCGTAATTAAACTGTGTCCGTTATCACGTAGTAGATATTATTATTCCCACAGATTATCCCGTTGCCAGAATGGTCAGCGTTACAAATGCTTTAATTATTCATCGATAGATCACAATTCTCATTCGGTATTACGCACCGGATTTAATCGGAGACAATTTAATCAAGAATTGCACGAGATTTCGGTCAGCCATTACTAACGATTTCCACGCTGCGCGCGTTATCGTTTCATTTCGTACAATATATTCCATCTATGCAGCCAAAAAATCGCAAAATATGTTCAAAAACGTTGAAATAAAAAATTGGCCAAATAAAAGCAGACCGTCGCAAGTCCTGTTTCTTTAATTTCGAATTACTTAAATTCGTTTTCATCATTTTTACAGCAAATTACGGTATAACGAAAAATTATACAACCTTATGTCACCAAAATCGCCTTTTTGATCTGCTTCCGCAGATTTTGGACATAATATACAAATTTGAACGGTAAGTAGATGTGTCTAGATCTTCTGACAGGAATCATAATCATGAGAATTATGTATTGTACGATACAGCATGGGCCACGTCATACAAAGGTAATTAGTACATCCCGCAGAGACCTGCTGTTACAAATTGACGTTCAATTAGTATTTAAGCGGGGAGAAACCCTGTATCCCTGGCATAAATTGTAGGTCAAATTTTTAGTCGATATGTAATGTCCTGCGGGCAAGTTAAACCCGGATCACTGAAAACACTCGACGTTTCTACAGGATAGAATAATTACAACACCGCGTTTGGACAGCTATGGCTCGGCACGGCATCGTATGGTCTTTGTGATACATTGCCCGCGGTTTTTGGCCAAATAATAGGGCGTTTGCGGTGTCGGTGACAAGTGGCAAGAACAGTTCTGTGCGTCCCCTACATCTGCCGTCAATTTTGAGTGCTGTACATGCACAAAAGGCCAAACATTTGTAAAGAGGAAAAGAAAAGGCTCGGAATTATTATTCCCCGTGAATGAGGTTCGCGATTTTTTCAACGTTTATAAAAAAATAAAATAAAAAAATTAAAATTCCGACTCGGCATTACCATATTTACTAGATATTAGAATCAGGATATGTATATGCTGAAACCAGTCGACATTTTTTCGACTTTTCACCAGAAAAATCTCCGGAATTACGTCGAATAATGAACCTCTCAAAAAGGCAGAAGCTGTCATTGAAGTCCGAGTGGTAGCTCAATGGACAATGAGGTTTTCCATTTAATCAACACCCAAAACTGAACGTCGGGTTACTCATGTTCGTGTAACCTGGTCCTCAGGAGTCTTTTGACTCGCTGATCCCGAATCCATAGTCTAAAATTTCAAATTCGAAAGATTCATGCAACTAATATCAAGAATTTGGATTATTCGAATATTCAGATTGGATCCACCATTCGGAATCTTGGATCTTAGACCCTGAGAACCAAGACAGACTTTCGTGCTACTTGTTCCAGTCAACTTACACGTTTCCGTTTAATCAAACGTAGATGAGATTGGGTTAAAGAAACGTGCACGATTCGTTTTTACCTTGATTTCGACCTCCTGTCTCTTCGTAAAGGACTGTAGATTCTAGTATAACGTGATCTCAAGTACTTGAAATCAACTGTATACAAATAAGGTAGCTAGGCATTGCCTGACCGAGGATCGCTTCATGTAATTCACTGGATGATAAGTTACAGACGTTTCTACCTATACCATCATAAATTTGACTGGAATTAAAATAGTTGAATAAACATACTTTGGTTTTAATTATACTTTGATGAACTGGTAACAAAAAATGGTAATAAAATTTCCTGGGCCCAAGTACAATTCCAAGATATTTTTGTTTCATTAAAAAGACCTGAATTTCACGATTCTAAAGAGCTTTTCCAGCTCGCTGAGCATCCA
The DNA here is from genome assembly GCA_963966615.1 of Tenthredo amoena. Taxonomy (NCBI): domain Eukaryota; kingdom Metazoa; phylum Arthropoda; class Insecta; order Hymenoptera; family Tenthredinidae; genus Tenthredo; species Tenthredo amoena. The sequence goes on along the minus strand of OZ016482.1, from coordinate 5,441,859 downwards.
GTTATATCTCTAGACTACAGAAATGGGTTTTAAAAATGTTCTCGGTTCAAAAATTTACAGGCAAAAGATAAATCCGTAATTTTTATTCCATTTTTCAAACGTAAACCCTATGCTAAGGGTGTGCCTGTATAATTCAACTGTTGAAAACGTCGATGCGGTAAAAAAATTGTGAAATCCACCCGCCTGTCAACCGCGAGGATCGTAACATATGGCGTGAATTGCCAATCAATGTATGTACTACGTGCATTGTTTCAATATTTATAGTATAGTAGGCAGTAGGTATACGTGTGGAGATTGATGGCGTGAACAAGTCAACCGACAAATCGTCCCTCGAATGTGCAATCGTGAGATTGACTTTCGTTTTGTTACTCAGAGGCTGTCAGGAATTGAATATGGTAATATCTATCATGAAATAACGTTCATCACTGCCATATGCTCGAAATGAAATCAATTTTCGATTCATATTCCTGACGATATACCTGAGCTAGTGAGATAAATAAATTATCGGTTTTGTTGGCTCTGAGGTAACGTTTATCCACGTGGAACATACGTTTCGAAATTAATAAATAAGCAGAAGAAAAAAGCTTCCGAATTCAAAATTTGGTAGTAAAAGAATCACGCGAGGCACGATTAGAAATTATTTGACTAGATTTTAGGCTCTTCGTCTCACATGGATTGAGTCTACCGAAGAAAAAGTGGCCATCGTTCATCGAAACTTTGCGAAATTTAGAAAGAACATTGTAAAATGATGTCTTTTCGGGGCAAAGCAATGATACATCGTTGCGAGCACGAAACGCATTTTTTTCTCAACGATTACAAGAATGGGTTAAAATCAAAAAATTTCGTATCTGAAACGAAGCTTCGATTGATTGTTTCTCTGGTGCAATCGATCTGATAACTCAAAGCCTGATCAAATCTGGGATCCAGGATGAAAATCCTGTAAAAGAAATCGAGGGAATAGAATACTTCTTAAAATTCGGAAGAAATCTATTTCCAAGGTTCATCAGATGCAGCGAGTGTCTAATTATCAATTCCAGATAATGATAAATGAATATAATGTTAATTTTCATAATTCATATATCTTGAACGGTTTGCGTCAGAGATTCTTGTGGCCCGTCAACTGTCTTGAGGCTAAATTAGACCGCCAACGTCATTAGGAACACAAGGGGCGTGTAACCATAGGATAGAATCGCAGTCTAACCCAACCCTTGCCTATAACCCGACCTAACCCAACCTCACCTAAGTCAAGCAACCCAAACTGATTTCGTTACCGTATCAAGACTAGAGCAGCACACGTTGCCTTCTAGTTAGACTATAGCTCCAGCCAACCAGTGCTTCGTTGGATCTTAGAATTTCATTAAATATGATCCGAGAACCTAGGTATAATTAATTGCTAAGCATCCTATTAGTCAAAAATTTGATCTCCCGGTTCGTAACGTGCAGACATCGATGTGTCATTCCTCACAGTTGCCATAATCGTTCTCATGCTGATCTTTCCATGGAAGTTCAAAAGATTTGAGTCTTTATAGTGATAAAGTCCCGCAGGAAGAACGAAATTGAAACTCAAAATGGGAGAAATTCATTGCAGGTACTGATCAACGCGAAAACTGTGGACAATGATACACCATGGGTCGTTTGTCCGGAACTCAACACTAGTAGTGCAGTTTTTGCAAGGGGCACTATATACCGAGAACCAGAGGACCAGCTCGGGATTCAATACTGTGTGTTCAAACTGGAAACAAGGGATGTAATAACAACACTGTCGAACGAAGTCTGTATGTTCCAGTTCTCAAAATTACGTCAAAGAAACATCTATGGTGCGTGTTATTTAAATTTTCAAAGTAATTGATATTAGAATCCCTGGTTGGTGGGGTTAGAAATTTTTAATAAAATAAAGAGCATCACGAAATGAAATTCGATTGATTAATTTTCAATTACAGAATATTGGAGGTTATTAAAATTCTTTTCAATTTACCTATCAGTCGTTCAAATTCCCGAGATATCAGACTTCGAAATATCTGTCAAAAACCTGCAGCTGGTATTTTATATCCGAACCTAATCGGACCCACTTTTACTTTTTAACTTCCTGGATTTTTCCATACGAGAAGTTGCACGTTTTTACACGATTATAAACATGTTTATTTACATCTCATTAAATTGTGGCAAAACACGTAATCCTGAATAAAGCCGGCGGATTATTACAGCGTACTTTAAACCCTGCTCTCGAATTTCAGCGGAATATAAAATTCATTCGGTAATCGTACCGTGAATAATCATGTCCAGCACGGCAAGCAATTCGTGCAAAAAGTTTCTCGCTGATTCTTGTACCATTATTCGAAAATGTCTCAATAGAAGAATGAAACTTCTAGCCTTCCAACCAAATTTTTATTCACCTTTTTCTCACTTTATTATATATATATATATATACAACGTCTCGAAAATTTTCTCACTTTTCTCGCCTTTCAGTTCAGTTTCTAACAGCCTGCTCTACGCCCCCTCATATTTCAGCTTCTTGCGAGTTCAGGTGTTACATGTATAAATATACATGAATCCCTTTGGGATGCCCGGAGCTTGTCGTGCGGAAAAAGGAAACATCGGGATTTCAAATTTAACTAGGATCAGAATTCAGATCGCACCGAAGATCCGACGATGTTAGACGAATGTCTCAAATGACGAAAGTAATAAGTCGACAAAGATTCTCTCGAACCGTTTGCGACGTATCATCAAATATGATACCCGGATCCATTAGAATTTCAAATAATCTATAATCCACAGGGACAGGAGGTAGGTGGACTAAAACCTACACGAGGGAACACTAATCTAATCCAAATATAAAGCTAAGGTAGAAAGCCTGTCTGGCAGGATGGGACATAGCTCTAACGTAGGCTTGACTCGGATATGACGTTGGGAAGAAAAGCAGACATATCGATTTTTCGGGGTATGTATAGAGGGTGAAATGTTTGGGGGGAACAAACTTGCAGAAGGGAGACTATGACTGACAGATGGTAGATAGGAAATTTGTTGATAGCGTCGCCACGCGATTACAACAACCGCACAGGCTAGAACCCAGGAATCCCGGGGTAGGCCTTTAGTCGACTGATCAATTATTTATAATTGCGTGTAGAAATTTAATACTCCAGGTATCGATGGAGTGAAGAGAACGGAGCGTCTCCTTTGAGGTGGATTCCAGTCCCGAAAATGAATATTTTCACGATTTTTTATCTGCTAAACGGAAAGCTATCGAAACTTACAATGGATACATGTTATTCCTCGATCCTTTGCTCACATCTACTGAATTTTTGAAGATTTTTATAATGCAAGAAAAAATAGAGCAGTGGCTCAAAAAAATTATCGACAGAATTGGCCGGAGACTTTTGTCCAAATTTTATCTCTGAAACGATTTCTCCGTTCAGTCTAAGATCTACAGAAGTTGTTCAGGATCATATCAGCGATCCGCTGAACTAGGATTATTGTGATGAAAAATGACTGTCAAAAACGGCGGTCATTTTACTAGAAAAACTTAAATCTTTTTGTACTTATGTCGCCGTCATTTGGGAAATAAATTTTTTTCGCGTCCTGACCAACCAGACCAACCCGGTCGAGGGTCCCTGGTAATCAATTTGGTGAAAGACCTTCTAAAATTCAGAAAATTGATTAACAACGTGCGTCGGTTCCAGGTTTGAATAGTCTTTCGTTAAACATCGCGGCTTTCAGTCTCTATACAAACATTTCCGTCAGATTTGTCCCTGATTTAATTATCTGTTTTACGACAGCCTTCATAATCCGATAAGCAGATCTTTGATAATTGTATTTCAGACCCTGGTATACATATTTAACAAATGATGAAGGTACGAGGTACATACCTTAATCAAGCCCTATCAATTAGCTGATCTCGTTTAACATTACAGCAAAGCATATCAAATATATATCTACCGACGAAAGAAGCCTACCCCAACGAATTTCACTGAATGTAATTAGTTGCTGATAGTGCACTGAATTGTAAACTTCAATTTAATTATAGTATCAGCAATGCGAGAATAGTGGGCATGGCGTTAGTAATTAATTAACAGGAGACCCAGTCGATCGTTGATAACCAAATATCGTAAATATTAACGATAAAACAGTTGATATAATAACATGGATTCAATTATATCGGAATGTAATGACATGCTGTAAAGTGTAAAGTATTCGGTAGTTACTTAATTTTTGGTTCAACTAACTTTTCCGATTTCTACATAAAATGATAGGGTATAAAGGGTCAGCTTGAATCTTATCCTCGTGGTATTCATTTCGTGAAAAAAATTATTCTAAAAAATAATTCTATTTCAAAAAAATTTTAATAAATAATGTTGAATAAATTATTAACACAATAAATTCTAAACTTGATAAAATTATTAATAAATGAAATCGTATTAAACAAAAAAATAAACAAACAAAAATTTATAAAATTAAATGTTAAAAATATAAGTTTCATTAGTTTATAAATAAAATATTGATTTTGTAAATCAATGAAAAAATTTTAATTTTTTAAAACTTCAGACAAATATTATGAACAAATATTACATTATTCTCCAAAATTAATATTTCACATAAATTGAATCTTTGTTTCAGAAAATGGAAGAACAAACGAGGAGCATTTATAAATTCGAAAGAAAAATTTATAACTCGAGTAAATTTGGCGATATGAAAAAGTCCTGTGATTATGTGGTAGAGGGGTGTCTCGAGAATAATTGCAGACCAAAAAATCAAAAATCGTGGCATTGATGGGTCTGATTTTTGACTAAATAAAATTATTTTGCATTTTTTTATGACCAGTGTAACCACGGTTACATCGTAATTAACGAGTGTTGAAAAATACGGATTACGAAGGTCGAACCCTGTTCAAATTCCATGAATTTTTTGGATTTTATCAGAATCCCGAACACATGGTAAAAATGGAAAATTCCAACTCTTCAACTCAGCCTCAATGCATTCCGCTGTAACTATCGTCTGCAGTAATTACGAGAAGAAAAAGTGTAGACCCTAACTCCATATTTGCGAACGCTTTTTATCGCAATTACTGTATTCGTTGAACTTTTAACGACTTTATTCCACGAGAGTGGGTTTTGCCGTATAATTTCAGCATGCAGCGTTGGGTGGAAATATTTAGTACAAGCAATGCTTGTTAACGCATCGTCGATTGTATAGAATCGTTTCATGAACTGAATGTATTGTACGTAGGTAGGCAGTGGAAATGAAATAAAAAGCGAGTTTAGTTTTGATGTTGACTATCGAGACGAGGGAGAAAAATGATAATTAATTAATTTTTCGATAAGACGTTTAGTCCGTAGTTTTTTTTTTGTTTTTCTATGATTCTTTTCACTCCAGGGGGAAAGATTATTTCTCTAGACTAGATACCGTCTATAGAGAGCTGAGAGTAATTCAAATCCAATTAACTAGCAGCCAGTGTAAACGAAATGTCTTGTGCACGTCGGAAAATGGAAAATGAAAAGTAGAGAAAAAAGAAAATGGAAATCTAAGAGAGTATTTCAAGCGTGGAAGTACTACTGCACAAACAAATGAACGAATGTCAGAAATCCTAACAAATTGGTTCCTTTGAAACCGTTTGGTTCTATCCTACGTACTACGTACAGCTTGGTCTACCGGTTGAAGATGCTTTTCAAGTTTTCAATAAAGCTAATAAGTTCCACGCTGTGGAAAGCTTGCAAGTAGTCGAGGTGTCACTTGGCCTTAATAAGCTTTCGATCGCATTGCCCTCTCACCCCGATATTCCCTTCGCCATTTTTACTTCCCAGGTCGGAACCTCACACCTTGCACTTTGCCTCTACGTCTCTGCTCTCTGCAAGGGAGTTTTTCCACTGATTTACCATTTGCACCCGATAATTTAGATTTTAAAGACCAACCCTCGCTCACTTACTTCCGTGGATCTGAACCATATCTGAACGAGGGATGGTGGAGTGCAGACTCTGAGGACTAACGAGGTCGTCACCAAGATCGTTTGGACAACTTATAAGAGGATCGAACTAGACCACGTCAAATAAGCTGACAGCCTTATCAGACAGTCAATTCGACGACAAAAGTATACTCAAACTTGGTTTTCCCTTATTCCAATTAGGAATATTCCCAAAACTGCAAGTTATTAGTTTCCAAAAACGAATACCGATCATCGTGGAGTCATTTTCGACCATCGTGTTCGAGAATTTGCAGCATTCGTCGCAACCCGTCTGGAGGAATTCAGGTAAAGGTCAGAAGATAAAACGGCTGATGTGTGCTTGTGCACGGAGGATAGATAATAACTACAAGTACAGCGATCAGTGCGATGATTACGTGGGAAAAAAGGAATTGCCGAGGCAGCAGAAAAGCAGTGATATCGCAAGGACGGCGAGAATGTTACACAGCTGCGTCAAGTATTTCTAATTTCGTTAAAATAAATTTCATTCCACTCGAAGTTCCAACGAATCCTTTCTCTAGGTTCAGGGTGATTTTTTCAACGATTTTTCTACATAGATGGAATAATAACTATAAAACTACGATTTGGGGTAGAGGATCACGGAATATGTTCAAAACGAAGAATCTACCGGTAGGAGTCTTTCTTTTGGAATTGATGTTCCCAAAAGTTGAGCCAAGAAATTTAAGGAGCAAAGAATTACTTATGGATTCCATTCCCAATGATATCCGCAACCTGGTCCCCTCGCCCCTTTTTATTCCCCCGCATAATATAATCGCTCAGCTCTCTTCCATTCTTCGGTTGCTGTGTGGCCTCTAAAAGTCCGCGTGTATCCTCCCCATGCTAGCGCTGGTCGCTAAACCCTTTTCCAATTCAGAATGGTATTTCGCTAGAAAATTCAGGAATTTTTACTGAGAAATTCCAAAGTCTGCGCCACTGGGGCGCGAGGGTGACTGCTTCTGCCCACCACCTCATCCACCCTCTTCCCTCTTCCCTCCTCCCTTTTCCCTCTTCGACTCTCCTCAGCTTTCAGAGGTGGGAATAGTGGGAATAGGGGTTGTGAATCAATACAAGGGCAACCAACCCTCCAGTTATCCCCACCATAGAAACACCACCACAGCTACTACCACTGCCACCACTCAAATCTAGGGAGAAATGTGTGTACACACTCGTGTCCAGAATTCTTCATATACATATATATATATATATATTCATGCAGATGGATAGATACATGGAAATGGCTAGAATTGGTCAGAGGCAATGCTCTCGGATTCGGACTTAGTGATTTAGCGATGAGAAATTAGTTGTGCAGATCATTAGAATCAAGTTACGGATGTTCCGAAGCGTCACGACACCAACTAGACCTTGTGTTAACTGCAAAAGCAAATATCACCGATCGAGTGAGATGAATTGTTGGAATATGAACTGCTCGCACTAATTGCGAAGAAGTGCATAGAAACACAACATTTCATCATGGAACTGATACCATTCGCGAATAATACCACGTTGCGATTCCAAACACTGGCATATTTTCGAATTCTACAAGTGAGATTTAGGGAGATCGTGTGGTATATAGTTGAGTTTGTTCGACGTGGGGTTGATCACATGCTCTTCTTGCTACGATCGCAGTAAATGCTGATTTCATAAATTTGCTAAGTGTGCGTTTATTGCATCCGTTTTTGACGGTGGCTAATATAAATTTGTGTATATCGTCAGCCATATATTATTGGTGGAAAGGAATCGGGGCAAATAGAAGTGGTTAATGGATTGGATCGATCAGCGAAAGCTAGGATAAGGAATTTTCTCCTGTCAACGAGACAGGGAAGACGAACGTGTTTCGTTCAATTCGATTTAACCATATTTCATTACCTTTGGATTTAGAAAGGTTTCTGCTGACGTGCAGTATTATAAATTGAGTAAAACGAGCTGTAAACAGTAATCGCCCGGACAAACTGTACCGCACGTTATAGATGCATGTATGTACTACATACATTCGAGGAAAAGTTTATCACCCCGAAGTAAAATTGAGCAGAAATGTGCACCCCATCAATTTCTATGCCCGAGGGTGGCCATCTTTGATAGCGCTTGTGACCTGTCTTTGTTAAGGGTGTACGAGGGGATTCTCTTTTTACCTTTTTATTTATATACACATGTGTGTGATAACCTGGTACACCTATATCGAAATCGCATATATACGAAGAGTAGAAACAGTGCTAAACGAGAGGCCTGCAGAATGTGTAGTTGCAAAACGGTTTCTCAACCCTAGCAAATCGTCGAAGCGTTAGATCCGCAGTCGTAGCGTTGACAAAGCAAATGGGAGTCCGGTCCATTAATTCAACCCTATCTTCCGGGTCGATATTATATGGAAGGAGCTAGATGCCCCAAGATATGCTCCGTTCACCAAGAATCGTGTTTCTAATCGGGTAAATTTCTCGAATAAAACGTCCTGGGGAGATGTGGTCTGTGACGAATGGCGTTCTCCCACTCCCAACACTTTGATATCACCACAAGAATCGGTAAACTCTTTTTCTTCGAGTACCGATCTCAAAAATCTCGACAGAATCAAAAATTCGAAACGGTGCATCCATCAGTTGCACAATTTTTTTGAATTCAGAATTTTATACCTTGGATTCAAAATTATTGACCCAAAAGATCCCCAAGCACCAAGATCTAAGATTTGGTGGGTTAATCAAACTTAGACCACTGTTCTTCTAGAAATTTCTACGGTGGGATGTTGCAAAAAAAATCGAATCGTATCGAAATGATATTTTTCTGATTGAACAAATCGCTGATGCTCGCAGAAATCCCCTCGAACTTATGAACCTTGTTTTCAGTCCCAGCTTGTCGGTATAGCCATGTAAATTTCGGTCCCATGTTTCTCTAGGTGGAATGAACGATTTAATTACATTAGAACGCCACTGTATTCTGATTGGTTCATTATACCCATGGGATCGAGGAATTCATCTGGCACAGGGAAGTTCTATTTAGCAAGGGATCAGCTACCCCAATTAAGCCCAATTTATCGTCCTCCGAAGTCTCACACGGTCCTATTTTTGCGCCAGCAGGACCCACGACGTGAGTAACTTATGATATACGACAAAGATCCCAAAGGACGCTGCAGACTCTTTCTCTAGGGACTCGATTGTCCCCTTAGGGACTTTGCAGTATGTATATATATATCATGCATTTTTTCCATAAGCCATTGACCGTCCATCCCAGAATTCTGATTCGCCACTTCTCACATAGATGCTTTCGTTTTTCGTCAAAGATGTACCCGCAGACCTGTATGTAGTATCGCGACGTTGTATCCTTCGTAGATGATTTTAATTTCATTGTACGGGTGTTGTGTGTTCAGAGGGGACAACGAGGAAACCCTCTCATCTATCATCCGTGAATAGCGGAGCGTCCGGTGGTCAATAAGTTCGTTGATTTAGATTGGTAACACTATAAAATTGTTCGAGCGTGGAATGGAGAGCCAGAAGCACGAGGTTATGGGTTGATATGGGAATAAAGGAACGAGCTGGAGGATCGCGACGAAATTCGATATGGAATTAGGTACTTGAAAAACAAACACTCGAGCTAGGATTATGATCTGCGATATTTTGCACGTTCAGATCGTCGTTGAAGTAACGGTTTAACTTGTATCATATAAGTACACGTGTCATTTTCTCGTGTACATAATATAGGTATACCTTTACACAAAAGTCGGATAATCAATCGAACGTAAATCAGGCCATGTGTGCCAATCCAGGTCAACCGTGGACCTGCTCTTCTAACCCTCATCAATTCTTAAAGCTCGAAGAATTTTGCACTGGAAATTTAGATCCCATCGAAGATAGTCGAGCGATTTAGGATTTTGAGCCAAAATATTGTGAATTTCAAGATAATCGAAAAATCCACACCGTTCATTCGGTTATGGATATTTCGGAACGATCTTTTTTTCAAAAGATGCTCTGCCACGGTACCAACTAGACCTTGTGTTCACTGCCAAAGAAATTTGCATAGAAATAAAAGATTCGGCGTCCAATATGTTCGAAAATCATAGAATTACTACTATTCGCGAATAATAGCCGATCGCACTCCTGACTGATGCATGCATGCCCTTCTTGTCCAGATCGCAGTAGAGGCATCATTGCTGCATTCTGCTCCTCAATTACTAATTGTGAGCTTATGATGGCAGTTGAAGAAAATGGTGCAACAAGGTCTAAAAAACTGCAGATAACTCAATTGACTGAAGAATTGGGAACGGTTTGTTGGGAATATGCATACATATATGTATAATGAGAGAGGGAAAACGGTGGGTATCAAAAACCGGAATACGTGCGGACAGATATGAGATGAAAAATTTAGGGTTGGGGTACGATATCAGGGCGTGAACCACTCCTTGCCAAACTACAATCTCGTATGTAGGCCAGCGGACTTGGGCTCGTCATCTCTTTCCGTTACGGTGAAGTGGGTAAGCACCCCAACAGCTGTTGTACATACGTGTATGTTACATATATATGTATACGTATGAAATATACCTACGTACTTGAATACAGGGAGGTAATATGTATATGTGTGACTTATATTCTCCCGTTATATTACATAGGCGAGCTAGCAAGCTGACTTTATCACTTTGCCGATAACTTTGGTGAAACTCGTAAATTTCGAGCCTGTTCTGTATTTCGACGTCGGGATATACCCACCTTCCGCAGTTCCCATACCGAAGGTTGATTCGAACCGAAGAATGGAGGAAAACGGAATCGGAGAATCCGCAGGAACACAATACCGAATACGCCGTTTGTTTTCTGGTATCGGGAACAACGAAAAGGGGATTTATTGGCCGGTCGTCATGAATAGAAATCCACGGTTTCGGTGCTGCTTGAACAAGCAGCCAGCCGATGGGTTTAATGAGTCGTGGATGCCAAGGTTTTCCGCAGCGTATTTCAGAGCCATACCTAACATACTGTCCTTATTATCCTCGAAATTTCCAATTTTTATTCAACTTCTCCTTTTACATTTACAGAATTCATTCAAAAATCATTCGATAATTCTTTCGCTCCGAAATTACATCGATGTAAAATATGCCCTCAAATTTTTCTTGAAGGAAACAAAAATGAAAAAATAATTAAAATTAATAGTCTCACAATTTTTCAAGTACCGCCGCAGAGAGACGATGTCCGGCATCTGGGTCAGTCGGATCTGATTAAATTCCTCACATGTCGTAATACTGGCTATTATACCATCGCACGATCAGGTGTCGATATTTACGGACCATTATCCTCCGCGAATCGTGTTCGTCTCGATCGTTTATACACAGTATCTTTGTTACAGTATAAGAGAGCGTTTATCGCGGTCGTTTTCTCCGTACATATAAGCGAGATGAATTCGCGAATAGAATTTCATTGTTTTTGCAACGTTACCAGGAAAAATATCGTTCATTTTTTTCCACTTTTTTCTTCGATCCAACGATCTTCCTTTTTTCAGAAATTTACAGAAATTCGAATTCGTCAGCAACGAGTGAGGCAGCCTTGGCAAAATCATTTTCAGGCTCATCGCTAGCTTGTCTATCATTCTACCGAACGCTGATTAAGATCGTTCCTCGCCAATTTCTGATTTTGCATGAAAACGTCACAGATTAACCTCGTGTCATATTTCCTCATCTTTCTTCGCTATAGGTATGGCATAATTCTCGCGTAAAGGATTAACTCGAGGTTATTATTACGGTATTGTTATGTGACCGAGGATCGTGAAGTTTAGCCATAGAGCCCCAGCGGATCAAGACTTCCGTCTTGATATATGTATGTATATCTTCGGCGTAAGTGCGGTCCGAAATTAGGATTCTCTCCTCGTCATTAGACCTAGTTCACGACCCCCTGATAATGTTCTATGGTGCCGTAAATCCGACCTCGACAAAACTCGATAATCTCAAACAGTAAATTGAACAGCTCGATAATTTAGAGTGTCTCAAAAAAACCGACTATTTTTATTTTTTCGAAAAACACTGAAAAATCGTCAGAGTATCCCTAGAAAAAGACTCTGTGAAAATTAGAGCTCTTAATATTAATATTTAGAGGTGGCGATTCGTAATTTTATATTTTCCATTTAAATGACCTGGGAAAATTTTTTTCCGAACTTTGGCATTTTTTACCTCAATAACGAATCACTTTACAAGTATGACAAAGGGACGTTGCTACAGGAAATTTAATGCTCTACAAAAAAGGTCTCTTGCACTTTTTTGATAAACTTATTTTAGAAACTCATTTTTTGTCAGAAAGGTGGTTCTTTGAACTCGAATATCATTTGAATGGCTAAGTTTATCAAAAAAGTGTAGGAGACCTTTTTTGTAGAGCATTCAATTCCCTATAAAAATATGTTTGTAGATTTTCCGTATGATGCATCGTTAGCTAGTTATAAAAATCAATAGGAGCAAAAACAAATTTTCCCGTGTTATTTAAATGGAAAATAGAAAATTACGAATCGCCACCTCTGAACATTAATATTAAGAGCTCTAATTTTCACAGGGTCTTTTTCTATGGATACTCTGACGATTTTCCTATGTTCTTCGAAAAAATAAAAATAGTCGGTTTTTTTGAGACACTCTACTCGATATTTCAGGAAGAGATCAATTCCACGTTTTTACTTTGGAAACATTGATCTTACTCCGAAAAATCTGAGACACGAGTCTGCTCCTTGATGCAGTTGAATTGACTTCTAAAAATTTCTAAAAACGTTTCATTATCAAATTTGAAAGCACTTTTGAATCCTTTTTCTGATCATTTGGTAAAAATTTCTCAAAACTGACCTGAAGTCGTTTTAGCAAACGAGGTCCCTCTCTCTATTCACCCTTTCTGTTCGATTAATAAATAATACGATTTACTTAACGCCTCGAAAAACCAAGTCGAGTATAGAGCCCATACTCTGACGATTAGAGAGGGTGTATTCATTTTTAATGGACCGATTTCGAAGGGCCTATTTATACCCACGATAAAAAATTTCTCAATCATCTCCAAACGTGATAATTTCGTTGCATCCGACTCTTCAAAATTCTGAAAATTCTGGCATTCTGAAAAATTTTGAATCGATTATGGAAAATTGATAAGACGAGGACCGTTGATTGGCACAGTTTCCTAAATGGGAAAAAGCGATCGTTCGAAGCTTTGGGATAGAAATTCGTTCGTTCTTAACGCTATAACTTAACGTGTTGAAATCTACCCTGCAGACTCGGTCTTGAAGGATTTGTGGAAAAATTGGATGAGATCGGGTGAAAGGTGGTAAGGTGGAGGAAAGGTCCCTCGCCAGTTGAGTTGCCTCGCGTTAAACCCTCCGTGAATAGGGGCGTCAGATTTTCTCCGAAAGGGACTGACAAAAGATCGATCCTCTTGATCCCCGAAGCCAAACCTGCACTAAGATAACTTGAGAAAGAACTATAGGATACCTCTGAATGTATCACATTGCAGAGGTAAGGATTCCCCGAAAGACCCGGGATAACTACCACCTTCGAGTTATATGAAGGAGAATTAGTCATCTAGAAAGGAGAAATAGGAGAAAAATGGATATACCTGATTTCGATTTCAAGATTTTAGTTAAACGTTGCTATTGAACGGTTTCTGTGATAATCAGCGTCCCACGATCAATGGGAGATCGGAATTTCTGTTCGACGGATTAAAATTGAACTTGGTTCTGTCTGCGATGGGGATAAATAAATAAATGAAATACAGATATGAGAAATGACAACGTTGGGATATGGAAAATTTAGAAATAGTTGAAAATTCGTATTTGGGTGATTCCATTCTAACAGTGTTTATAAATTTCCTGTACTGTTTGCTCTCACTGGTCATCCATTAATAATCTATTCATAAAATTTTGGTATCAATACGATCCTCGTGAACATATTTCATCACTTCTTTCGTATAATATAACTTGCAGTCCAGAGGAAACTTACAGTTCAAATCACTTAAATGTCACTACCGTGTCACGTCCGTTTCTAGAATTTACCTATGAATTCATTAATTTCTCTGTCGCAATAAATGATCCAAACTAATTAATCCATAAATCTAATTAATGTTATAATACAATTCATAAATAAATTATAATACAATTCGTAATAATTTTTCCGAAGAATGTCCACCAAATTTATTTTATGTCAGTACCGTGGATGAACGAGTCGGTACCGTGTCACGGAAAATTTGAAATTTGATTCTCATTCTCGATATTTTGAAGTTGTAGCGAAATCCTCTCGGACTTTCATTTTTACAATAAAACAGAGTAATAATATGCGTTAAAAAACTAAAAAAGTTTAATTATAGAATCAAAAAATGTTTAATCAAAAAAGTAAAAGTTAGAACAGAATCACCGATTTAGAGATGAAAATTTAACAAAAATGAATATGGAAGAAAATTGACGAAAGCATCGAAATTTCAAGTCACTGAGTTGACACGAAAGCTTGAATTTATCCAAAAATCCATTTTTTTGGGGCCTTTTGAATTTTGGCGTAATCGATTACCGTGTATAACTTCTGTATTTCTGTACAATCTCCCTTTCCACGGTTTCCTCCCTACTGCACTGCCGAATTTCGCTTGAACTACACGCGATGCTTAGGCACACGTGCAGCTGACAAACAACTCATCCTTGTTGTAATTAAGGTTATAATTAATTAACGCTTTACTACAATATCCGTGTAATCGAATTCTCCCGAACATTGTGTTATTCCGGAGTTTACACGATCTGTATATCACGATCTGCATCATAATTGCGTGCACTTCAACTGCTGGTATTTGGGGCCAGGCTGGAGTTCGGAATTCTCAAAGTTTTAGAAAATTTAAAGAAAATTTACAAAATTTTCTAACAAAGAACGCCGAAGGTTCGAAAGTCCGAAAGTTAAAGATCATAGAGAAAGAGGGTCTCGATGAGAATGAACTATTTTTTGTTTTTATACATCCTGAGAAACGGACCAAAATTTTTGGATTTTTTTTTTTTTTGGACTTTCGGAGTTCTAGACTTTCGCAATTTCGATGGTAGAAACTTGAACGTTTCTAAAAATTCGAAATCGTCCCAAACGAGTTCAGAACTTCAAAAATTTGAAGCACCGACCTGGCTCCTGGCATTCTGGTAGTATAAGGCAAAAAAAAAAAAAATACAGCGAGCGAAAGAAGGTACCGAAAGATATATGAAAGTGAAAGTACAATTAATCTGAGAATCAAAGATCTTGAAGAGACGGAGAAAACGGGCTGAGAGTAAAAGTGAGACTGATTGTGAGACGGAAGAATTCAGCTGATAAAAATAAGATATTAATCACTCGATGAAAGAGCTGGATGCTTGGTTTAATCATAATAGCGTTATTAACGGACAAAGAGGAAATTAATCCGGTCCTATTTTCACGAAGAATTGAATCCTGAATAAAGTGGACGCCGTTTCCGTCTTTTCTTCTATTTAAGTCTAATTTCACTCAGGAATCTTTTTCAAATTGCGACCCTGTTCTCGTTCTTTTTCGTACTTTTTTTTCCACCCTCAAGGCGAGGGAAAAAACCAAGGAGCTATGCGACGAATTAGACAAGAGAATCCATAAACTCTCTCGCGTTTCATCCAATTTGTGTTAACGGATTAGTTTACTATTTCTACTCGTAACACGCGTAGCTAGTTCCTTACTTTGACCGTGAAAAAATAATTGTAATTTTTTAAAGGCCTAAAAAGCCGACGTCTTTAATAATAATTAACAAAATTTTCATCAAACCGTGACAAAAATCTTAAACGTGTAATTACGCTTCATCGTCAAACGGTATATCGGTGATTCTGTTCTAGCTGCTACTTTTTTGATTAAACATTTTTTGATTCTATAATTAAACTTTTTTAGTTTTTTAACGCATATTATTACTCTGTTTTATTGTAAAAATGAAGGGTCCGAAAGGATTTCGCTACAACTTCGAAATATCGAGAATGAGAATCAAATTTCAAATTTTCCGTGACACGGTACCGAATCGTTCATCCACGGTACTGACGTAAAATAAATTTGGTGGACATTCTTCGGAAAAATTATTACGAATTGTATTATAATTTATTTATGAATTGTATTATAACATTAATTAGATTTATGGATTAATTAGTTTGGATCATTTATTGCGACGAAGAAATTAACGAATTCATAGGTAAATTCTAGAAACGGACATGACACGGTACTGACATTTAAGTGATTTGAACCGTAAGTTTCCTCTGGACTGCAAGTTATATTATACGAAAGAAGTAACGAAATATGTTCACGAGGATCGTATTGATACAAAAATTTTATGAATAGATTGTTAATGGATGACCAGTGAGAGAAAACAGTTCAAGACATTAATAAACACTGTTAGAACGGAATCACCCATATGCTCCAATGTTCAGAATATCGGTGATTACAGAGCATAAATGATTACGTTAAACACTTCACGTGGCAGTAAATAAAGGAAAATTGAGTTAGACTGTGTATTTGATTCACCGTGCACCGAAAGGTCAGAGTTAAACTATGTCGCGACTTGCATCAGTCTACATTGAATCATGAATGATGAGTCATTTGTAAGATAAACGTACGTAAACGACAGTTTAATATAAATTCAAGCAACGAAACGAGAGGGATCTTCTCCTAGTCGTCTCGCAAGTGTTATTATCTCGTAACACACATTATTCGACTGAACTGGAGGGAAACCAGCTCGGATTTTATCGAAATAGAATTTTTTTCGAATCATTATCGCCTCAGTTTTTTCACGGTTTATCGCTCGCATTCAGAGACGTGATTAGAAATTATTTGACATTCTATGGACATCGATTTCCATGATCGAGTCTATTTTTTCTCAACGTTTGAAAAAAATGACTTAGAATGATCCAAATGATTCAACCCAATCGATCTATGAAAAACGAAGATTTGCAAGATCTGAAATAATTTTGAATAAAGCGTGAAAATCGTATCGAACGAAGCTTTTTTTTTTCATGCCAAAGCAGTGGCTAGTTTCACCTAAAATCCCGTGACAAATGACCGCTGGAATAATATAGAGAAAAAGTTTTGAACTGTTGAAACAAATAAAGCTCGTGTGTATTAGTCATCGAAAGTTTTTCGTTTTCTCGGACATTCAGGGGACAGCGGGTTACAAATGATAAACGAGAATTTATTTACAGATTTGAAAAGGTTTCAGGGATGGGGATGAGAGTTCTGGAAAGAAATTGGGTCGAAGAATGACGAAAGTCGTATCAGGGCTATTTTAACGATGCCGTGAAAACATGATTGAAACATGTCTGCGTTAATTGAGCCGAAAAATGCGGAAAGGCATAGAAATCGTTGCTTAAGGGGGAATATACACCTGGAAATGAAAAAAGAAGGTGATTTTCGAGAATTTTTGTCAGGGAAACTATTGGAATTATTGGATCGGGGTTTTTTCTAGTTGAAAATATACACTTTCGAGAATGTTTTCAATTTTTTTTTATTCCAAAATATTGCAAATTCACGGAGTACCGGAGTCGTCTAGGTAGTGCCGTAAAAAAATCTGCCAACACGGTACCCAGTAGCGATTCGTCAAAAGACATGTGAAACAGAAAAATCAAACGGGATAATAAAATAGATACTATACTATCTTGTCTTTGTCATAACGGATTTGAAAAATATCGATTTTTGACAAAATGGTGGACGCTTGAACCCGACGGAGCGATTTTCAAGAAAAAATTCGTTCACATTTTGCGAAAAAAAAAAAAAACTAAGAATCGGACAAGAAAAATCCTATGACAAGTACTAGATAATCATGTATACAATAACCACAAAAAATTTCAAGTTAATCGGTTCAATGGTTTTCGAGATATTTCGGGTGCCAGTTTGAAAAACGCTGTTTTGGAAAAAAAAGCGTTAAAAAATTTTGGGATAGATAAATCATGAAATTTGTTCAACTTACACAGAGTCGTCGATACCAGCTTGATAATATAGGTTCCCTGGAATTTTTGAAATTTTTAAACTTTGAGAAAATCTAAAAATTGAAACACCGATATTTCGGACCCTTGCTAGATGTATATTCCCCCTTATATTAATGTCGCGAACAAATTTTTTTGCATTCAAATTTCTGATACCTTATTGCTCCGTTTAAAAAGCGAAGAATTCCCCCATTCGTTCTGAGACGATGACGGTAGCTTTGTGAAGTCAAATTAGCTTTAGATAGTAGAGAATTTCTAACGAAAAACGAGGCTTTGTGCTCCGAGGTGAAACGACCCGCTCAAAACTTTCTTGAAATTAAAATAGTTTTCAACCAAGCTAAGCTACTTTATAGTCAACTCGTAGTCGCTCCCCAATCTACGTGAGATACCCTTAAAACTCTCTTTCTTCATGTTTCCCATCACGGTCGTGACTCTATGTCATTCGAAATTCACGAGGGGCCATTCCTGATAAACGGAGACAATTTTTTTCCTCAAACTTCTTGAATATCAATTTTACTGCACTTCTTATACACTTTTTTTATTCCTCTTTCATTTCGTTAGAATTGCGAATCGAATTTCATCAAAAATATCGACTCGATTTAGAAATAAACAAAAATTGCCTCTAAAGCTTCGTAAATTTCGACGTCCGGTTCTATTTAGCAATTTCGATCAGTTATGTTATCTCAATGGTTTGAATAGCGATGCGGACGAGATGAATGCGAGGGAATTATTCCCTTTCTTCCCAATTTTTATCCCCGAGGTTTTCGCCGAGTTGTAATCTCGATCGAAAGATTAGTCGTGGCGGAATACCTTCCCGAGAATTTCAATCACATAAGAATGGAACCACTGAAAGCTCTTTATATTCAATATAAGCGTAGTGAAAACCGGAAGCGAGCCGAAAGGAAGAGAGTAGAACAGCGATAGGTTCTGATCTCTAAATTTGGGTCAGTGGCAGATTTTGTTAGGGGGAACAGCTCCGAAATAGCAGCAGCGGTGCCCACGTGTGCGTAACGTGTGAAGCGTGGATAAAAAGGGCTTTGAACGAACCTTTCGCCGCGGGATTCCCCGGATTTTCAAAAAACTAGAAAGAAGCTAATTTCTACCCAATTTTAGTCATCTATTACATAGAAGGGACGAACAGTACCCAAAGGTAAAATTCTCTCGGCCTTCTTTTACATACTTTTCAAAATTCCTAGAGCAACGATCGTTTTTCTCTGACTCCCGACTCTCCGCGGTGCGGCTAACGCGGATTTAACTCGTTCGAAGCGTATAGCGAAACGATGAAAATTCCGCAACGAGCTGAACCGTGTAATAAAAACAGCATGAGCAGGTACCTGCCTATGCATATGTATTAAATTTCATATTAAAAATCAAATCACAAAGCTGGCCGTTTCCTCGTACACAACTATACCACCCGTGCATAAGTTCGTTATGTGCCAGTCAACGTTTGTGCAAAGTTTAAAAATACTATCGAATTATACAATCAGATAAAATATCGATGAATTGATATTTAATGAAGATGAATTATTTTCCGTTTAAAAGTTCTCACGGAAGTTTTGAGATACCTTAAAGCGTAAAGTAGGAACTTGAGGCTTGAAATTCTCGGGTGAAACCTGTTCCGAAACAATTACACTCCTCGAAATATAATCTACTCTTTGCTCCGAAGAATTGTAAGTGAGTTACTAAATCGTTCAAAGATTCATTCGGGGAGATAATGTTCCGTGTTATTTCTCGATGTGCGAAAGAGAAATGAAAACCAGTTTCACATCCGTAAACCTTGTTTTTTTTTTTCACCTATAATACATAAATATACAGATATGTATGTATAACGATCTCCGAAAAGGGCAGATTGTGCAGAGTGAAAGTAAACAAGGTCCGTGTAATCTGGTTCATAAATCCTGTAAACTTTTATCAAATTTTTTAATCTCAATTAATAAAAGAGTTTAATATTGTATTAATCAACGGTGAACTCTGGCGATTATACCCTACACGCTGGATCTTTGCTCGATTAAATTATGGGCGAGCTTGTTCGGGTAGTCTTATCGCTGTGCTTAATTTCGTAGGTATACATAAGTATAGTTTTTACTCTTAACAGCTGACACCGCAAAGCAGTTTGCACATTCCGCTAATCTCTCTTGACCCAATTAGCGTTCTACCCCGTCTTCAGAGGCGGGGAATCCCAGGAATTTACGAACAAGGATTCGTTTAAAGATCCTCCGGAGAAATATCGAGTCCTAAAAAGCTGCCTCATAGCTGCGTGCACGCAGTACCGGTATAATATGATTCCAATCGTTCTAGGGTTAAATATATATGGGTGATTCCATTCTAACAGTGTTTATCAATGTCTTGTATTGTTCGCTCTCATTGGTCATCCATTAACAATCTATTCATAAAATTTTTGTATCGATACGATCCTCGTGAACATATTTCCTCACTTCTTTCGTATAATATAACTTGCAGTCCAGAGGAAACTTACGGTTCAAATCACTTAAATGTCAGTACCGTGTCACGTCCATTTCTAGAATTTACCTATGAATTCGTTAATTTCTTTGTCGCAATAAATGATCCAAACTAATTAATCCATAAATCTAATTAATGTTATAATACAATTCATAAATAAATTATAATACAATTCGTAATAATTTTTCCGAAGAATGTCCATCAAATTTATTTTACGTCAGTACCGTGGATGAACGATTCGTTACCGTGTCACGGAAAATTTGAAATTTGATTCTCATTCTCGATATTTCGAAGTTGTAGCGAAATCCTTTCGGACCCTTCATTTTTACAATAAAACAGAGTAATAATATGCGTTAAAAAACTAAAAAAGTTTAATTATAGAATCAAAAAATGTTTCATCAAAAAAGTAACGGTTAGAACAGAATCACCGATATACCTTGGAATTAATTTCTTACGATCGCTGACTCCGCGTTTCTTCGCAAAATTTTCAGACATCATTCAAAATTATTTCAGATTTTATGGAACTTTGAGATCGAGTCCAACCAAATTGATCGAAACTTTTTGAAATTTGGAGAGAATTTTGTAAAATTACGTTTTTCTTTTTTTTTTTTTTTTTCTAGTTTACAAGAAACTGGCTCGAAGTCAGAAAATCTCCAAGTTTCGAATCACGACGCGACTTGTACCCTCCAAATTTTTGGTGATTCGAAAAGATGATTTCCGAGGTGTCGATGAGTTCATATAAAAAGTCGATTTTCGGTCTTATCCGAAGAAATCAGGGTCTGAATATTCCACGGCATTAGGTAGGTACCGTAAATGCTGTAGACAGAAGAGAAGAACGCGGACAAAATCCTTCGGGAATCTGCTCCACGTAAGCCGGCTTACTTATACTTAACCTCAGGGACTTCGCATCGTATAGGGTAGAGAAATGAGCGACGAGGAAACTGCCGAAGTTTCTTTGCCTTAAGAGACCGACTCGCAAAGTCTAGTCAGTCCATATTAATTTCTTGGCACGTATATAGCCTTGCCAATATTTAGCGAAGAACGAGACAAGAAATCGCCGTCAATTTTTTGCTTTTTTTATTACCTACCTATTCAAAAGTATAAACGATCGGCTCTTCGATTTCCCGAACGCTTATCCATGCTGGTAAATCGGTAGATCCTTATTCACCGACGTTATCCGCTTAGCTATCGAATTATTCGGGATCTCACATCGTGAGTAACAAATTAACGGCATGAATGAATATTTTATTCGTTCTTTAGGTCAGATTAGGGTTAATTATCCCGATACTTAATCCTTTTCAATTTTACTCGCGTATCTAGCACCGGAATTTTTATACTTTAATAATTCACCTGGATTACGATGTGTAAGAAGCAGTCGCGATGAGATATCGTGGAGAAATCTTACCTGTAACAGAAATAAATTGTTTTTTTTTTTTTTTCAATATAAAGGAAATAGGTAATAAATTTTGGCAATTATTTTTCGCAAAGTGTAAAATTCGCGCTGTACAACAGAAGCTGCGGATTCTTTAAAGGCGTTTGATTTTTTTTTACCTAAAATCATCTCTTTTTTTTTTTCTCTCTTTTTTTTATACGTGGGAGGAAAAATACCGTGTATGAATTACAAACGAAAAACATTCGTTTTCGTACCGGCGTCCTTTATCTCCGGGGAGTGACAAACAGTGCGAAAATAACGTCAGCGGTGATGGACACGTGCGATTTGAAATATCACCACGAATCAACCCCGTCGACCCTCGTCGTGGAATATATTCTCTGTGAAATATTGTCGCCGTTAAAAAAATTTTTAGCCCGATATGGGTAAAAAGGAGCGGAAAAAATTTATCGCGAAATTAATGCCTTTGAGATTTAAAACTTCGCCCGTACCTAAAATAACAATCGTCGGAGAGGTATCGTTGCCGATATAATATTTAACGATTGTAGTTAACTATACGATAGGTACTTAGCCGACGTATAGGTTTACCCGTAATCCGGTGATAAACCGCGTCAGTGTAAATGCGTATCGTTAAAAATTGACGCGTTGACAAATGTGTGAAAGAAATCCGAGAGCTTTGGTTCGACCATATACGGAATCGGAATATAAATTCTAGTTCGATCTCCTAGACTCTTCGTTTCGACAGGATTTTTTTTTTTTTTTTTATTGTAGAATTATTTCCTACGTGAGAATTAGCGTTCGCACTTGAAATTCTGATCTGCGTCTCTACGTTGTAATAAATTTTTTAATTCTATATACAGTAGACTCGTCGTTAAAAATTGAATTTTTTCCGACGCCCTCTAAAAAGCTTCATTTTTTGGTAAAATCATGTTTTTTTTTTTTTAAAAAAAAAAAACATTACAGAAGTAAAAGTATAAAAAATACTAAAGAAAGTTTACTTGAGCCTTGGAATTAATAAATCTATTTATAAAAAATAAGTTTGTACTAATTTAGTTTCAAAATAAAATTATTAATTTAAATATCCTTCATTTTTTATTAACTAGACAAAGTCGAATGAAAAAAATTTCGAAATTTTATTCATTTGAGTTCGAAAATTGTTTATATTTCAGGAAAAATACTATTTGTGATAAGAAATTTCCAAAAAAACATCATTTTACCAAAAAATGAACTTGGATCGTCTTGCGGCACGTGTTTTTTTTTTAATAAATAGAAAGAAAAAAAAATTTACCTCGCGTTTTTTTCATCAAAAGGAAGCTTTTTAGGGGGTTTCGGAAAAAATTTAATTTTCAACGCCCAGTCTAATATACGGCTTAGAAGGTCTGCGAAAAATCGGCAGATCGAAATTTCATTGGATGCACGATGCTTGCCTCAAATTCTAAGTTTGCTTGGAAAAAGGAAGAGAGAATCGCTTTTTTCGTTGTATATTCCGTAAGAAGGTTGTATCTGAGGCAGTGGATTTTCTAAAAAAAAAAAAAAAAAAAAAAAAGAAAAACCTTTCGTGCGGTTTACCGGAGCTTGAAATCAGGGAACTTTTAACAAGCAGCTTCTTTCGGCTACCGCGTCCTCGGCTGCGGTACGGAAGTATCTTTTCTACCTTTGGTTTTGTGCCTTCAAAGCTTCGAAGTCAGAGAAAACGAAAAAAAAATTATTCGCGACGATAAGTACGGTAGTTGTATAATATCTTCAATGTGCCTTAAAATTTGCACAAATTTGCGAAAATTTTACCCGCCGAAAATTTCACCGTTCTCGAAGATTCATCTAGCCCTCAGGATTTCTCCTATCCGCGGAAAAAAAAAAAAAAACAGAAAAAAACCTAATGCTCGATTTTGAAGATTCGAAAGGAAGCCTGAAATTTTTTCAAATTCGCTGAGCAAACCGGAGTGAAGAATTTCACGCAAACTCTACTGCTTTCTCTATACTTGTCAACATAGAAGCAGCGAATAATCGCCTCGAAACCGTTTTTAAACGAGTAAATATAATTGAAGACGAGAAGTAATCCTGAGAAACAGTTCGAAACTTTGAGTCTACACTTTTTCGAAATCGGCTGATTACTTCCCGCAGATTTTTGACAGGTTGCGCAAATTTTTCAGGTCATTGTATAAGCCCCGATATACAGGGTGTATATTTTGACTCTGCAGAGACTTCTAGAGTGTGTAGGTGCTGCTTAAGGGGTCAAGTCCACTGTAGCGGGGGAAAAAATAAGCATATTTTGGGAATTTTTTTCAGCGCAACAATGAAATCAATCAAAATTCTGAAAAAGGTCCATTATTTTATACATCATAAACTGGATAAATAATTTTTTTCAAAGTAATATCAAAGAAAATGGCGGCTGCGCAGCTTTTCTTTGGCGCGAAGCCTTTTTTTTCAAAGGCGCGCGGCCGGACCAACTGCATTTGCAATTTTCAATGTACGGTGAATGAAAAAATTTCTTTCGATTATACATGTGAATAGCTACAGAAGTACGTAGGACTTTCATAATATATCAATTTTTGCAAAAACGGCGCGTTCTTGAAATAAAAGTTAAAAATTCTCTCAAAAAAAAAAAATCGTCCAAAAATTGTTTATAAAAAAAAAACTATGTGATATATCGAGAAAATCCTAGGTACTTCTATGCAGAATATAATTGTGAATATACAGTTAAAATTTCAAGTCAATCGGTCAAGATTTGTTCGAGTTATGAGTCCGGCCGACTTGAAAAATGTAATTTCGAGAAAAACGCGTTTGAAGTTTTCGGTACGGAAAACTCATTGATAAATTTTATATACCTTTAGTCAACCATGCCTGCGCCATACAATCGGCCTTCCAAATTAACGTCCAGCTCGAGCTCTTCTTTTCTGCACGCTTTTAAAGCGATCCGTGCGTTTGGAAATTTCTACAGTGGCCTTAACCCCTTAAACAAGCATTTTGCGGTAATACACCCATGGTCGGAAACGCATCGTAACGGCTCTAAAAAGCTTTGAAAGATTCGGTACCGCGCGTTTGTTCGTAGTGAAATGAATCAGATGTGATCACTTTTCACCCAATTTTTTATTCACCCGTAGACAACGTTACAGAGTCCTTGTGTGAAATCAGCAAAACGATAAACTTTGCAATGAAAAAAAAATAACAAAACTTTTTCAAATCCTGTTTAGAAGCACTGGGAAAAAAAGTTTTTTTATTTTTTTTCACTGCAAAGTTTATCGTTTTGCTGATTTCACACAAGGACTCTGTAACGTTGTAACGTTCATTACGCTACGAACATGCGCGCGATACCAAATCTTTCAAAGCTTTTCAGAGCCGTTACAATGAGTTTCCGATCATGGGTGTATCACCTCAAAATACTTGTTTAAGCAGCCCCTACACACCCTAAAAGTCTCTGCAGAGTTAAAATATACACCCTGTATACATGCCGCTTATAGGTATACACACGTGTGGACTTATACCCACGTAACCTCACAAAGCTGGACACCAGCCAAGATAACATCTATGGAACCATGTGGATTTCGGGTCAACAGAGATAGGTAGGTAGACTTACATCCCCGTGTGTATAGCTATGTGCAAAGGAATACGTACGTGTGTGTCTATGCGTATGTATTTGTATATGTATGTGTACGCCTTGGCAATGGCAATTTGGTGGCGTCAGGTTGGTAGTATCTAGCGCGTTTGAGGTTATTTAAACTCGAGCAGAGTCGTCGGCATTGGTGTACAAGATTTGGAAGTAATTATATGTAGCAACCAGGCCATGTTCCGCGGCAAGGATCTTATCGGAAAAGTCTGAATCAACGGAGGTTCCAGCCTTGCAAAATTTCGAATGAATATTCCGGACCGAAGAGCACAAAATCATGAAAAATGTTCCTCCACATTTTTTGGAAATAAATTATACTGTATTCTCCCGGAGTGACGCGATTTTCAATTCAATTCAAAAAATTGAAAATTCGTCGCATAATTGCATCGAGAATTTTTCGAAATTCGAAAGGAAACGTTGTAAAAGACGTCACTATGGGGCTAGCCAATAATGTGTAAAAGTTTTGTCGAACTTTTGAACACAGAACAATAATTTCGCTTCGTCACCCAGAACGAACAAAACCCTATATGATAATCGATAGATAGCGTTTCTCGGTGCTCCCTTTCGCTGCAATCTCGATCAGCTTTCTATTAGAAAATGCAATTCAAAGTCCAAACAGTCGTGAGGGCAAAAATGTTCAGAAATGTTCACCGCATCGTTTAAGACGTCTCAAGGTTTCTTGCCCGTAAAATCGGACGTGCAAAGTGAGTAGTGTTCGAAAGTTCGGTTCGTCCGATCTCTCAGCAAATTTCATCCCCGGTAGAAAAAAAAAAAAAACGAAAAAAAAATAAAAATAAAAATGAAAAAAGGAGACCCTTTTCGTCGAACGAAGATTCTATTACGCTTCTTCTCAGAGAAATTGCAGTGGTCGAATTCGATCGCAAGGTAGAGGGTCGTGGTGGATTCCGAGTTTCTAGCTTCAATCCCCTTTGGACTTACCCGGACTGAGGGGCGACAGAGAATTCCTTGTATATTAGGGTGATTGAAAAAAAAAAAAAAAGGTTCAAAAGTTTCATTTAGGTATAAAAATACGCCTGTTAAAATTTGAGCTCTTGATATTAATATTAAGAGGTGGCGCATCGCGAATTTCTATTTCCCATTTAAATAACACGGGAAAATTTGTTTTTGCTCCTTCTGATTTTTATAACTAGCTAACGATGCGTCATACGGAAAATCTACAAACATATTTTTGTGGGAAATTGAATGCTCTACAAAAAAGGTCTCCTACACTTTTTTGATAAACTTAGCCATTCAAATGATATTCGAGTTCAAAGAACCACCTTTCTGACAAAAAATGAGTTTCTAAAATAAGTTTATCAAAAAAGTGCAAGAGACCTTTTTTGTATGAGCATTTAATTCTCTGCAAAAATATGTTTGTAGATTTTCCGTATGACGCATCGTTAGCTAGTTATGAAAATCAGAAGAAGCGGAAAAAAATTTTCCCATGTTATTTAAATGGGAAATAGAAATTCGCGATGCGCCACCTCTTAATATTAATATTAAGAGCTCAAATTTTAAGAGGCGTATCTTTATAACTGAATGAAACTTTTGAACATGTTTGAAAAAAGAAAAAAAAATTCTTTTTTTGAATATGTATATAGACAGATAGTGTAAGCATTATCACGATTGAATTGACGAAAATATGTTTACTTGTATTTATTATGAATAATTATCATCGAAACTGATGATGTTCAACGTTAATTTTAGCTTATCAAATCAGTGATAAACGCTTGCGCAATATGATCGTTGGTCTTTTTTCTCCGACGAGCAAATACGATCAATAAAGGTCAATTCCATTATCGATATCTCGCGATATCACATCGAGAAATAGCTCAAGAATTTCGTAATTATGTGTCCCAGTTAATGAGCGAGCAAAAACATTCGTTTACTGGAAACAGAGACGATTCGAGCATCGCAGAATCGTCGCGAAACGAAGAAGCGCCACGTCACTCACAGCCATGGCAAAGGCTCAAACCTATCAGAGTCCTTTGACGTTAGTATGAATCCTGGAGATAGAATTTTTTGAAACATTGGCACATGCCGGAAAAACGGCAGCCTGATCCCCCGCAGGTTCAAGAGCACAGAGATGTGTACCAAATTTTTCAGCAAAGTGGAAACGTCGGTCTAACGATCCTCCCTTGGCGCACATGTCTATTGCGCGGCACTTTTTCTCGTTACCCTAGTGCGAAACATCGACGGTTACTGATAAAGGGAAAACTGTACGTTGGAGTTAGCTGAAACGCCACGTTATTTCGATATAGATCTATAGGGAATGAGCTCGTAAACCGACCCTCGTGGTAAATGTAAAAGCAGAAAAGTGCCAACCCTGTCAGCAACCAGAACCTCGAATCACACGATTAGAGGGAATCGAATTCCTAGACCCGTCATTATCACGCGAAATTTTGAATTTCCATCCTACGCAGGGGTATCACACATCATTTAGGAAAATTACCTACACCGGACTTCGAGACTTGAAAAAAATTCAAATTCAAATAATTTCCGAAAAAATTTTCCAACGTTTTAGGAGAATTTTTTAGAATTTTATAAGCGGCTTCATGGAACTGCACCGGATTTCGTTACTCTTTGTAAAAGGATTTCATCAAGTTTCACGGGGTTTCAGGGATTTCGAAAGATTCCATGAGACTTTGGAGATTTGGGGTAAACCTATGACATATATGCTCGAGGTTTGGTATTTGTTTACGATCGAGTAATCGAGAAATCTGATGTATGTACTACTCGCCGTTAAAAACCGATCGATCATTTCTAACGCCGATAGTTTTTCGTATTCTGTACCCTTTCAATTCATCTTTGTGTAAACTGATGCTGCTGAGTAACTTCTGGACTACCTACATCACAATCTAGATCCTCCGAGATAAACTAGGGTCGTGTTACCAAGACCTTCGCAGTATACTATAGCGGAGAGGACATTGTTTCCACTTTGTGCCCGAGTAGTAAAACTAGAATATCATGGAGCCCATGAAGCCCACGAAGACCTGAGACGAGCTTCTAGACTGATCGACTTTTTAGTTGCAAAAGCTAGTCAACTAAGTCGAGTAGGTAATCGAACGGAGTAACGAGACCTAAGACAGCTCAATCATAAGTCGTGAAAATTTTCTCGAAAATTTTACCGCAGATTCATTCAACCTGCGATGACAAAAAAGCCTCGATTTCTAGTACATCGAAAAAGTATCCAAGATATGAGCGAAACGAATACTTGAACTGTACCATGAAATGCCATAAAAGCTGCTAAGTTTCTGAAGCTTTTCACGCCGGCTGTCG
The DNA here is from genome assembly GCA_963966615.1 of Tenthredo amoena. Taxonomy (NCBI): domain Eukaryota; kingdom Metazoa; phylum Arthropoda; class Insecta; order Hymenoptera; family Tenthredinidae; genus Tenthredo; species Tenthredo amoena. The sequence goes on along the minus strand of OZ016482.1, from coordinate 5,413,269 downwards.
TATCTCCTCGCGATTTTTAGCGATGAGAAAAGGCTGCGACAAGCGACCGAGTATCCGCGAGGATTTTTGAACAGTGGTCAGGATGTAGGGGTAAGTTTTTCACCATGGTATAATAAAACGATCGGGCAGCACACGGAATTCGATATGAGTTCAGGCCAGTCTTTTCTCTCCTCTCTGTATCTGTGTCAGACTTCAGACACAGCTATGTGCCTTCAGCTCCAGTTTCATTCCGCAGTTTGAAGCGGTTCTACTTTTTCAGTATTTTCTAAGATATACTCGAAGGAATTCATCCCCCGTTTACATTTCTCTTTCCTTTGATTCCGTGTCCTCCTTTTTCCAAATCCAATATCGTCCGATAGCTATTCGTCCATATAATTATCGAACAGTCTCGAAATTCGCGGGGGGCTGAGAATCAATCTCTAATGAAAAGAGGAATAATTTACGGTGGTGAAATCCGATTTTTTTTCGTTCTTCAGGGCGTCGAAATCTCTCGAGCGTAATTCACCTCCCCGAAAAATGTCTATTCCCAAAACGTCGGCGACCGAGAGACTCTCTCTTTGCGGATCTTTGATATCGCGAATATTCTCTCCGAATGAAAGAACGAGGCTTGATATTTTCGAGAGTTTCTTATAACCGTAACCCTGTACGCGGCTGTTTTTTGGGGGAAAAAAAGGGAAGTTCTGTCCGCAAGGATGAAAGATCCGTCACGTTTTGCCGAGGGACTTATTTCAGCTCCTGCAGAGGACTTGAGGAAATAATATAGTCTTTGAGAGGTACGTCTGTTACAATTTTCAGAATCTTTTCCTCTACGTGTTCGAACTGGAAAATTTTACCGCTCTCTCTCTCTCCCTCGCTCCGAACTTTTCATCTTTCTTATTTTCCCTTCCTTTCACGATACGATATTCGGCATTTTTAGTCACGTCAGATCACATGTGACGTTGGGATCTGAGGAATTAGTCCATGTCAGAAAATTTGTATCTAGAGTTCGCCGAGGGGCAAAGATTCCCGAAAAATACTCGCGAAAATTTGACGCCAATTTCTGAACTACGATATCCCAGCTCCGATCGAACTGCAACTGAGAATTAGCTAGCTATAAGGTCATCTACAGACGTCAAGGCTACCGCTGGAATAATCAGAAATGAACACGAAGTCACGTACGGTCGTATATCGCTGTTGGTTTTAATCAATAAGGAAATAGGAGACGTTATACAGGGGCAAGAGACGACATGCCTTCGCGAAAGGAGTCCAAGATTTCGCGAGGTCATTTAAAAAAAGGCGGAAAAAAATGACCGAAAGTGGTAAACTGCATTCAGCAGCATTCGATTTTCCCGAAACCGATTATTCGGCTGTAGAAAAATTGTCTAATCGGCAATACGAGGAAATTATTGGAGATGAAGGGAATTCCACATATACGACCTGCGGTGAATTTCATCGATATCATAAGATTATATCGTCGTGGACATCAGAATTGTAGCCAAAGAACTGCAGAAGCCAGACTTAGATTTAGGGCAACCAATATGGCTGACAATACCATTAACTTAATTAACGTAAGGGCTCTAAATACCAGCTCGAAGTTATTCCAAATAGTGAAGAAGCGTGCTACGCTAGACACTTTCGATATCGAATGTCTATCGGATGTAGAAAGCTCGAGATTTTTGTTTCTTTTTTTTTTTGTGCTTTTTTTTTCTATTGGAAAATTGAACGATTTATGGAATTATCTCTAGATATGTGAGATATGCGAGAAGGGAAGAGATTCTTTGTAAAAAGAGAAATAACGAGGGGGTGGATGAGAGGCTGACTTTTCGTACGTCCGAAAATCGGATAAGCGCGCTTTACATCCTGGGCGAAACGGTATTAGGGTAGTGAAAAGTTGAGGGGTAGGTATGGTCTGGTACAAGAAAAGAAAAAAAAGTTCGGAAATAAGACGAGCGTTAGCCGAGGGTCAAGCCGGAGATTCGAGGACCTAATTAATTTCTTTACATCCTCAAAACTTTGCTTATTATAACCGCGTACTCCTATCTTCGCAAGGAAATAAAACCGACCGGGTAAAATCATTCCGCGATATAAACTCCGGCAAGATTCGATATTTCGTAAACAGAAAAAGAACTTCTTGCGTTTTCTTGACTTTTTTTTCACCCAAATAGGTCCTGAGTTGTTTTTTCTATCATTTCCTTCTTCTTCTTCTTCTTCTCCTCTAACTTTCAAGGATACAAAAACATCGAAATAAAAAAGGCTTTTTGAATTTTATAAAATCATATAATATCACTTTCCATAATGTACACCTACGCTGCTGAAAAGTTTTTCATCCCCTTTGAAGAACGTCGATTTATCAGGGGTCGATCTATTCCCGGTATGTCGCGAGAGATGGGTGCCGTTTTTCTCGAAGAAGACTCGCAGGATTGATTGGTTCCTTTACCTACCCTCAACAAGAACGAATTGATCCTAACTTCGCACCTGAGCGGACGTTGATGTATGCACTGTACACGGGTCTTCGCCCAGGATCTGATACGTATTTCATAAAAGTTTGTCAAATTTCTGAAAATTCTTGAGACAGATAATCGATTAAATCGAATTATTCATAACTGGGATAATTCTATGACTGATCCTTCACAAATTCGACAAGAACTTAGTCCAATTCCATCGCGTTCGTATGGTAAAAAAAAATCAATTTCGAAATGAAATTTCTTCACTAACTGAAGTAAAAATATGAAGGGAAATGAATCTGTTCGATCTAGAATTGTGAGAATGTAAGGGGTGTTATTTGAATCTCTTGAATCTCGTGAACTCGAAACCCCCGGGGGCTCTTGACTTTATAGAATTACCAGAAACCGTCCCTCTACCTCTTGAGAATGGCTAATTGAGTTGCTGTAGGAATAAAGTTCGGCACTTTGTTGTCTGCGCAAGGAGAGTCTTGAAGTTACAGATGAGACTGCAGAGCAGAGCCAATAAACGATGCTGAATCTATATCACCTGCGCCAAGCTGCCCCTGCAGAGGACAGGTCGACTGGCGCCTGTCTGCCATGCATTATACATGAAACACTCAAGTCCTCTCTCTCTCTCGCAGAGCCTTTTCCCTCGATTGCTTACTCGTCGCTTTGTAAATAACTCGCCTCGAGCTGCGGCAAAGCGAAAGAAGTGCCTAACGTAAGTACAGAAGGCAGCAAGCCAATATAATTGGCTTCGCATGTGGTACGAAGTTAAAAAGACAGTCTTAAACCCAGTCAGATTCACTAGACACTGAAAACGATACGATTTTTCGAAAGATTATTATAATTTTTCCACTCCCACAATCTTTCCACAATCCAAAGCGAAGGTTCCATGATCGCCATGATCAAGTGATACAAAAATCCCGCAATCGAAATCCAATTTTCTTGTTTTTTTTTCTCTGTTTTTAGCTCTCAGCGATTCTGATTGGTATATTTTATCACGTTGTTGATTCGCGGACAAAAATAACATTCGCTTATTTCAAAAGAGTTTGAAATTTACACAATTTTACGATCAAATGATGAGCATGAAAGTTTCTATACCTTTCCGATTCGAACGTTTACATCTACAACGAAAAACACAGTTTTCAATTTTTTACTGCCAACCTATCTTCTTCGTTTCAAAATGATAAAGTCCGCGCAAGAAACATTGTTTTCTACGTATTTTTTCCGATGGCTAAATATCGCTGAAAAACGGATAAAGATAAAGTAAAATAGCAATTTCTCATGAATTCTCCACACATTAAACAATCGTTTATAAGTATACAGTGCTCCTGGTGATATTACTCCGGCTAGATTGGCCCCACGTATCGGAGAGTTCACTATTTACTTTATCGACCGAGTAAAATGGACCCTAAGCAATCGAACCAATCATTTCGCTCGGTTGGCAGTTCAGTTCCTCCACGGTTATTTTGTCTTTTCCTTTTTTTCTCTCTTCTTTTTTGTGTCTTCTTCTTTATTCCTTTCTTTTTGTTTTCACTCGACTTCCCCGACTCTTCGGTATAGTTTCAGAGAGAGAGAAAGACAGGCAGGCAGGCAGGCAGGGAGGGAGGGAGGGAGGGAATGGAAAGAATCGGTCGGTAAAACAGGACAGCTGAAAGTGACGTCTCCAAATCTTCGGGACGAGTTCTGCGAGAGATTTATGTCCCCGGACATGAGGTAATACAGGGGAAGCAGACGTTGAGGAAAGAGGGTGCAGCCGAGGAAAATCAATAACGACGATTGCAGAGAAGAGTATTCTTCCTGGCCATATTCCTGCATGAGGATTCATCGCATGATATTTCCTGAAGAGTCCTCCAACGATATAAATGTCTTTGATTTCCGTCTCGTTAAATCCCGCGATACGTACGTGCGGAGAACTCTGAAGCTCAGAAGTTAGGCACTGTAGTCTTCTCAATGAAGTACAACTCGTTTAATCTCATTTATTACATTACATAGCCAGCGTTCTGATACGAAGGTCGCTAAGATGGTGTTGGCAAGTGTTGCGCGATCTTTGGACCGCAAAATTCAACATCCATATAACTGATTCCGATTAATGACACTCGTCAACATCTCGGTTCAGAGGTCTAACGATAACATGTGTTACTTGACCACAACGATTCGATCTATTTCCATTCATCTTTTAACGTGGAAATTTCTTCCACGCGTTTCTCTCTCAACGATAACTTGATCGAAGGTATATCGCGATGACTCCTATGATTCGTACGTTCATTTTCGCACTCGGGGACCTTTTGGGTCGCTGATTTCTAATCTGAGGTTGAAAAATCCAAATTTAGAACATTTATGCGACTGAAATCATAAATTTGGATGATTCAGATATTCGGATTGGATCCGCTGTTTGGGATTTTGAATTTTAGATCTCAGATTCGGAATCAGCGACCCGAAGAACCTCGAGATCCAAGACAGACTCTCCGATTACTGTTTCGGTCGAGTTGTATGAATATCGGTAACGTAATTTTCATCATTCGACGTAATGCCAAAGATTTTTGCATTTTTGTGGGAGTTGGGAAGAAGAATTTCAATTCGTTTCTGGATGCCTAAGAGGACAACACCGTGAATCAGGGTATTTTTAGCCAAAAGATAGAGTTTTCCCAATAACCCGATTTCATCACGGTTTATGATAGTCTTTGAAGTATAATCGCACGAAACTTAGAATTCGTGAACCATCGCGGTGTCGTCGCAGAGATCGATCGTTTTCCCGCCAAATTTTGAAACGCGAAACAATAATGGCTATACGTTTCTGAAGAATCAGAAGCCAAAAGAGATCCGGAATCGGAATTCGTATACGGGAATACATCGAGTGCGATCGATTACGCGAATTCTAGCTTATCGCTAATTGCAAATTGCAACGGATGGGGGTCGCTATTCAAAAGTGTGAACAAGGTAACAAAGACAGCAATGGTCAGCTGCGTAGAAACATAGAAGCGTGACCTTCGCTGGACTCTTCGCACCGCGTCGAGAGAAGTAAGTGCTCAATCACAGTAATATCCTCGATCTGACGTCACGGCCTAATTTCTGCAATTTCTCAATTATCAATCAAACTTGTCGGAACTACAAATTGCATATGTGTCATTCGACGATCGCTGCGTCTCCCTAAAACTACCTGAATAAATTTCCACCTGATTTATTCGCCGAAAATAATTGACCGAGAATAAAAACTGATCCGTTCTAATTTCGCGGTTCAATTTCTATGCCAAATATGCGGGTGAACAATTAGACTCTTCAATTACTCCGAGTCGAATTTCTGCATCGATTATCCGATTTAAATTAATTGAACGAGAATCATCGATGCTTCCGAATTTCCGCCCTTTCGACCAATTCGGGTTTCGACGATTTTATCTCGCGTCTAAAAATTTCACCGCAATTCTAATGCCGGAATCTCCTCAGCTAGACGTGTGTATGACTATGTGTGAATGACGAGGTCAGAACAGAACGGGATCGCTACGTGCCGGTGCTCGGCGTCGATGAGTGAGTAGAAAAATTCTAGGCTAGTCGACGACGTTCCTAGGTAGCAAATGCCATCGTATACGTGCCCAGAGACTGGCTAGTTTATGAATGAACTTCATTCATAAAAGATGTCTGTGCTTCTACCTCGTCGCTAGAGAAATTAATTTCGGTATGGTCGCGGGGATATGTTTAACCCAAATTTCAATTAGGCGACTAAAAATCAATTATTTCAGACATAGATGGAGAAATTTGGCTCCAGAGGATTTATTCAAGCGATTAAATAATCGAAATGCGACGGTCATTGACGAATTGAGGGGGCATATGCACTTAGCAGGGTCCGAAATATCGGTTTTCAATTTTTAGATTTTCTCAAAGTTTAAAAATTTCAAAAATTCCAGGGAACCTATATTATCAAGCTGGTAACGATGACTCTGTGTAAGTTGAACAAATTTCATGATTTATTTACCCCAAAATTTTCAAACGCGTTTTTTTTCGAAACAACGTTTTTCAAACTGGCACCCAAAATATCTCGAAAACCACTGGACCGATTAACTTGAAATTTGTTGTGGTTATTGCATATATAATTATCTAGTACTTGTCATAGGATCTTTTTCTTCCGATTCTTAGTTTTTTTTTTTTTGCAAAATATGAACGAATTTTTTCTTGAAAATCGCTACGTTGAGTTCAAGCGTCCGCGATTTTGTCAAAAATCGATATTTTTCAAATCCGCTATGACAAAGACAAGATAGTAGTGTCTATTTTATTATCCCATTCGATTTTTTTGTTTCACATGTTTTTTGACGAATCGCCACTGGCTACCGTGTTGGCAGATTTTTTTACGGCACTACCTAGACGACTCCGGTACCCCGTGAATTTGCAACATTTTGTGATTAAAAAAAAATTGAAAACATTCTTGAAAGTGTATATTTTTAACTAGAAAAAATCCCCATCCGATAATTGCAATAGTTTCCCTGGCAAAAATTCTCGAAAATCGCCTTTTTTTTCGTTTCCAGGTTTATATTTCTCCTTAACCCGCATATTTTAATTAAGCGACTAAAAATGATCAATTATTTCATACATAGACGGAGAAATTTCACTCCGGATTTCACTGACTCGGACATAGGTATACGTATACATACACGAGGATTTATTCCAGCGATTAAATAATCGAAATGCGACAGTCATTGACGAATTAAATATATATTTGACCGTAGCTATATGCGTGGGGCACGACGATATCAGAAAAGTTTTATTCCAGTCTGGCGATTTTCCAATCAATACGAAGCTTTGTCCTTTTTTTCCCATCTGCCGAATGCCCATGGCCGATATGTGCCGTGCTAAAACCGTGCTGTCCACGATAACGAGGCATAGACAGTTGCTGTAATAATTATGATCGTTATTACAGGCTGATTCCGTCGCTTTCCACTTTTCCCCTGATATAGGAAAAAATTACGGTTCAATTCCTAGATTATTCAAAGGGCTTCCGACCCTGAAAATATATTGGGGAAAGAGCGGTCTCAAAAATATTGTCAAAATTCGCAGTTCCCTCAATCCACGTCTCTACCTGTCCTGACATTCAGAGAAGATTAAAAAATTCAGAAAACGTGCGAAAAGTATCGACGAATAACATACGGCGGTTGCAAGTTTTGATAGTTTTTAGTTTAGCAGGAAAAAAATCGCGAAAAATATCTTTTTTTTTCTTCAATTTCGATTGAAATGATGGAGAAATTTGAATTCAACAAAAGCTCTTTTATGTCCTTGATTACAATACGCGAAGGATGAAATCAGAATGAAGAATTCAACGCGGGGAAGTAAAATTTTGCGATAAAAAATGAACATTTCAGAATCCTCGAAGTGTGGAAGGGAATGACGGTAGAGACTGCAGCGCGGTTCTGTCTGCCTTCGGAAAATGTTACGTCTATTTTCGGAATCCTATTAAATTTTGATTCAACACCGAGCAGAGTAACTCGGGCGACTTTTAGCTGCATAAATATTTTCTTATAATTAGAATCGGCCAATTACCTTTCAAGAATTGCACGCTTATAGTGAACCCAGACTATAGAACCTGGATCCCAATTCGTACCTACTGTAATAATAAGCAGAGAATATTGAAGTGAACTCATGGAGATTCAATTTTCAGACAGAGACACTCGTTTTTACGTCTTTCAATGTGTTGCTATATATTTGCACGGCAATAAAGTGTCGAGAAAACGAGAAGACGAGAGAACAGAAGATAAGAGAAGAGAAAAGAAGTGAAGAGAAAAGAAGTGAAGAGAAGAGAGGCATTGCAGTATCGTCATGACTTCGCAAGGTGTATAATAATTATTAAAAGAGGAGAAAAATGTAAGTGCTTGAATGATTAGTCTAATTTCGTTCTTCACTCGCTTGGCGAATAATTAGATCTGAAATAACCTTTTCCTTGAAGATGAGACAGAGTCTGTGTCTCGTGTGAAAAATTATTTACGAATCGTTGATTCGAATGTCTCGTGTCTGAGTATAGATTTAGTAGGGAAAAGTTCCGTTTTATAATCGTATGGAAATTAGGATCTATGAATCGATTTTTAGAGAGGAGATTCTACGCTTTTTTCTTAATCTTTTCTTAATCTTTCGAATTTCTCAATGGACTTCGTATAGGGGACGTGTAAGAAAGTCCTTTTCGTATCTTCATCTCTCGAATCGATTGTTTGATGGTTAAGACTGTCCAAATCTTGTCAAAAGTAATACATAGCATCCGATGTTCGAGTGAATTTAATATTTGCAGTAGTTATCTTATCGATGTATAAACTTACTAGTTTTATTTATTGTAAATATTGATCTATGGTAAAGTGAGCGAATATTGACCGATGTGGATTCATTAACCGCGAAGTTTCTCCCATCGTACTTCCCGACAAAAATTTCAAACTCGATGAGTTATCGGTATTCGATACAATCTACTAGAGAAAAAAGAATTCGATCGATTCTGATATTCCGAACGAAAGTTACAGGCATTTCGCCGATTCTAACGATGATAAAAATCCGAGCAAGGGTCTTAAAAAATCCGAGACAAAGCTCATTTTTCGTTTTTCAAATTTCCGTTTCGTATCGGAAGATCGGAAATTTCATAAGGAACAAAACGACGACCGACTCACGTCGATTCGTCAATACCGTTCAGAAATTACACCCGAGTCAATTTTTGCAACCCGTTTCTGCCGATACGGAACTATTATAGGCCGTTGATATGGATCACTTTTTTGTTCCTTTCCACGACGATCCACGTGGTTATATCATCGCAGATATTTATTTTTGAATGCAAAAAGTGCATCGATTGATCGAACCCATCGAAATAGTAATACTTTCTGTGAAAATAATAGTGCAATTTTCTGTGCGATGTAAGTAAGAGAATTAAAAGGTAATTTTTCATTTCGGAGTAGCGAATCGTTGAGAAACTTTTTTGAAACTTGGTGGTCCATATTGCCTGACTTTACCTTATGTTGAAATCACGGAAGGCAAAGTAGCAGTTTTCGGGTTTCACGCAATGTCTTTCTCATACCGCAAACGAGAGGCACTCTATTTGCGAGGTCGTCTGCTGTCGGATAATAAAAAGAGGAATTTCCGTCGGTTGGAAAAAAAAGAGGCAGTCTAACACCGCTGTTTCTAGTCTCACGAGAAAAAAAAAAAACAAAAAAAAACGTTCAAAGAAAAGGTGAAAATTTGTTGTTAAAGTATCGTCGAGGGAAATGCGCGAGAGGACAATAGCTGACGCGACTTTATAATACGGGGAACGAGCTGTGTGAACAGTGATACGCTCTCGAGTTTGAATTTAAATGCTTTTAAAAGTTAACCAAAGCAAAATAGTCCTGGTTAGATGGCGATCCTTTGACCTGGATGGATATAAGCCCGTACCACATATACCTACCTGAGTTGATTATCAAACTTCGGGATTTCCATTTACATTTACATTTCCATTTTCATTTCCATTTCAATTTGTACAGTTGAAATCTACAGATTTCTAGGATTTTAGTTACTGTATAAAGAAGATCGGAGATCACGATGGAATGAAAAATATTGAGAAAAAAAAAAAAAAAAATGATGTAGGTAATACTGAGGCAGGAAATATGGGCAATAGAAAATAGAAATGAGAGAAACGAGTGCGATTGCATGTCGGTTATTGATCGTTGAAATTGTTTGGCGAAGGGGGTAAAGGGAAGCTGGGTTCAAGTTTGGGATTTTTAAAGTTACGAATGATAAAAATTTCGAATTCGTTTGAGACGATTTCCGATCCTCAGAAACGTTCGAGTTTACGAGATTTGAGTAGAAAAAATAGTTCATTCCGATCGAGAGCCTCTTCACGGAAACCCATTTTATCAACTTCAATCGATGATTTCGGTGTCGTAAACGATTGATAGGATTTTGAAACTTTTTTTTCAAAAAGTATAGCTCGAGACGATTAATTTGACCACTTATTGGTTTTGATGCGATCAATAGAACCCGAGTTATTAGACGTTGAATGAATACATGCGTGAATTTCAAGTTCCGGAGTTTTGGCCTTACGGATCTTTAGCCTTCGGAATTTTGAACCTCCGGGTTTTCTTCGTTTAAAAGTTTTTGAAATCGGCTGTGCGGACTTTCCAGGAAATACCATTTCTGAAAACCGTAAGTCGATGATATTCAAATTTGGAAATCTTACCGTTCCGAACTTTTAAAAATTCGGAACTCTATACCTAGGTATAATTAATAATATACCCAATTGGTACAAGTGTATAAATATAACTTGTTTTTTTCACCCACATATCTTCTCGCGGTATTTTTATCTCAAAAGTGACGAATGACTGAACGAAATGGGTTCATCGGCGTCAATCATCGGCTTCGTCATTGTGAAAGACGGTTCAAAAGTATGACTAATATAGCGGGGATTGAGCGATAGTTGACAAAAGTTTATTGTCATCGCTTATTGTCACGTATTTCCGGCGGTTACTGTAATCACACACATTTATTATATTTTTTTTCTTCCAAACAGGTTCAAAAGTTTCATTTAGGTATAAAAATACGGCTGTTGAAATTTGAGCTCTTAATATTAATATTAAGAGGTGGCGCATCGCGAATTTCTATTTCCCATTTAAATAACCCGGGAAAATTTGTTTTTGCTCCTTCTGATTTTTATAACCAGCTAACGATGCGTCATACGGAAAATCTACATACATATTTTTGTAGGGAATTGAATGCTCTATAAAAAAGGTCTCCTACACTTTTTTGATAAACTTAGCCATTCAAATGATATTCGAGTTCAAAGAACCACCTTTCTGACAAAAAAAATGAGTTCCTAAAATAAGTTTATCGAAAAAGTGCAAGAGACCTTCTTTGTAGAGCATTTAATTCTCTACATAAATATGTTTGTAGATTTTCTGTACGACGCATCGTGAGCTAGCTATGAAAATCAGAAGAAGCAGAAACAAATTTTCCCATGTTATTTAAATGGGAAATAGAAATTTCGCGATGCGCCACCTCTTAATATTAATATAAAGAGCTCAAGTTTTAACAGGCGTATCTTTGTAACTAAATGAAACTTTTGAACCTCTTGAGAAAAAAAAAAATAAATTTTTTTTCTGAATCACCCTGATATATGCCTACATATGCGCGGTGCATTTCCGTAATGGAGAACATCGAGGATCTGAAAAGAACAGAAAAAGGGAAAACAAGAAATGAAAAAATGGAAAATGGGAATAACGATTCGAAATCAGGTGTAAAACGCTGATAAGCTCTGGACCGAATGCTTATCGGGTATGAAAAGCGAGGTTATTGTTTTTCTTACAGGTAAGTACGGATAATTAGTCGCAAGAAATGTCTACCTGCTTTCTTTAATCCTCTAAAAACATACCTTGTGTATAATTATTCTTTTTCATCTCTCGACTTTCTTTATTTCACTTTTGCTAATCACCTTAATTACCAGTGAATTGAAAAGGAACGAAAAGACTTTGAAAAAGTTAGCCAGAAGTTCGCATTTTAATTTGTATAATAATTGACAAATGCATATATATCAGGGTGGTCTCCTTAATTTGATCATTTCGAATTTCAATGCTCTCATGGGCCAGAGAACATTTCCAAATATATCCAAGAAAATGTATCCAAGACCCCAGGTTCCTATCTAAGCCCTAAGTACCGCCGCAAAGCCTTCGAATTTTCCTATTTGAATAAAACACGATTTTTGACATTTTGCGGTTAATTTTTTTCCTCCCCATCGCAGTACAGCTCCGAAAAATTCCAAACTTTGTACACTCGTAGCCCGTAGTAGTAGGTACTCCATAAAAAATCGACAGGTCTTCAACGATATAATTTTCGAAGCTACAGCGCACCAAAAAAAAAAAATTCTCATCTCCAAATTCCGGCGAATTAAATTTTGTTAAAAATCTGCAAATTATTCACGGATACCTATACCGCTATAGGTAAAAAGCGATATTGCGATAGAAAGTAAAAAATAACCCCGAAGTACTAAAAATCGTTTGTTATTTAAATCTAAAAGTTCAAAGGCGAGACTTCAAAAATTCGTAACGTGTAGGCTGGATCGATATCAGCTGAATAGAAACGAAGAGACGAGGTCCCGAGGTCCCGAGGTCCCTTATAGCCAGACGCAGCATCTAACGCGACCTGGACCACTGACGGCATTTAGCATACATGATTGGTGTGGGATTCCCTCGCAACCATTTCGCCGATTTCGCTCTACGCCAGCATGAATAATTAATACCAGAATAATTAGTCGCTCTGTCATAGAACTCGGAGCTTCTCAGCTAAGCGATATCGATCGTTGAATGACGTACGTTTGTCGTCCGCCAAAAAGCTGCACACAAGCCAACCCGAAGATACACGAATAGCTAAAACCGGTTACAATTAAGTAAAGAAAAAAATCATATTCCATATGACTTTTTTATGATTTTTTTCCATAATATAATACGGAGGGAATCTCTACAGCGATAGACGACCTGTCATATTTACGATTCAATTATCGAGTCTTACGGAAAGTTGGATATGGACCGAAATCGGAGGCTGGCTGCGGTCGAAGTTTCTTATCGATAAGATTCCGGTTAATTTATGTAACGCCAGATAAGTTGGACGTCGAATTACTAGTATTATTGCCTCCGCTGGCGTCTACGTGCATTATCGTCATTTATCACTATCGCCACAGCTGGGAGAGACGTTTTTTGAATAATAATCATTTTCCTATATGTCCCAGTCCGTCACGATGCCTCGTCGTTCCATATTATCTAGTCTGTACTCCGGGCCAGAGTTACAATAATCTCGAACTCTTTATTTTATTTGAAGTAAAGAACTTTGCTCGATTTTGTTTCCTCTCATTCGATATTTACGCATTTCATGAAACAAAATGAATTCATTTTTGTTCAAAATGAGTATTTGGTTGATTTAGAAAAATGGTTTTTGTGACTCAATCGAATCTATATCTTTGAATGAAACAAATAATTCGTTTACTTTACTGAACAATATTTTTGATTTAAACCAATCGAGCCGATTTATTCGATAAGCCATTGATTAGTTCGAACAAACATTCGCTTGATTCGAATGGAAGGAATAAACAAAGAATTACTTTTGATGAAACGAACATTTTTTCGATGCAGGAATTCGTTTGATTCGAATGAACAACGTTTTTTGAATAGAAACTGGTTTTTTGAATCAGTTTTGAAAATTTATCGGAATTTGGTATCTGGAAAATGACGTGAATTGTAAAATTGGTTTTTGGTACGATAACCATATTCGAAATTGGATTTCTAGTTCTGACATTCAATTATCTTCGAGGGTCTGAAAGAAATTCGTAGTTTTTCTAATTTTTGACAAAAGGAAGATGTAGTTTCTATCCTCCACGAATAGAATTCTCTCCATTGGATCTTCGTCGAGAAGTGGGTCCCGCATATAAAAAACTAAGGTCAAATATTCGAGAATCTGTATTCGGAAAGATTCCAAGGTATTCTTCACAGATACGACATTCGGAGGCGGTGAAGGAGGAGAGGAATTTTTATTGTCTAGAAATCGTAACCCCGGTAAAACCCGCAGCCCATATATATAGTATAAATTTGGTAAAGAGCTATGGATACGTACGGGTAGAATGACCCGGTCATTCAAAGAGCAGTAAAAAAAGAAAAAAAAAAAGAAAATAAATTTACGGATAGAAATACCAGAGAAATTCTTCCGCAGTCAAAGTTTCTCAACACTTAAGGGGTATATTACACCTATCAGGGTCCGAAATATCGGTGTTTCAATTTTTAGTTTTTCTCAAAGTTGAAAAATTTCAAAAATTCCAGGGAACCTATATTATCAAGCTGGTATCGACGACTCTGTGTCAGTTGAACAAATTTCATGATTTATCTATCCCAAAATTTTCAAACGCTTTTTTTTCAAAACAGCGTTTTTCAAACTGGCACTCAAAATATTTCGTAAACCGCTGAACCGATTGACTCGAAATTTTTTGTGGTTATTGTATACATAATTATCTGGTACTTGTCATAGAATTTTTTTTGTCCGATTCTTAGTTCTTTTTTATTTTGCAAAATATGAACGAACTTTTTCTTGAAAATCGCTACGTGAGTTCAAGCGTCCGCGATTTTGTCAAAAATCGATATTTTTCGAATCCGCTGTGACAAAGACAAGATAGTAGTATCTATTTTATTATCCCGTTTGATTTTTTTGTTTCGCATGTTTTTTGACGAATCGCTACTTGGTACCGTGTTGGCAGATTTTTTTACGGCACTACCTAGACGACTCCGGTACTCCGTGAATTTGCAATATTTTATAATTAAAAAAAAATTGAAAACATTCTTGAAAGTGTATATTTTCAACTAGAAAAACCCCCGATCCAATAATTCCAATAGTTTCCCTGACGAAAATTCTCGAAAATCACCTTTGTTTTTCGTTTCCAAGTGTATATTCCCCCTTAAGCCCGGTCATTATGAAATACCCTCCACAAGGGATCGAAATCGATCCTCATGCGAGTCTCTGGGCCCCATAAACTCACCATGGGATCCCTCAACGCACCGAACTCAAAAAATATGGTGAAACTCATACCGTCTTCTAAATTTCGCGATTTATATTCAAAACTAAATTCTGAAAGTAGCTCAACGAACATGATTTTATTTTAAATCGTTGTAACTCGCCCAATTTTTATGGTAAATAATGTCGCATAGTGGGATTACACAGGATCTTGCATTCCCTGCAAAAAATGTCATATAACCTAGTCTCTAAATTCGACGATTGACGAGTTATCAGTATTGAAAGTTACGCCTTTGAACGTTTCTCGCGGCTAAACTATCGACTTTATCGAAATAATCGTAGGGACACTTTTTGCAGAGAATTCGATTCTCCGTAAAACAGCAATCCGAAAAATTTTTTATCGCAACGCGCGGCTGAGCGATACCAATTTGAAAGAAAAAGTCACGTCCTTCGTCAAGCTGCTTCATAAAATTCGTTTCCAGTGCCATCCTTTCGCCAAGATTTCTTTCCATAGCCATTATTCTCTACGATCTTCATGTCCGAACGACAGAAGAAATATATTACCCCGAATATACGTGTGTGGGTGTTTTTTTTTTTTTCTAATAATTGCGCCTCTCTTTCCGACATGTCCTAGGCTCTTCCTTTCAGAATCCACTATATGTCCGTCTAACAAAAGTACGTATATCTATACCACGTATCCATATATCACCGGGATTGTATAGCCAGCGTATTGAGTCCTCAATCAGCATTTCAACGACGTATTTCAATACGAATATATATGGATATATATGGCTGCAGTGAGCAATATAAAAGAGGTCCTTCTAAAGATGGTATTATCGAAAAATTGGTCCAACCCAAAAGAATTTTTTTAATAACTAATTTTCACCAGAGCAGTTAACGAGTTTTTCAGACTAAAATGATAAGTACAAAAGTAACTGCTCTGCAGTAATAAAAAAAAAAAAAAAAAAAAAAAAGAAAATCCGAAATTCAATTAGTCGCTAATTGCTCCGAAACCAGAACTCTATCACGGGGTCTTAATGGGATGATTATATTCCAGTATCAAAAACTTTTCTCTTTATTATACCGATGGAGGTTTCTCACTCGAAGAAGACAAAGAACCGAAATAAAGAAAAAATCTGAAACCAAAGCACATACGTTGATATATATCAGAGTCCGTAATAAGACGAACGGACCGGTCTGACTTCCTTTCATTATAACGTATCTGGTTAATCGGGAACTAATCATCATCGGCTAATCTGCAGCACCGATTTGATCTCGATACAGATATCTGAAAGAAGGAAACGAGCAGAAGAACCCAAATCTGCAGTGTAGGGTAACCCGACCAATAGATGGACAAATATTACTTTCATAAATGATTACATTGAATCTAAAAACAATATTGTAAAAATTTATTTCTTTCTTTTAAATATACATATTTATGATTATGTAAAAAATATCTTTTGTGTTGTATATTTTGAATTATTATTTTTTTAAATTTATTATCATTTCACGTTTTTACGTTTTGCTTTAGTAGCGCGACCGCTGATAGGCGTACGGCAGAGCACGTGTTTATTGTTTCGTCGTTATTGAGAGAATTGAACAATATGATAAGGAATGTATCACATTTTTATATTCATATTTAAATAATAATGTAATAAATGAATTGATTAAATAATAAAAATTGACAAATATGAGAAAATTCGTCGTCCAACCATTGGTACGAAATTTCTAACCTCGATCCAATAAATGGACGGTAAATTTATCTGTCAAGTTTTTAATTTGTATTTTTTATATTTGTATCAAATTGTTTTTTTAGTAATGAAGAAACAAAGAAATAAAAAAGAAGGAGAAAGAAAAAAGAAGAAAAGCAAAAATTAGAAAAAGTCAAGTTAAAATTACGAAAAGAAAAAGCTGGCTGAAACGCAAAATTAAAGAAGAAAATTCTAAAATTAAAAAAATATACACGGACAAAAAAACGTAAAATTTAAAAAAAATATATTATATCGTATGTTTTTATGATTTTTTAATTGATAATTTATTGGATATTTTTGCGTGGGTATGGCTTATTTTATTAGAATTTATTGATATTTTATTATAATATTTCGTTAAGGAAACATAAGAATTCGCCTAACCGTCCATCCATTGGTCGGGTTACCCTATACGGTTTAATCTTCATGTACATAAGGGATATACGTCGTTAATCCTCCATCTCTGTAGATACCTAGTTCGGTTGGTCAAATAGAAAGAAACCAGGTAGATAATTTTGAAGGAAAAGGTAAACCCACGCTTTGGGAAAGCTAGCTACTCGTTAACCGCAGCCATGTATATATATATATATATATATACGTAGTATAGGTAACAGGATTTTTACCAAGCCTGCAGGATGCAATCCATGTTACAGTGGGCTCGGAGCGTGGGTTGAACTCACGAATGCAATGAGCCCCAGGGCAGGTGACCCACCTTCTTGAATGCGCGTAGGATTTGGAGAGCGGTCCGAGCCGAAAGGTCCACTGACATAACGTAGCCACTACCTTCACATATACGTGGTGAAAATTCCTCATCATTTTTGAGACTTGGTATGTTCACGAGGAGCTGGACTCTCCTCAAAAAATTCAAATTATAGGAACGTCCTTCGATTTCAAATGTCCAAAGGCATGGATGAGTTCCTTCGATCGATCAACCGAAGGATAATATTCTTATCCATCATATTCAAATCGGTCAAATTTTTTTAAATATCTTTTTTTCGCGTCATAGACATGGAAAGTTTCGTAGTAGAGGTAAAAAGGCAGGAAAGAATACGTCGTGTCGGTTTGCTGAAGAAGGAGTGTTCCTTTGTTGGCTCATTGCGCGTGCTAGATAGTGTATACTGTACATACACACGTCTGTGTACGAAACCTAAAGCGTTTACGTGTAATTGCACGTCTCTCATCGCGAATCTGTCATCTAGACAGACATAGTTCTCGTTATTTTTCGGAGTGAAAAAAATAAAGAAGGGATGAAAGGGAGGTGAAATCCTGGTCAAATTTTTGAAAGAAGTATTTTTTCACAACCGATTACTCCTATCTTGAGACACGATTGGAAATTATTTTAAATCCGTGGATATAGGCGGAATCCATGAAATTTGAAATAATTTTCAACCCTGATTCAAAATGCTAGTAATCAGCTGTGGAAATACGAGGTCGATGGAAAGTTTCTCGATACGATACCACCGATTTGTATATATATACAATATACATCGGTGATTCTGTTCTAACTGTTACTTTTTTGATTAAACATTTTTTGATTCTATAATTAAACTTTTTCAGTTTTTTAACGCATATTATTACTCTGTTTTATTGTAAAAATGAAGGGTCCGAAAGGATTTCGCTACAACTTCGAAATATCGAGAATGAGAATCAAATTTCAAATTTTCCGTGCCACGGTACCGACTCGTTCATCCACAGTACTGACGTAAAATAAATTTGGTGGACATTCTTCGGAAAAATTATTACGAATTGTATTATAATTTATTTATGAATTGTATTATAACATTAATTAGATTTATGGATTAATTAGTTTGGATCATTTATTGCGACAAAGAAATTAACGAATTCATAGGTAAATTCTAGAAACGGACGTGACACGGTACTGACATTTAAGTGATTTGAACTGTGAATTTTCTCTGGACCGCTAGTTATATTATACGAAAGAAGCGATGAAATATGTTCATGAAGATCGTATTGATAGAAAAATTTCATGAATAGATTGTTAATGGATGACCAGTGAGAGCAAACAGTACAAGACATTAATAAACACTGTTAGAATGGAATCACGGACACAGGAGATGAAGGAATGGGATCGCGTCAGCTGGAAAATAGCGACCATTTTTCCCTATTTCCTAACGTCGATCTTGATATCGGTTTATATGAATTAAAGTGATATGACGATGCGGCATCGTTATTATCGTCTTTACTCGCATGTATTAGAAACTGGGCTGAGCCAAGCGTATAGCGTATACCATTTCTGTTGAGTAAATTGACGTTTCTAAACCGTTGTATCGTTAAAACCCACGACTTCCGGCCAATAAAGATCTAGCGTATTAAATTCTGGGTATTCTACATCGTATGCAGGATGGATGGAGATTAATTCCTCGCCATTATACCGAGAGAAGAGAATCACATAGTGATCTGCGAGTTTCTAAAATCTCTGTAAAAATCCCCGATTCGTAGTAATTTTGAAAAAATGGAAGAAACGATTCGACTGAAATCGGTCCAGCATCCCAGAGGATCAAATCTCTCGGTCATAAGTTGCGTGCGTGCCTTTAGTCCCAACGTTCGTTTACTCGTTCACAACGGCGTTGCCAGGACCGGTTTGAACAGCAGCCGAGTGCTCAGGGTCCAGAAGACGGAAACGGGACGATGTGGTAGGTATAGAAGAGAGATGAAGAGACGGGAAGCTGAGATGCTTCACCGATCTCAGAAGGCCCCTGGTGCTATAGATGACTGAATGAAACCGGGGGACTTATCGAAGAGTTGAATGTGGGTGTCCATACGACACGCCAAAAAAAAAAATAAAAAATAAATAAAAGAAGGAAAAAAAGAGAAGAAGGAAGCACTCAGCAGACCTTAGGGGATAAGACGTAGTACACAGGTATACCTACCTGATCTTTTAACGCAGATGGCAGACGTCGTAGTCGCATAGGAGTTCAATGGACGATATAGGGCTAATCGACCAGTCGATTTCTGGTCGTTTACAGTCTTTTATATTACACCTAGTATAGAAGAGGTAGGAGAGTTCTGTTTCGTGGAGAATAGCAGTTCTCGTTATTTTTCGAATCTGGAAATCTTCCGATTGATTTAGTCTTTCTACAGCTGATTACTCGTACTTTAGGACATGATTGGAAATTGTGGGGTACTAAGCGGATCGTTCGTGTTGAAACTTTCTTAAATTTGGAGGGAATATTGCAAGATCATGTCGTTTTAAGGAAAACCAATAATATATAGAGATAAGGCGAGTCTTAGCGAGCGAAACTCCTATTTTCTGAAAGTTGGCATGAAAATTGGGTTCGAAAGTAAAAAATTTTTTATTCAAAAATGGAATGAGATTACATCGGCGAAGTTTACTAGAATGTAAAATAATTTAGAATTTTGTACCAAATTTTTATTCCCGTATTCCGAATTCTATAAAATTCTAGAATAGAAATAAAACGTTCGTGTATTTTCGAGTTTGAGCGGGATATCTCGTAGCTGATAAAAGGCGATAGAATAATTGATTGTATTATGAAGGTGGTAAGGTATGAAAATAATTCCCATGACCTTTGAAAAGTATATAATTCGCAAAGCTCCAGCCCCATTCGAGGCTTTATGCCGTACACCTCTCGCTTCGCGTATATCTCCCCCACGAAAAAAGTTAAACTCAATCGACGCCCTCAAAGGATTGAGTTTGCGAACCAATAACGAATTACCATCGTAGCCACTCTGGTAACGTTCCTCTATATATATATACATGTATATAATATATCGAACCTTCGGCGAAGGCAGTGAGTCAATTTTGCAAACCACTGAACGTATAGAGAGAGAGAGAGAGAGAAAAAAAAAGATATTAAAAATGGTATTTTATACATAAAATAATCTCGTAGATTTACGATACAATTTTTCCTTTCTTCTTTTTTCGATTTAGTTTTTTAACAATTCACGATGAGAAAAGATTCAAATTAGATAAAATAAATAAATAAATTGAATGAAATTTTTGTTCACCGTCATACAGAATTTCAAGTCATTTCGTGTGTCTAATGGCGTAAGTTGGTAGGCATCAAAAAAGCGATTTTCGTGACCTAAGGTGGTATAATTTTTCTTCGTACTTTATATTGTTTATAAAATAGGAATTATTTTCAATAATTACAAATTACAATAATTACAAAGTTAAAGCGACGGAGATAAAAATTTGAAAAAAGTATTCGAGAAACTCCGAAGAACGTATAGCTAAGCGCAATTTGAGAAAATCGGTGTAGAAATTTCTGTCATATATTATATTCAAGAAATATTCTTAGATCTAATGAATAAATGATTTCCTCATTGTCTTCAGTCGCGAGTAGGTATAATCACAGTTCTCGTTTACCTAGGTACACGTAAATAAATTGTTGAACGCAAATGGGGTTGAATTAATTCTACTCTAAAATTGACACCAAGTACAGCTACGTACATCTGTAAACTATAGCGTAGAGGTATATGGCTTATAATTTGTCCTCGGTGGTAGGTTTTCGCCTAAAACCATACGCCGAGTAAGAATTAAGCCCGTAGGATTTGTTAGTGAATTCTAGGGCAGTCGAAAAGGATCCTTTGTCAAATATAACGTGTTGAATTAGCCTTTGTACGTAGTTTGAGGGGTAACACAGAGAAACTTGAGGGCAAAACTTGGGGTTAAACAAACGTCAAATAAGTTTGTTTGCGATGGAAGTCCGGCTGGTCAAGGATAGTTAGAAAATGACATAATCCTTAGAGTCGTTTTGACAATCTGTTAAAACTGTCTCAAGCGAATTTTCGACTCGTTGGGAGAAGTTTAGAGCGGATTTTTACGTTTTTGGAATTTATTTTTACGCGTTTGTGTAAAAAACAAAAAAAAAAAAAAACAAAAAAAACGAAAGGAAAGGAAACGAAGAAAAAAAACAATTAATCATCTTTTCCCGAGCTGAGATTATGATTCCTCTATATATATATATATATTTTCCAACGTTTCATTTTTACCTCGTTCCCGGTTAAAACAGCAATACAAGAAGAGCGAAGAGGCGGAAGGAAAACACGAAAGACGAAAAGACTCGGTGAAGCTAGCTGTCAGAGAAATGAAAAGTAAACCAACCCCCATAGAACGAGTCTCGCAAAGTCTAAAGCGAAACCAGGGCTTTTCTCGACCGCCGGAGACCTGGGGAAAAGAGAACTACGCCTCGCCTTGGCTCGGCCGTGGTCCCGAGTTACGAAGTGATTAGCGACGCTCTTGATTAGCGAGTAAACGACTTCTCCGCGTTCCGCCCTCAAAAGCCGCTTTGTACAAGTTGAATAATGTACTTTTTCATCTCTGAAACATCGCTACGCCGATTAGCGACTGTACCGTTCGTATGAAATTCACTTTTCCGACTCAAAAGTCCAGATAAACGATATTAAACATTCTTTCCCTAATTAACGAGTCGGATGCGATGAGAATAGCGAGATATCGCGCTCGGAGATGATTTAGAAAAACGCACCGTTCGTACGAAGCGATCTTTTCGCTTCCTTACCATTTATTAAATGATTATAAATTATTCTTTCATTAAGTAATCACGAAACGAATATTAAATAACCATTGATTGTATTAAAAGATGTTTACATATCGTATCCATTTAATATACTATCGAAAAATATTTAAATTTAAGGGGGAATGTACACTTAGCAGGGTCCGAATTATCGGTGTTTCAATTTTTAGATTTTCTCAAAGTTTAAAAATTTCAAAAATTTCAGAGAACCTATATTATTAAGCTGGAATCGACGACTCTGTGTGAGTTGAACGAATTTCATGATTTATCCATCACAAAATTTTCAAACGCTTCTTCTTCAAAACATCGTTTTTCAAACTGGTATCCAAAATATCTCGAAAACCACTGTACCGGTTAACTTGAAATTTTTTGTAGTTATTGTATACATAATTATCTAGTACTTGTCATAGAATTTTTTTTGTCCGATTCTTAGTTTTTTTTTTTTTGCAAAATATGAACGAATTTTTTTCTTGAAAATCGCTACGTTGAGTTCAAGCGTCCGCCATTTTGTCAAAAATCGATATTTTTCGAATCCGCTGTGACAAAGACAAGATAGTAGTATCTATTTTATTATCCCGTTTGATTTTTTTGTTTCGCATGTTTTTTGACGAATCGCTACTTGGTACCGTGTTGGCAGATTTTTTTAAGGCACTACCTAGACGACTCCGGTACTCCGTGAATTTGCAACATTTTGGAATAAAAAAAAAAAAATTGAAAACATTCTTGAAAGTGTATATTTTTAACTTGAAAAACCCCCGATCCAATAATTCCAATAGTTTCTCTGACAAAAATTCTCGAAAATCACCTTTGTTTTACGTTTCCAGGTGTATATTCCCCCTTCAAGTCTCAATTTTTTCGAATTTCATAATAAAAAATTGAATTTAATAATTCAAATTAATATATACAATGAAAGGTGTTATTTCGTTGTTGAATACACTGAGAAAAAAAAATGATTGATCCAATATCATTGGTGTTATTGAATGAAATTTCGTTACTTCAATTGTAAAATTATTGGTATAAATAATCGGATTTATGAGTCTAAATAAAACACTATTAATTTCAATGGTATGATAAAGTTAAAAGTTCTCTTTCATTCAAATAGATATATTGTTAGTCGAGAACAATATATTATTGAATCCATCCCAATTAATATCGCGAGAAAATTATACAGTTTTGAATGCATTTTCTGCAACGAATGAAAAAAAAGCGTTTCAATTCATAACGTGAATATTGTTGATTTCCAGTACACAAGAAAAATTAAATTTCGCTCGTTTGATTCAGATAAAATTTCTATCGAGTATATATATATATGTATTATTTTATTGCCTTGACCATATCCGATATTGATTTTCCAAGAAAATAATATGTTATTAAAATCAATGACTTTTCCCAATATTTTATAGTACTCTAACAATGTTATATATCGTTGGGACTCCGTACATTTTTCAATTCAATTGCTTTTTTTTCTCAGTGTATAGTTTTTAAGAATTTTATATTTTTTACATTGGTTGAAAATTCTTAAAAAGGGGCATGTTTTGAATTTAGCTATGGTCAGCTAACTTGAAATCTGAACGTGTCCTCGTCGCATCGAACTCTTAGATTTCGAAAAATGGAACTCTCCGCATTCTTCAATTTCCATCAGCGATTCAATTATTCAGCCAAACACTGCAGCGACATGATGAATAAACTATCATTTCCGTGGGATCAGGAAGGAAATATTAGCATATGTATATACATATATATATAGATCGATTGGATCGTGAGCCAATTGAATTCATAATTTACCGTGTATGCCGATTTTGGTTGCATTTAGACTTTCCGCCCCGAAGCGCCTACGTGTATTTCAGTATATTATATAAAAAATGAATGAAAAATCGTCCGAACTGAATTTAGCGATCCCTGAATTTTTTTCAGCACACATTCTCAAAATAGAAACTGAAAGTTTGTTTGTCAGTCAAAGTTTCAGCGGATCGTCGACTTCGCTCGATGTTTGATCGTTAATTAAAACTTTGAGACAAGGGGTCAGAAGCAGCATCCATCCCTTCCTCCATCGATCTTACGATTTCAAAATCGAATAACCAATTAACATCATTTACTTAATTTATAGACGTGCAAACTTATCAAACTATCTCAACAAATTCGTTAGATATTTTCTTTTTTCAAATTTCGAGCTTTAGATTTCATTTTTTGTTACATTTCTGTAAATTTGAACGTTTGCGAGAGAAAAACTACGAGAGAAAAAATTAGACTATCGAATTTTCGCCGCTGATCTATCGATCTTTTGCAAATCGATCTTATTCGAATTTTCGCATTCGCGGTAAAACCTACGCTTTTTGATTTTTTTTCCGAGCAGAAATTAAACCTCCTGAATCGAAACTTCATTTTGACTTCAATTGGAGTAAAATTTCAAGTGAAAAAAAATTTCAGACCGACGGTGTACATCGCGAAGTTTATCGCAAAAATTAATTTCCACAAAAAGCAGCTGCGGATGATTGTGAAAATTTTCATACACCCCGTCCGGGTCGGTCCATGTCGTATAGGTATATCTGGTAACGGAGTCTGTCATGTCCCATTCATCTTCGTAAACCTAGCTGCTCCGGCATAATACATTCGCCTGTTGTCTACCTGGCTACTAGATATACCCCGTAGACGTGTCGTAAATTCGCTAGATTTCGGGCAGCGGCGGCGGCGGCGGCGGCGGACGAAATAATCGTCAATCCTTGTAGAAGCTGGGTTTCTGGTTAACCGCAAAGGATATGAGAAAGAAAAACCGCTTGCTTTTGGGGATTTAGGATTTTCCAGTTATCCCGTAACCAGCACCTTGTGCATTAGCCTGATTAGGCGCACCTTGCACCCCGTCGTTCCCCAGGATCCCGGCGAATTTTCAACTCCGCGAATTTAACATCCGCAAGCGTTTCGCCATATTTTATACCCGCTATTAGGGCGAGGAGGGATTATCCCATGGAACAACGAGAGAGAAAATTTACAAAAATTTTACACCAGCTGACAGTGCAGAGATTTGCTGAAACTTGATTAATTCCTTGAAGAGAAAAATATGGGCCGCGAGTTGGTACACGGCACAGCATCCATCCCAGTGTTTCTCTGATGGTAAAATATAACGTTGCTTATATATTTTAGAATAGCGAAAGGTTTGTTCCTTTTTTTTTTGTTGTTTTTTTTTTCTTTTTTTTATCGAAACAATTCATCGAAGGATCTGTACCGCTCGAGATCCTGCGGTGAGATTTATCGCCATAAGACAACGAGAAGCTCTCGGTAAATTATGGTAATTAATGATCGTCACCGGGTCCTGCGCGGATCTCTGAAGGAATGCGAGACAAATTACGCGAAGTATATCTATACAACGCGTAAGAGATTTATCTGTGAAGAACGGGTCCGTATTACGTGTAGAATGCGTTATGGGACAAAGTAGAAAAAAAAAAATTAATAAATGAAATTGAAGAAAAAATCGACGAGGAGAGATTTGGCTCGATTATTGATTTTTGTTTTTTTTTGTTCTTCTTGGGTTAAAGCGATTTGATTCCGAAATCGAGGCTTTCGAATAGAAATTGAAATCTCGTGTAGCACTTGGAGAAGAACAGTTAGCCAGATTGGGATCAACGGGACGAATCAAGGACTACAACATTCCTATGATATAATCCGTATATATCCATGTTGAAATAAATCGTATTGAAATATTTTTTGTCCAAATGTCAAGAGTTCATTTTTATACAAATATAAATTTCGAAACCTGAATCTCAAGCAAACCGCTCACGGTCTTGCTATCGGCATCTCATCGAACATGAAAAAGGAACAGCAAATACCCGCAATTCACCTTCACACATATTCATATAAGTTTTGAATTACACATATGTAAATATGTAAGGAAATATTGGCCACCAAGTTTCAAAAAAGTTTCTCAAAGATTCGCTGCTCCAAAATGAAAAATTATCTTTTAATTCTCTTTCTTATATCGCATGGAAAATTGCGCTATTATTTTTCACAGAAAGTATTACTATTTCGATGGGTTCGATCAATCGATGCACTTTTTGCATTCAAAAATAAATATCTGCGATGATATAACCACGTGGATCGTCATGAAAAGGAACAAAAAAGTGATCCATATCAGCGGCCTATAATAGTTCCGTATCGGCAGAAACGGGTTGCAAAAATTGACTCGGGTGTAATTTCTGAACGGTATTGACGAATCGACGTGAGTCAGTCGTCGTTTTGTTCCTTATAAAATGTCCGATCTTCGGATACGAAACGGAAATTTGAAAAACGAAAAATGAGCTTTGTCTCGGATTTTTTAAGACCCGCGCTCGGATTTTGATCATCGTTCGAATCGGCGAAATGCCTGTAACTTTCGTTCGGAATATCAGAATCGATCGAATTTTTTTCTCTCTAGTAGATTGTATCGAATACCGATAACTCATCGAGTTTGAAATTTTTGTCGGGAAGTACGATGGGAGAAACTTCGCGGTTAATGAATCCGCGTCGGTCAATATTCGATCACTTTACCCTAGATCAATATTTACAATAAATAAAAACTAGTAAGTTCATAGATCGATAAGACAACTACTGCGAATATCAAATTCACTCGAACATCAGACGCGTTCTACCAAACACCGATAACTCACGAAATTTCAAATTCTCTCCAATTAATCATCACAACGATATCAAACCCGATAAATTACGTCAACCAATTATAACAAAAAATTCATCTTTATTTCCTCCAAATATATATATATATATATGATCAGTCAAAGATTTAAGTCGACTTCAAAGTGTTCGGAGTTCCAAAGTGCGGTATATACAGTCAGTCCCTCGATCTGGTTGAATGTAAATGGCGAAAGGCGGTGGGGTTTCGCGGTGGTCGGAACGAGGCGCGGTGGCCATTTCCATAGCAATTTCTATTCTATTTCCGTCAACGTGGCAATGGCTTTCAATTATAGACTGCAATATTGAGAGGCACGTTTCGCCAATAACTGCACCACCGATTCCAATATCTCTCTACGTTCCTTAGCGGCAATACCAGACTCAGCCGAGTTTAGCTCGTTCCGCGAGATTCAGGGTCTAATTTCTTCTCCTATAGCTATACGCCTGGCAGGTTCAAGACATCGTAAAACACGATTTCGACGAATAGAAATAATATTCATTTCCCGATTCAATTTCTGTATAAAAAAGGTGAAATCCATGGGAGAGACCGAAAGGTAAATCTAATTTCAATGACGGTATAGGAGTTCGATCTCTCTCGTTCAAAAACGAGGCGTTCTAGTCAGCTAAAACTAAGGCAGGATTTTAGTCGAAATTTAAAACAAGGGTAAAACAATAACCGATGAAATAAGGGTATAAGGACGAGATGCGGGGAATATGATCGTCAAAGAAATTCTGTAGACAGTAATTCGCGAGTAGCGCTATACTCGAAAGCATTTCTATATCAAAGGAAACGAAGTGGTTGTGGGATTAAAGGTGAAGCCTTCTCCTCTTCTATTATTAATACACGTCTTACTCTAACCACCCGCGAATTTTTCATTTTATTAATCAAGGTATTTACCTCAAAGTCTCGCGTAATTTATCCCGAGTATGTATGTACCTACCTCCTCGGTATTCGGAATTCTGGTTCAATCCGAGAGATTTTGGCTTATTATAATCCGACGTCAGGTTTACTTAGAAATTCAAGTTTACACTTACAGCGTGAAAATATCATCGGTTTATTTATCGAACCTATTTTTCTAAGAGACGAGAACCGGCTACATCAGTTCTAACATCGGTTGAGGAATAGAGCTTTTTATTCATCTCGCTACACAAAGCTAAGTTTTTCTTATCAAATGAGATCGCATGGTCCAAAGCCAGAGACCAGATGCAGAGATCTGATTCCTCGATCGTCGAGATATAACGTAGCCGTTTATTAACTAAGTAAGAAAAACAAGACGGGCATGAATTAGACGTAACGTACGGTTTTCAAGGGGAGCTTTAACGAGCTTTCGAAATTCTTTAATCACCGGCTTATCTCGGTGGTTAAAATTTTCTAATCACTCTTGTGGCTCGTTTCACAGAATTTCTAAATCGCTCCAAATTTCACGATCCATTCCCGGCATCGGATTGACCGCGACGAAGAAAATTTCGAGTGAATGTCGAACGTCTAATTATGTCCGAAAATGCCGGTAATCGGTCCGTGATGAATTCTTCGCCTTTAGAAATCTCGAATTGCGATTAATGGCGACAGATGGTGGAAAAGAATCGATGTATCCTTGATGCGGGATCGTTTGAATCCTTATTTAAACGTTCGATCTTAATGATTCGAGGCCAGGGAGATCAACTCCACTCGTTCAACTCTTGCTGTCTGTATTATTCAGTGAATCATTTGATCTTCGCGATTTCTTACGAGAAAAGAAACTAATGATTAAGATGATCAAAACGATCGAAAGGTAGAGCGGAAAATTCGTGGCACGGATGTATAAAATTGGTATTTAACGTCATATGCGATACGTTTGGACTTTTAATTATTTCCTCTTCGAATAAATGATATTGAAAAAGTCCAAGAGTAAAATTGTAGTTATCTTTACCCGAAAGATAAGTTCTCCTTTCTCCATTCCCCGATGCATTTGTTTGCCGTAAATAATCGTGTGGTATAAAGATAAATGAAAATGAGGAGAACGGAAATAGCTGACGAGGTAATTAAGACGCGGAAAATAACTAGAGGGAAAATTGAGGAAATAAAAACAAATTTTTTCAACGAAATTTCAGTTTTATCGTCGAGGTATGCGCACGTACGGAAAATTTCATAAAACGCAGTAAAGACTCCCGCTTTTCGATCGATTTCGAGAATTCGTTTCAAGGTTTGAAACCGATAGACGAAATCGAATAAAGAAGTGATAAAAATGAGACGGATACACACTAGGGTGGTCCAAAAAAATTTATAATTTTTTTTTTTTTCAACTCGCTTACCCTCCCAAATGTTTCTGTTTGATGAGAAAAAAATTCACACAAAAGAGGGGCGCTGTAGCTCAACTCTTAAAGGTCGCTATTTTTATTTTAGTTTCCTATTCATTCAACATAGGAATTTTTGTTTTTTCATTAAAATTGAAATTACACCTGATCATTAAAATTTTTTGCAAATAACCATTATATATTCAGAAAGCTGACTCTTTGAGCTTTTCAAAACTCTATAATAACGCGTGATCATGATAATTAGAAGACCAGTTACAGCCATCTGAAAATTACTAAATTTCTGACCATGAAGAAATTTCCCCCTCTTTTGTGAGGATTTTTTTTTCATCAAAGAGAAACATTTGGGAGGGTAAAAGTTGAAAAAAAAAAAAGTAATACATTTTCTTGAACCACCCTAATACACACTTCGAGCGCTTATTATATGTTTTCCTATCATTCTGAAAAAATTCTTGACCGAGTGAAGTTCTAATTTAATTCCTGGCTAAAATGACTAAAATCCGTGGAATTTTGATCCAGGATTAAAGACATCGGAGAAAAAGTCCTGTAGGCTTTAAGGATCGTGAAATTTATTCGGTGAAAAAATTCGCTGTACATTATTTATTCGATAAAATGGTGAGAGAGTAAAACCGAAGAATGGAGAAGACCTAATCCGTCTGGCGGAAGGCGCGTATAATGCTTCTCCGTTGAAATATCCTTCAAAGGATTCCACGTCGTACCCGTGCAGTTTTTTCGTCTAATAAAACATCGGCGATAAAAGAAAAAAAGAAACTATAACAGAAGATAGGAAAAACATGAAAAATAAATACGTCTTACAGCAGTACGTAGTATTAGTATACGTCTACCTGTACATTTTTATTCAAAAGCAATAATCTAGGCTCTGCTTTCCCGCCGCGAAATATACCGACGCATAAAATGACGCGTGGGTGTGCGCAGGATTGTGTAAAGTGCGTTGGATACTACAAACGCGTATTATACGTCGATATCGTGGTAGTCGAGTGTACGAATATACGTACGAATGTATACATGTAGTAAGGGAAGGGCCGCAGGCTGCTGGACTGCTGGTGTGTAGACGAGACAAAGATGGGCATTGAAAAAGTTGTCGTCGTCGTCGTCGTCGTCGTGGTTCCGAGGAAGGAAGGAAGGTGGTAAAGATGGATGAAACTTTTTACCGTCTGCGTGTGATAAGTTACGCGAGTATAAAATATATACGTTAGGTATATATATATTCGAGAACATGCGGGAGCTAGCGAATTCGTATAATTCCGTTCGCAATGAATGGCAGTAAAAATTCACAGACGGGATATTATTAAGTCTAATTAAGTCGAAGTTACGAATTTGAAAATTAACGACTCGCAGATTTCAGGAAAAGGTATTTTCCCCGGAAGTCTAGAAAGCAGATTCGAAAAACTTTGAATCGAAGAACACCGGAGGTCTAAAATTTCGAAAGCTTCGAGACTCACGCATGTATTCATTCAGTTTTTAATAACTCGGGTTGTATTGATCGTATCGAAATCAATAAGGGGTTAAATTAATCGTCTGGAGATTGCTTTTTGAAAAAAAAAAAAAGTTTCAAAATCCTATCAATTATTTACAACATCGTGAAGTTATCGATTGAAGTAGATAAAATGAGTTTCCTTAAAGAGGGTCTCGATTAGAATGGGCTATTTTTTTGTCTTCAAATCTTGAGAAATAGAACGAAATATTATACGACGAATCTTTGGGCTTTCGGGGGTCTGGACTTGGACGTTTTGAAAAATTCGGAATCGTCTGAAACGAATGCGGAATTTTTTAAATTCCCGGCCCGTCTAAAACGATGATAATTTCGGGTCGCAGACACTTTTTTCACTTCAGTTACCAAAAAACTGTCTCAAACTCAAAAATTTTCATATCCAAAAATCAAATTCCCACGAAATTTGTCGAAGTTTCGATTAAAGATGCTAAAGGCAAAGTCTATCGAGTCTTAAATAATTTTGAATAACGTCTCAAACAGAACGAACAGAACAGTTTATATTATTTAGTCAAAAATACTCAAATAAATCGAAATTCCGTCACGGTAAGATGAATCGATATATAATCTTTCTGATCTAAGAATATCGAACTTCATTTAAAAAAAAAAAAAAATAATAAAATATCTCGATAATTAGCACTAATTAGAATTAAAAGTCCTGGGTTCAATTTTTCCGATCGTAGATTAAACCGAACCTATTTTAGTTGAATAAATTGTGGGCAGTAGCGTGATCGGTCAGTGTCATGACTGCGAGATTGACTCGCTGTCACGGGCTATGGGATATAGATTTCAATTAATAGAGTGGTTTACTTAATACTATACGTTTATTTATACAACGTACATGTGAGCGTCGATCCTCGTATGCGGGCTGGAGTCAAAAGCTAAGTTTTCACATCTAGGCAATTAAGGGTGCAAATGGCACGGTATTTCGAACAAATCGGATAACTTTTTTCACATATAGTACGTGAGTTTTCCCGAAACTTATTTTCCCTAGGATTATTATTATTATTATATATTGAATTTATATACGTGGTTCCTTCCGTGCCGAGTAACCCAGTTTGTGACCCTAATCATAGTGAATTTTTTCATATTGCAGCGTGTGATAGTTTCCAGCTTGAAAACCGCCGAAAGTTTTGTCAAAAACGACGTTGTTATAATTTTTTCTGTTAAATTAACACAAATTTTGATTTTAATTTTATTTTTCCGAGAGCGATTTCGATGATTTTAAGCCGAATTAAAAAATTCTTAATTTCTTTATCGAATTTTCCTAAACTCACGTGATTATTTGTTCTGAAAAGTGGAAAATTTCAATAAATAAAATTATTCTCAATAATTTTTTTAATTAAAAGGTCGAAATTATATAGAATAAATATTGAAACTGGTCTAAAAATACTAGCGAAATCCCGGAATTCCACAATCGTCGTTTGGTGTCACAAAATTTGTTTCTAAATTCGAAAAAAATGATAAAAATGGCGTTTTTCAATGTAAATTCATTGTTACTACCAGCGTAACTATTCTGGGGTGAAAATTTGTGGATTTCTTCTTATTCTAGGTGTGGTTATAGTGATATAGATTTAAATTATAAAGGAGTAAGGCTACACCATTGTTATAAACGTTGTTCACGCTCATAAAGCCCTTTGAGTCTGTTTCTCTCTCTCTTTCTCTCTTTCTTTGTCTTCCTTTATATTTCTGGAAAATTTCGAACACATGAAAACCCGCGTTACTGTATTTCTAATTTAAATTTGCTAGTTGTATAAATAAACGGTGGAGGATTTGTATTCCAGTCACGATTTGCATCCGCCGTTTCATATAACGTCGCGCGGAAGAGGGAGAGAGAGAGAGGAAGAGAAAGTGAGAGAGGTTTTAGTAGCTCGTTTTGCCTTTTGGGGTGAACTTTACGGTTTCGTAAATAGGGATAATATGTCTTCTCGCAGACAATCCATTCGCGATTTGATTCATTCCACGCGCTCATAACGTAAGTTACTTTTCGAGTTAAACATTATAAGGTATAATTTAGGGTAGATTCACATGTAACGAGCAGGTGAGTCGACTGACCTCGACAGGCCAGCCCTAAAACTTCCCGCGCGAATTTTCACAGCTCAAAAAATAGTATTTTGCCAATAAAAAGTTTAAATAAATGAAAAATAAATGTATAACGAGCGAAAAGTTCGTCTTTCTCTTCGAACGCAAGAACTACTGAATCGATTGATTCAGAAATTCAAGGAGATTTGAATTGGAGCAAATCCTATCGATTGAGACCAAAATCATAAAAATCCGTTCATTCGTTCTCGAAATATCGTCGGAAGAAAAATTGACCGCCATACTCGATCGATTTGTGAACAAGATTACTCTGCCACTGATCATCCGAAGTGTACCAAATTCTAAGTGAATATTTTAGAGACTTGTGTCTACGGCGTGAACTAAAGAAATTGCATTACATTCGTGGAAAGTATTCGCTTTTATTTATTTTTTCTTAGATTTACTATATTTTTCATAACTATCACGCTCACCGATCTCATTTATACATCTGTCACACAACTCTATCGACCGATTTGGATATCCCTAGTTCAGACCATGCGAAAATGTACACCGAATAAATATGCCGAACCTAAATCCTGTGGGAGCAATAGTTCTCACGCAATCTTGTTCACAAAGGAAAAACCAATTTTTCAGCAAAACAAAAGACAGGCTAACGTAAAATCAATGGAAAAAAACTAAAAAACAAATTTACCAAAATATGAAGAAGCCTTCAAGTTATACAGTTAACAAAAAAAAAAACTCCATCTATCCGTTTCTGTCTGAATATTATTGGTTTTTGTATATTCCTGCGTCTAATAATCGACATACTTTAAATAAAATTCTCACTCTGCAGCGAACAAGGGAGTACGTTCATAGATGAATGATTCACGTTATTGCCTCTGACGTAAGTATAGCTGTGGGTATAAAGAATGTTACTAAGTATAGGTATATGCCTACAGGTAATCCATATACAAACATATAGTATAACAACTGTATGAAATACGAAGACGAAGAAGAAGACGGATAAGAAAAAGACGTAAGAATCGTGACTATTTTTCAACTTCTTGGAACTTTAGATCCATACCTATGCCCATGCGTAGTTCGATATAGATAGACAGACAGCCAAGAGTAAATAACAAACAAGAGGCATCGTTGGGCGACGATGTTTGAATAATTCTTTAGCATAGGGTGGAGGAGACTTGATAACAAGAGGCACTCGATAGTACGGTATAAAACAGCCCCACAGGGAGCAGCTATTACTAGGTACAACTCCCGTAGCTAAACAATGAATACCTTCGGATTTGACCAGCTTGAAACCGTTAAGCGAGGAGAGACCGAGCAAGCAAGCAAGAAAGAAAGAAAGAAAGAAAGAAAGAAAGAAAGAAAGAAAGAAAGAAAGAAATAAGTCACGGGAAGAAGCCATAGGCATCGCGACTTACGAGTGTATTTACATCGCGTTCGAAACGTTTTCAACGAGTTGATCGATCGGCGAGGGTATAATACTACCTACGCTTGGTGTGAGGGCCTCGTAGAGTAGCTTTTACTTTTCTGAAGACTCTGCAGGAGCCGTGTAACGGCGGGTGGAAATAATAAGTACCATTTTATTTATTCGAATAGTTAACTCGTTCATCGCCACCTTGCTGATATGTTAATATACATGATATACATCCCATTATTCCTTTATCATTAATATTTTATATCCTAACGGTTAGAACAATGGGATATCGGTTTACGGTTCATTCGATCAACGAATTAACGTCGAAGTTTTTCAAGGAGTATTAAATTTATATACGTATACATACATACGTGTGGGATGAATTCTCTACACTTTTCTAATGGCATCTAATATATACGTATTACGTAGCACACACGATCATTTCCCGCCGCAGGCGATATTCGGAGAGACTATAACTCTACGGGGAGAGGCAGTGGCGATGTGAAACTGCAAAAATAGGAGGGGGATGATGATGATGATAATATGAAGTATAGGAAAAGTTTAAAGTAGAACTGATTACCGAGAAAGCGTATACAGATCAGTCTTGAATTTTATAAAAATATATGAACTCTAACTGTGCGAATGTAAGCGAATCGATGAATAAAAAATTGACGACAATCTTCTTCGTTTTATCTCTCATTATCGGCATGAATATGGAATTTTATATTCGCGTGTTATCATAAGAATAAAATAACAATCGACCGAATGATTCTTATGATAACTAACAATCGTTACTAATCGTTCCTACGATTCAACGACGTCAATGATGACAGACGGACAGTGGCACTGCTCACCCTATGCAAAAAATGAATCATATACGGGGGCTAAGGGTTTCCTCCTTGCCCTCGCGACACGCAAACATGCCAAAATGACATATTCCCTTGATTCGATTCGCGAATTTTATTTAGTAACACGTCGAATTTGATGAGAATGAAAATGAAAGAAATCGTGATTGTAAAATGAAGAAAACAATTCCTATAACAATCGAAAGTGGTTCGAAAAGGTTTCAAAGTTTTGAATAATCTCTTTCGCTCTCGTATACGAGTGAAAAAACGAGGATCGAAGCCGCTTATGATAAACTAAAAACAATCCTTTTGTTTATTTATCAATTTAAATTGCTAGTCTCGAGGGTAACGCAGGATTAAGGGGGTGGGCTACGGCCGTAGAGTGACGCACACATGTTTCTCACAGTCGAAAATATCCTAGCTGCATTAGTCCGGATATGCATTTCCCTCGTAACGAGGGTCAATTAAACACGTCTGGCGTGATTTGTGGCAGGCGCGTTTCTCTCATTTATTATTACGAGTATTAAACGGCGAGTTCGAGGAGTAAAGTAAATCAGTTTATTAAATTATTCGTGAAAATACTACGGACAACGCAGTTTTTAAATCTGACAAATAAACTGTAATGCTTAACCAATACACGAATATATATTATGTCATAATGAATAAATAACTCTTAACTGACAGACGTTCACTCACCTCTGATGCAGCGTTGCATCCCGATAATATAACGGCCGCGATTGCGAGAAGCAAACATATCCTTGGCTGCATGTTCGTTTTTTGTTTATTTTTTTGTTTTTATTATTCCTTCGTCGGGGCCCTAACGAGGGCCGAAAGTACCACTTTTAGGTGAAACAAAACTAATGAAATATAACCGAAAAACCACCAAAACTGCAGAGCAACAATGCGATCACACCACACTGATCAATGAATCCTACAACACTGAGGGCGCGACGGTCGCCAGTCACCACTCACCACTTTCTTCTGTATTATACGCCATTTTGCGCGCGGTGGCTCCATCCGCTATGTCGACGACGAACCATCGCCTTTATGGACTCGGGATTCTTCGCGTTGGATTATTAGGATATATTCATTCATCATTCTCAACGCGATTTAACCCTACGGAGATTACATACTAAGTCTATGCATCGTTTAGGTCCTCGTGAAAATTATAACGAATAAAAGAATCGATGAAAAAAAATGCGATCGTCGATATGGAATGAATAACAATTTATGCACTTGTCCATTGTTCACCTTTCCCTTATTAATTATACGGATCTATATTTCACTAGCTGTTTGTATTTCAAAGCTTGTATGCACATAATGCAGCTTTGCGTTATTCGATTATTTATTCGTCAAACAATGATTGATTATTACAAAACTCCACACATATATCAATTATTAACATATCGGAAATTTAAGGGATGAATCCGAGCCGCTAAATGAGTAACGAGACTTTTTCGCCCGTAACAGGCTGATCGTTTTCTAGACTTTTGAAAAACCTTGCGGTTCATTAATATTCCTATCACGCTCGTCGATTTGTGATTGCATATTGCATATACTTCATTCTACATCGTCACAATATCTTCCATTGTTTTTTGTTTCAATATGATTCTAGTAATTTTTGGCTCTATAAAGAATAAATTGAAATTAAATTATACTACGTGTAAGTTGAATAAGTTTCTTTATTATAGAGCCAATGTTAGGCTATTATACAATCGCTAATCGATATAGTTCAACAATCAATTTAAACTATGGGGCTATTCTCAGGTTTTATATCTACGAGCTATTTGGCTCGTATAATTGTTATGACGGAGGTTAATAGATTTCAATGCATGAGAAACACCGCGGATGAATCAGTTCAAACGTTTTTTATGATTACAAAATCTGCATAAGTTTGAAAAACTCTACAAGAATGAGAAAGAGAGAAAAACCTTTATTTTCTAGTTAAAATTACGAAGCTGATTGATCTTCTATACTTTGAACTTACTTGCTTATAGAAATATTCAATCTCGTATACGATATCACTATAGTAAAAATTATTTCCGCTAACATCGCTCTTTTTGCGAGCGAAAATTCTGTTATAAAAGGAACAGTAAATATCCTTGGTAGAAATTTAGCGGAATTTTTCTGATCTGCTTTGAACGAACTAGACAGTTTACTAAAACCAACGTCCGAATTGAGGAAAGATTTTTTCAAGAAGCTACTCAATTTCTTTATCATACGAAGATTTTATAATTTTTCAGAGATTGCGACTAATTCCGATTATTTTATAATTTCACACAGCACGATGATACGTCTGAATTATTTTCATATCTTCACGAATAATGAGTTTATTTTATAATAATACAACTTACCTATGCTCTCGTCTAGGTACTCCTCTAATTATACGTCGAAGCATTATTCGAATTTCAATATTCACAAGTCCTTATAAATTGCAGATAATATTTGCAAACAGCCAATCTCGCAAGCTAGAGATACAGGCCAACGATGTCATGTTTTATTTTTGAAAAATTTTCAACATCAAATACTGACAAAAACAGTCGTGAGACTCTGGAGATTCAAAGCGAGAAATAATGAGGGTATATGAAATCTTGCTCGATCTCTTTTCAGAATAAACGACCTTCCAGCATTGCCTTTAAATATCAATTCTAACTTAATCATTAATGTCATTATTTATTCATAAAGAATTCAATAGAACAATAACAATAACAACACAATCACAGATTCATCGCCAGCATTTTCAGCATATTGTGTGAGGTGAGGTGATGAGAGATGGATTAAGCGATCAAAAGACAACGAATTATAAACTTTGTAGCAGTTCTAGTTCTACAGAAATAACAATACTCTTGATACTTGTGAATTAGTATTTCGAAAAGTTTATAATCCTCCAGTTATTCATCTTCATTGATTATCGCATTGATATAGAAGTTCGAGTCTTGATACATAGCAAAGTAATGACTACTAGGTATATTTATGAAATAACATAATCTTGTTGCTTTTAACTATGAAAAGCAGCATACTTTATTTCTACATAATATTTCAATAGATAGAATATGTTAAAAAATTACAATTCAGGATGTGACGCAATTATTATCGGTTTTCAAGTTACAATGATTAAACTTTGCGCAGGGCTCGTGTTACGCTATCTATTTGGTAAGCTCCAAAACATCACTACTTCTTTTCCATGTTTCCAATTCGGTTCTTGTGACGAGCGATCGCCTCTTGATGACGTTTTATCTGTTCCTCGTGGAAAGAGATCTCGTCGTGAAGACCATCGCGCAGTTGGTTCAGCTGCTCTTTTTGCTAAAATAAAACAATTCTTTTCAAAATATAGAACCGTCCAATAAAGACTAAAATCACGATTTTCTCATTGAAATACCATTCCAAGACTCAATTTTTATCTGCATCATGGTTAACAATCTTTTCAAGTAACAGAAGACGACTAGTCGTTTACTATCGCATGTAATAAGTTACAATAGCGGAGCGGCGACTGAAAAAGAATTCCCATACTTCTCCAGGTTTCTCAAATCAGAAAAATACCATTGTACCCTGACTTTGTCTACAATTGTAAAGACACGAGATTAAAAAATATGTATAGGCAGTATATGTATATGTAGTAGGCAGATTTCGGAAGAAATCTATTAATTCATTATATGTAGTAGTTTTTCTCCCACATTTGTATCGAATACTTATGAAAAAACATTTAGAAACCGATACAACTGGATTTAGAATAGATATCAATGAATAAATACTACATTATAACTGTGGACAAATATTTAGATACTCTTTTCTTTCTCACAAGTGTTTTCTCTGGCTTATAAGCGCAGATTTATGGTAGGAATGTATTTCCTGAGTAAAATCTTCGATTTTGACAACGTGTTTATGGTTAAGCTCTTGATTTTAAAATAAAAATCTAATTTCTTTGAAAAAT
The DNA here is from genome assembly GCA_963966615.1 of Tenthredo amoena. Classification (NCBI taxonomy): domain Eukaryota; kingdom Metazoa; phylum Arthropoda; class Insecta; order Hymenoptera; family Tenthredinidae; genus Tenthredo; species Tenthredo amoena. Next base: position 5,374,417 of record OZ016482.1, on the reverse strand, counting down.
CCTGTCTTTTATACACAATCCTAATTCTCCCTGATTTTCATGCTAAGTTAATTAGTACGAAGAAACTTTCGAAGATAATGAGTCAAGCTGAAACGAATCCGGACGAGTTATACCTGATTATAAAAGTATTGATCCTCTTTAGCAGCTTGCATTTTTCCAAAACTTCCACCGGCTTCTCGGATCGATCCACCGCCACCGCCTCCTCGACCAGCTCCACTGCCAGGTTCACCGGACATTCTTACTTGGCTGAAAATATTTGCAAAGTGAAAAAGAAATGACAACAACAATGTCGCAATGCACACACTGCAATGCAATTTCATACACACACGTATCCGTATAGATTGAGTGTGTGATTTATTTATAAACCCTAAGCTGCTCGGCATAGTTTGTTTTTTTTCTCTTTTGGTAGCTTCGTTTGTTTTTCGTTATAATCGCATTGTACTTAAAGTGAGGTGGATATGATAAAGGAATTCGATATTTTCTCTAGTTTTTGTTTCTCACGTGTTATGTAATTCAGTTATTGTTACAAACACATTTGGGATATGATTGTTACATAATTCTCAGAATTCCAGTAAAGTTTAGTATCGATGTGAAATGGATGACTCGTCAAACTGTCGTCTACGCGCATCGAGGGAATGATTAAAAAAAAACGAGAAATAGACGTTTTGCGGGTTTATATTTGTACTGAAATTCTAGATAAATGTAGTTGATAATTTGCTGGAAGTTTTCCCATTTTTAAAGTCGAATGACGAGTAGTTTCAACACGCTTTCGAGACGGAGAAGGTGAGCCGGGTCACGTCACACTGTCGCCGGGGATAAGCGATAATACGATGTTATTCGATGTTACTAATCGAATTAATTCGGTATTAATTAATAACGGTTTTAGGTATACCTGAAAAACGCCATGTTTCGCGACAAAATTGTAGGTATACGTTGCATGATTTATTATCAATTAAGGGAACACTGTGCACAACGTAGAATAATACAAGGTGAATGTTCTAACCACAGATTATGAACTGAGGGAAGAATGCCGGCCAAGGATATTCCCGATTTATCGCTCGCAGTTGTTCGAGAATTGACCGCAAGGGGCAATATGAAATGCGCGGGAAGGAATTCGAAAATAAGTATAAGATTGACCGATTGCGAGCGTTGCGAGTAATATAAAGCGTTGTATAAGCGAATTCATGGGAATGCCTAAGATTTTTTCATTAGAACGATGGCGTTGATTTTTATTGTGACACTTGATGTTTTATGAAATTAGAGGAAATCAAGCGTTATTAAATACCCGATTAAATTTTTTTTTAATTTCAAAATATTCTATTTCTGGATTATCTCAAATTCTGAACAGATTTTAGAAAGATAAAATATTTTTTAACGATATTTATAAAGCCAGAAAATTTCTGAGTCATTATTTGTCATTTTTTGAATAGATATCCCCTCACCCTCACCCGGTGAACCATTAGGCAATAGAATTATGTTCAGAACACGGATGAACTTTTCGAAAATCCACAATTTTGAATTGAGATCGAAAATCATACAGCTAAAAGTGTATTTTACTTTACAACGCAGCTTGCTTAGATTCTAAAATATCGGATGTATGTGAAAATATGATTTGTCAAATATTTTATCCCCGCATCGTCGCGAAATTTATTTAAATTCCCTCAGGCATGTGCTTTGATGTTCTGTTAAGAGAATTTATATTCAATTCAAAAATAATAGTAATATAAAAATAAGGAATTCCGCTACGTTGATTCATAACGGAATAGTGAGAATTCGGGTATAGCATTATCATCTTAGAACATCTTAGCACATGCCTCTGAAATGAGAAAAAAAGAATCGGACTAATTCGGAGTTAAAATATTTGGGAAAAGGTATTCTTCGTTCCTCACACATTACTAATCTCTATAAAATAGAGATTATCGAAGAGACGATAGAAACAAGACTTCACTTACGTCATCATGATCTCTACAGAGTATAGATTCTCCTTTTCCAAACAAGCTGCCAATAAGGTTTCTACGTTTATAAAAAAAACCGAGTTATTAGGAACGGCAGAGTTCAATGCACAATTTTCGACTGAAATAGTGAAACGATTATAATTTTTTGTTATCAGCCGAACGGTTCAAACGAAATGAAAGAAAATTTATCGGTCAATTGACAAAGAATTATTTTTCCGCGACACTATAATTACCTACGGGTAATTTACCTGTAAAATTCCTCACTCTGACTCTTGATCAGCTCTCTTTTCAGCTCCGAAGACCTAAATTCATTGAGAGCGGTCTGTTTCTGCAGTTCGGCCCTTTCCAGCTCAATATTAAGCATTTTGAGCTTCAGATTGTGTTCCTTTTGCGCAGCTTCAAAGATCCAAACAGTGTTTTGAATCGCATCTGATTGATCCTCTGCTTGAAGTTGTGGTACGCTATCGCTGCTGTCTCCTGCACTCTCGTCTGTAAATGCAATAATTGATAATAATTAGACTTCATAATCTTGATAAGTACATACATCGTAAAAGGCTAATTGTAGCCTTTTGAAGGTAAAAATTCTCTCTCGACAGGTTGAATTATAATATCATACCATAAAAATTGAATAATTGATTAACACGCGACGAGTGAAGACATGTTAATGTAATTTTATATTGCGTACAGCTTGTTTGTTTTGCAATGCTATGTACGTTAATAAATACGACCGGAGATAACAGATATACCTGTTTCTTTGACTTATGTCACGATGACAGGTGAAATGTGTAGACATTTCAATTATATCGTAACTTCTCAACGCACACACGTTTTCAAGTAATATCGAGTTTGAAAGGTCGATCCTATATATACGCATGAGAGCTTTCAAAATAAGTCAATCAAAAATGATTGAAAAAGATTAGATTCTAATGATTTTTAATCGTTTCGAATCGTCTCAGTCGGTTCTAACGACGAACAATTGTATGTAATTAGGATTAATCGAATTTAGAAATTAATAGAAAGCTCATAAGTATAGCTACTTTCAAATATGCTTCTAATTCTCAAAATTCACAAAATATTCACAAGCTGACAAATTTATTTTATATATTCGTCCTGACCCAAGGCTCACAAATTCCACGTGTATATACTATAAGTTTATAAGCCCTGAAAAGAATCAGTCTGTTATCAAATATTTTTTTTTTTTTAATTTGCGTATCGGTAGTCCTCAGAGATGAATTGAATTCTTTCGCCAAATTCCAAAACCGATTGTTAAGAATTAGTTGAATAATTATTTGCATTGCAAATTCGGTGCACTTATATATTTTTTTCTTCTTCTTTCGATGATGAGTAGATTAATATTGATGCTCGGAACTATATTTTTGAATTTTATACCGTGGGAAGGATCGTATCCAGTCTCAAAAATATTTAAAAATATTTCTGTCGATTTTTATTCACGAATCAAACTTTGTCCTATTCTGGAAATACCTGGGCAGATACACAGAAACTGTTTGAACAAAAATCACAAAGATAAAGTACATATGAGGCATCCCATAGACCTTAATAATACCGTTTCGCTTTTGGGGGTTGATTATTTGACAGGAAGGTGTCAACGAAAATTCAAAAAAATCTTTCACGATTCGGAATTCAAACTTTGAGAAATATACTCACCGCGTTCAAGATACCTAAGAAGCATCTCGTCCGTTTTAGCCCTCTTCTGATTAGTCGCGGTTACTTCTTCCTCGCCGTTCCTTTTCTGTTGATTCGATGATTGTTCCTTCCGGTTCCTACCGGGTTCCAAATAATGATTTTCCTCGTTGTATGCATCGTTATTATTCTCAATCTTGACTTCATCTACCGAAATCTCTGGCGATGGGGCGACCACCAATTTGTCTAATATAGCCTGGAAGTTTCCTACCCCTGTAACGTCTGGGTCTTGGCTACTCTCGTCCGAGATATCAGCTTCGTCGTTATGTTTTCTCGAACTTTCCATCAGTCGCCATACTTCGATTGAGAGATTTGATGGCCGATTTTTCGAGGCTTCTTCTGGACCAAGTGTTCGAACCTATATGACCGGTAATAAGCTAATAATTATACGTAGAATCATCACATGCAGATATAAAATGTCAGTGTAGATTTTACAGGGATTATCGAACAGCATCTGACACAATTTTAACTAATTTCCGTTTCTAAATGACTACATGATTCGAGAGGTGCGAATCTGCATCGTATATAGGGGAGGTCAGGCAAAACGGGGTACCTCACTGGGTTTTCCACTAGTGAGTTCACGAAAGTCCATATCATATCCTCAGCGACTCTGTTTGACCCGCCTCACCCCTATAGTATATGCATGGAAATTGAAAAAGTGAGACGAGTCTTTCATATTTTCATTTTCAAAACTGAAATTATTCAACGTTCATTACGATGTAAGCTATCGGATATAATAATGTCATCGAGAAGTGTGTTTTTAGGTAATTAACAAAGTTTTCGTTGAGAAGATACGTTGATTCAGTGGCATTTTTAGGTCCGTTGGATACTACGATGTCCGAAAATCATAGGATTCCCAGAAAAGGTATTATAATTGCCGAATGTCGGGTATAGTAACTTTTTGAAAACAATGCGTTATTCATTCACAACACATTTATATGCGAACTTGGAAAAAGTTACATATCTGAGTATAGCAGTAACGTGACTTCGGAGTAGCCGCTTTGAATTTAATGATCTGACTGACATGCAACACGTTTATCAAATTGATTATATGACGAGTCATATAAAGAGAAAGAGTAGCATTCTTATTTATTAATAGAGACCTCTTGTTCGCCAAGCCAAGGTGAGCATACTGTACACCAAAAGGTGCAAGAGTATGAAATACTCTGTGAAAAGAGTTGCGGTACATGATTAGTCGACAATTCCTATATAGGCGAGTATAGATCAATTCGAAAATTCTACTTTTTCCGTCCAATTTTTCGAACAAACAAAATTATCGCTATAATTCGAATGGAAACCCGATTTAAAGTCTGAATAGCCAAACTCGTAAATGTCGACGTCAAGGTATAAAGCATCGAGTGTCGTTTTCTATTTAGATAGATGAAATTCAGTGACAATATTTGAATTGACGCAATATAATACTTCCTTGTTGAGATTTGGAGTCTGTTTGTGTTACGGGACTGTGAAAGTGTACTCGAGCCGGGATAGAAATTCTAGTTTTATTCTACAAGTTCTCGGTAAGGACTCGAAGGTGCGAACCAAAGTTTGAGGGTGGAATCGTGTATGTAATGAAATTATGTCCGTTTTGAACGAGTTTAGGCGCAGACTGGACTTTTGAAATTGTATAGTCCGGACCTCTACGTAGTCCTAGAGTTCAGGGAGGCTTCGTGATTCTGGTTAATAAAATGTGTCGATTCAGCTGCATTTTTATGTCTGTCCGAAAATCGTAGGATCCCCGGAAAAAGTGTTATCATTGGCTAATGTGGGATATAGTAACTTTCTGGAGACAACGCATTATTCATCTATACAACACATTTATGTGCGAACTTGGAAAAAGTTACATCTGAGTACAGCAGTAACGTGACTTTTCGAACTAGTCACCTTATTTCATACTGAATTTCCTGCTCTCATCGACATGCGAAAATGTCTGTCACAGTTGATTTTCCACTGGTGTAAATTGACATATATGAACTTCGACATACGCGCTCTCATTTGTCCAAGAGCCTTCTTGTCTGAAATTCGCCTCTCTTTTCGTGGTATTATATCCGATCATTAGGTACAGCTCGCAGATACCAGAGTCGGAATGGAAATCTTAGTTTCATTCTACGAGTTCTCATTGAAGATTTGGAGGCGCAAACTAAAATTCGAGAGCAGGATTGCGAACGTAATGAAACCCCGAGCAAGTTGAGGTACAAAATAGACTTGAAATTATAGTTCGGACCTCTGGATCCTAGAATCCAGAGAGGCTTCGTGATTCCGGTTCGGACCTATAGCTCCTGAATCTTCAATAGAACGTTTTTTGAATTGATTGACAACGAAATTCCAAGTCAAAAGTAAAGTTGATCATTGAGTTGATATTTCGCAGACTTTCGAAATTGTAAATAGAATTTGAGAATTCAGCAGGGTGTAGAGACACTGATCAGTATTTATAGTACGAGCTTTGATTCTGATTTTCACCTCTGAATCCTCACGTGTGGGACATAATTCTACTGAAACAGGATTATATTTCTGTTTCAAAAACTAACGAACGATAAGGAATCGAGGTTCATGCAGCATATGACGACACACGCATGAACTACACGCTATTTTCAAATATCATTGATGGGTTGCGCTTATCTTGTCGTCGACAAATAAATTATATATCAAATTCCGAAACTCTATCTTTATAGAGAAGTATACATACATGTATAATAAACCATGGTCGAGTGAACGCGAGGGTTAATCGCATCGTAATTAATTACCACTCAAGTCTAACTTCATATCAGCTGTCTATCTGTATCGGTATGATAAAATCGCTAATATATTACGCGTAGCTAGACGTCTTATTTTATTTTATTTTCATATGCACTATATCGACGACCGACTCTGTGACTATAGAAAAAGAAAAAAACCGTTCTTGCTTCATGAGATTAAATCAAGAAACAAAAAAAAAAGATAATACCTACCTAATTAATTAAAAATCAAAATCAAAAAATCGAATAAAAGTAACCTTGCATTCAAACCGTGAAAAATTCTGAACGAAAATTCCTAATTTTGTAGTACGTAGATCGGTAGAAAAATATCACGGCTATGAAATTTGATCAAGCGATACCAAAAGCCGTACGAGTTATCAATTTTTCTCAACATATTTTGTGACTTTGCAAAAAAGTTTCTCAGCACATATCTTCATCGTAATTCGTACATGATAAAATGATTCAACCATGCGATGTTCATCCCAATCGGTAATATAATTTGATATAAATTTTGGACAAAATTTTTAGGAATGCTTCTATGATAGTCGATTAATTTCATGAACATTTGACGCTTCTAATAAACTCTATGTACGGGATCTGACCTTTTCAGCGAAAGTGTACATCTCGATTCTAGCTTGAGCCTTCATGCGTCGCCACTGTTCTCGCATCCTGGTGATATCTCTTTCGGTTGAAAATCGGCCCCGAAAAGTCGAGTAGATCTGTTGCCAGGCGAGAGTCTTCATGGCGGATGCTGCGGCGTCAATTTTCTTGTTCTCAATGGCCCCTACGTGAGTTTTAATCAAGGAAAAGAGAGCGCTCTTCTCTTCAGGCACCCAATTTTGAGTACGTTCTCGTTTTTTCACGAGAACAGTCGTCGACGAACTCATATCGAAATTGTGTGATTTTAATTCGCACTTAAAAAATCGATTCACAATATTCAATCGCCTTAAAGCTGTATTATTAAATTGCTTTAATGGACTAGCTGCTGTCGTACCTACTATTATTTTGTTTAAGCGTGGTTAGGACACTCAATTGTTTAAATATATTAGCGGTATCTAATTAGTATTCACGATTATTGCGAGATTCGGTGTGCTGTGAAAAGCAATCTGACTATACACACACACACGCATATCTCTTCATTTTTATTACGATAAATAAACGAAAATCTAAAAACATTGTCTATTAGATAAAGCGGAGATATAAAATGTGGCGTAAAAGTTTACAAACGTGTAAGAAGTGTATCCGAACGTATAATTGTTCCCAGATTAATATCTTTCTGTTTATTTCTCATTCATAATAATCGTTTTTATTCATTTCTTTAGGAGGCACTGAAATTTTTCTACGATATAATCAGAAAAAGTTTGAAAAATACGAAAGACCTGACGATATGTGGTTTATTTAAAAAAAAAAAAAAAAAAAAATTAAATTTTTTATAAAATCATTGACTTATTTCTGAATGGCATATATTTGCTCTGGAAAATTGTTATAGAGCTTGTAGCAGATTGGAACTCTCCGTAGAAACCAGAATAATTTTATTCAAGAATTTTTAGATGAATTTTCAGCGAAATTTATCCACCAGGCTTCACTTTTCATTAAACTATCCATTATAGTCGATCACTTTATAGGCGAAAATATATTTCTGTATTTGACAATAAAAACTGCAAAACTCTCTAAAAAGTCCTATAAATTTCGCTTATCTTTCAAACTGTTCTGAAAATATTCCCGGAATTTGAACATTTTTTAAATATCATTAAAGACTGAAATTTTTGGAAAAAAATTCAGAAGTCATCCGAAAATATTGAGAAATTATTTCCCTTATTAAATCGAAATTGAAGTTGTTTTAATTCGACTAAATACTTGGCGGTGAAAACAGTTTTCACAATTTTACAAAAAAAAATTCTTGACATTTTCGATCGGACTGAAAAATGAGCAAATCTTTTCTTGTTTCTTTCCAAAATCTTAGTGAAACTCTAAAAATGTCTAAAATGAATTTTCTGCAAAATTTTTCGCGATGCTCGAAAGTGTTCCAATTTAGAGAATCTTCAATGTCTTGTGCTAAGATATCAGAAAAGAAACTCGAAAACGGTAAAAATAGAATCTATGTGGCACCTCGCCTTGCCTCACGTCGCTTTCAATTACCAATCCATTGATTAAAGACCTGCATATGTCGGAAACTACTTGACGCAAAAATTTCAACGAAATAACCCGAACGGGGTGAAGAAAAGTTATGCCTAAGTATATAATAATTCATTGATTGACTCAATCTGCAATGTACCAAAAAATATAAAAAGCTTTCGAGTCTGTCTTTCCTCACGCTTATCATGGCCGTTCGAACTGCAGTAACGAACGAGTCGCATATACGTATGAATAACTGATAATAATGTTCATTCGATTGATTTTAAACCCCTGCAGTGGCCATATTTGACCATTACAGAATAATTCGTGGATAAAGAAATCCAGTCGGATCAGAAACTATGTATAATAGTAACCCAGAGCTGTATGTGGTACAGGAATTAGCCCCGCTTGATCCTCTTTTTTGGCGAGAGTTCGAGCTATCCGTGGAAGACTAACTCGGGGTAAACTCGCGACTAAGGGAGGCGTTAGTCACGACTAACCCTTAAGCGGACGCCATTTTTCACGGGACTAGCTGAGCGTTCGATATGAACAAATCCACCGCGTCGTTTCCGAGCTTTCAGCGAACCCCCGCTCTGTCAGGCGCCTAGCTGTTGTAGTCTCGTCTGTTCTGTCTCTGTTGCGAATTCATGTAGTATATATTATATCTATAGGACCTAGTTGCCTCTGTACATAAATTGCTTTCAGTCTCTCCTCCCTGCCCCGTTTGCTCTATTACCTACTCTCTCGTTATGACTCTCTATTACTATCTCTGGCTCATTTTACCTCTGTAATGATAACTCGCTGCGAGGATGGGTACCCGAGTCGGAATAGAAATTCTAGTTTGATCTTCTAGAATCGCAATTACCTTGTTCACAACTTTTGCGAACAGAGATGTGATTCTGATTCGGTATAATTATGGTCCTACGTGAGAACTCAAAGGTGTAAATCGGGAGCAGTGTTTGCACTCGAAATTATGATTTCCAGTCGTCCCTATGTGACGTCCTGGCATAGCCACTCCGATCCCACGGCTCCTTCTTACTTCCTGTATGCTTACCTCCGCAGTTTTGCATCCCCGGCTACGTCAGAACCAAACATTCCTCATTATTCTATACTAATTTTACAACACTTCCACGTCAACTCTCCTACCTTCTAGACATCTTCTCTCCTTCCTTCTTCTTCCCCAACGTTAAACTCTATCTCAATTTATAAATCTTATTAAACAAAATTAGAACTTTGAGTATGAATCAACAATCATTTATCATTCTTTACTATTTCAAACATCCTTTTATCACCTTAGTTACTATTTTGTGTAAAACGAGTCGAACCCTAAATCCAAACTCGCTCCTCAGGCGCATCCTCAAGTTAGGACGTAACACCTACATCCTACTGAATTTTCAAATTCTATTTACAATATCAAAAATCTGTGAAATATCAACTCAATGATCAATTTTATTTTTGACTTGGAATTCCTCCGTCAGTCAATTCACAAAACGCTCTATTGAAGATTCAGGAGCTATAGGTCCGAACCAGAATCACGAAGCCTCTCTGGATTCTAGGATCCAGAGGTCCGAACTATAATTTCAAGTCTATTTTGTACCTAAACTTGCTCAGGGTTTCATTACGTTCGCAATCCTGCTCCCGAATTTTAGTTTGCGCCTCCAAGTCTTCAATGAGAACTCGTAGAATGAAACTAAGATTTCCATTCCGACTCGGGTATCTGCGAGCTGTACCTAATGATCGGATATAATACCACGAAAAGAGAGGCGAATTTGAGACGATAAGGCTCTTGGACAAATGAGAGCGCGTATGTCGAAGTTCATATATGTCAATTTACACCAGTGGAAGATCAACTGTGACAGACATTTTCGCATATCGATGAAAGCAGGAAATTCAGTATGAAATAAGGTGACTAGTTCGAAAAGTCACGTTACTGCTGTACTCAGATGTAACTTTTTCCAAGTTCGCACATAAATGTGTTGTATAGATGAATAATGCGTTGTCTCCAGAAAGTTACTATATCCCACATTAGCCAATGATAACACTTTTTCCGGGAATCCTACGATTTTCGGACAGACATAAAAATGCAGCTGAATCGACACATTTTATTAACCAGAATCACGAAGCCTCCCTGAACTCTAGGACTACGTAGAGGTCCGGACTATACAATTTCAAAAGTCCAGTCTGCGCCTAAACTCGTTCAAAACGGACATAATTTCATTACATACACGATTCCACCCTCAAACTTTGGTTCGCACCTTCGAGTCCTTACCGAGAACTTGTAGAATAAAACTAGAATTTCTATCCGGGCACGAGTACACTTTCACAGTCCCGTAACACAAACGGACTCCGAATCTCAACAAGGAAGTATTATATTGCGTCAATTCAAATATTGACACTAATTTTCATAGATCCAAATAGAAAACGACATGGTCAGCGACAAAATAGTTACGTCATTTGATATCGACAATAATTAGCCTCACTGCACTCTCCTAATACTTATGATAATTGATCCAAAAGTCTGGCTAGCGTTCAAAAAATCAATACAAAAACGGGATTTAATATCGGCTAATTCTTTGTTAGGTGGTAGCAAACGATGTCTCTTACTCGTTCATAAGAATCCCAGACATTTCGATCCTTGGAAAGGTAGTGCCAAACGCGATCTAACGGTCGCGAAAATCGACCCTACTTACGTCATTTGATATCGATTCGGATAAAATCGATCATTTAGATTAAAACTTCAATAATGTATATCCGCGTTACCAGACGAAAATCTCGGTGAGAACTGTCTACCAGACGATGTCAAAGAGCGGATCATGATAGATACCGGGTGCTATAGCTATGATTAATTTTAGTGATTACCATTTCGTTATCAAAAGCAGGTTGTCATGTGTAAAGGTAAGAATTTGTATCAGTTATCAATATCATAATCATATAATATATTTATGAAGAGTTATTTCTCGCATATCATCGGCTTCCTTCAAAGATGAATAAATCGAATCATCAATTGCGACGTCTACGTGCATTACAATGTTGCGATTATGCATATAAACGATTTTGATTTGTTTACGAAATATATTCATAATTTTTTTTCTCAAATGCTGTGCTGTGAACAATTTCTCATCCACCTCTAAGTCCTCTCCATGATATCCGCCGTAAAGAACTCTTGTATGAATTGCTCAACGAATTCAGAACATAACTTTTTCTACCTTTGATTATATTATCTTCAATGAAAGCGCATACTTGGTCATAGACTACTCTATGATTTTCTCATGTTGTCATTTCCTTTCCGTTAAGTTTCATTCGAGATCTACTGCAAAAGATACATACACTATTAGCACGTTCTACATCGTTCTTAATAGTATCCTGCGCTGACGTTGTTGACTGCATTTCTTCGAAGGTGTCGGCATAACCTCCAGCGCTAGAAATATCTTCGGCGGTGGTAGACGGCTGTACTAACGTCGATGGTTGCATTTCTTCGCCTTTGTCAACATTATCTTCAGAACTAATAACGTTCTGGGCAGAATTCGACGGCTGCGATGACTTGGGAAAGGTGTTCGATGTTTTGATTGTTTTTCTACAGCGATAATGTTTCCTCAGTGCCGTAAAATGGCGGTAACATACAATGTGGTATCCTTGTGTGGCACATAGTGTGGACGGAAGATCGATATCGCTATATTTTAAACCATTCGAAAAGCGTACTCTTCTGATCCGATAACATTTTTCCAACGTGTTTGCGGTGAATAATTTAACTGTATCACTTTTTTTACGGCAAATCACACATAATACTGATTTCGAAGCCATGCTTTATGATATATCACTGAAAACTAGCCGACGAACTACGAAGCCTGTCGGACGAACTGCGAACTGAAACTGGGAAACCGCTTGCAACGTGTTCCCGACGCTTTGTCATTTGTGCAGGTATAGAACTTGGACCCACGGCCAGAGAGGGGCATAAGAGGCGAGGGATAATACCTCTGGAGACTCGTTGCCAAATTCTATACTACCTATATGTCTGTCTATTGTAATATAACGGGATTTTCCAAACAAATACGTCACAGAACATAGGTTTACTCACTGCGTATGCCTATATTATATCACACTACGTCACAGCGTCGTTCGGAGGGTCCCGAGCGGCTATTCTATGCAGTGCCGGTTTCAGCACCACTGGCACCCCGGGCAAAATAATCGTAGCGTTCACTTCAGGAAAGGGCCCGAATATCAATAAGCAATTTTCTGTTTGACGAATCTAAACGGCTATAAATGAATAAACACATGAGAAGTCTAAATTCTATGAACTTTCCTCTAGCTTCATTCAGAGCTAACGACGTGGACGTAGAAAGTTTTGTAGCTCTTTTTTTTTGTATCTTTGAATTTGGATTTTTTAATTTCTTTTTGTATTTTCTAGAATTTTTGTTTCATCATTTTTCGGCATTTCTGCATTTTTTTGAATGTATTTTCTCAATTTTTGACCCGAGAACTCAGGTTTTGACTCTTTAACGTTGTCTGGCAGGCGATTTCCACCAAGATTTTCGTCTGCGGCAACGTGGATACACGTTATTGAGGTTTCAATTTGAGTATTCATTTCTATCCCAATCGATAGCAATTGACGTAAGTAGGGTCGATTTTTGCGTCCGTTAGATCGCATCTAACACTAATTTTCCACCGACCAAAACATCTGGGATTTATATAAACGAGTAAGAGACATCGGTTGCTACCACCTCACAAAAAAACCAGCCGAAATCAAATCTCGTTTTTGTATTGATTTTTTTTACCCTTTTGGGGGTCCGCGGCGCCCGTACCCACCGCTGGACGCCAGCCAGACTAGACGTCCGGATCAATTATCATAAGTATTAGGAGAGTGCAATAAGGCTAATAATTGTCGATATCAAATGACGTAACTATTTTTGTCTCTGATCTCCGTTCAACACTCGATGCTTTATACTTTGACGTCGACATTCATGACTTTGGATATACAAACTTTGAATGGGGTTTTCATTCGAATTATGGTGATAATTTCATAGTTTTCCATAATTTTGCACTTTTTTTGGCTTGGCAAACAAAAGATCTCTTTCAGATAATGGGGTTCACCTGACTTAAGCCTCGAGGGGTTGACGACAGCTAAAAACACCTCGGCCTTCACTGGGCCTGTGAGTTTTTGGTTCTACGTGTTTTTAGGCATGTGTAAAAGCTGCTTCAACGGTATTATCCCTTTCTGAAGAAGTGCTTCACATTTAGAAGTTTATTCGCAACTGATCAATAAGCACTTCCGCCAAAAGTGACCACGGCATTGCAAAAAAGTGACTTAAGCCAATTAGGAAACCTCGGCACAACCTTTCACGCACCTTTCCAAATATACCTGTTTGACTTTTACCGCGGATTTGTGAGAAACAGAAATGAGCGGTTTAGATTTCCAAATTCTACATTCAAGTAAAAAATTGAGATGATAATAATCTTTTCTCAGTCACATGCCCTACGGGTCGAAAGTGCTCGTTGAAACTGTATACGTATAGGTATACATGCATCTATGTAACTGAACCCAAAATCTGGATACTTTATCTCCGCCGAATTCCAAGACTAAATTCAAGTGGACAACCGTGAGAATTTGAGCCTGATTGGAATTAAAATTCTGGGTGCATCAACGTTTCAATTTCATTTCTACCCTGACGGATCATCTGAATTTCAATATCGAGGCCTCTTTAAATACCCGAAACCCCATAGCTCAACTCGTCAATAATTTATCCGGTGATTTTGAAGACGCCGCGACGTCCGTATGCTCGAGTCTAATCATTTTTCTGTCTCGAAATTTTTGGGTGAATGCGCTATGCGAGAAGTGCAAACCCTGGCTAGTGAAAATCCGCCAAATTCTCGAGAGGAGTTTTTCGTGAGATGAAAACTGTATAGAAAAGGAAATTGACTTACTGTCAGTGTCGTTGATCATTATTCATTGACCACTTCTTTTCTAATGCGTCAGTTTATTGGCTGCAAGGTATCACACCGTTCCATAATGCAGCTAGCTTCTGCGGGATATGAAAGTGCATCAGTCGCAATCGAAGTACAGTTCAGATACCCTCACTGGTTTAATTCCTAGATTCTCTTGTCATCGAATGTAGTACTACTTTTGCCGCATTCTGTAATTGCTGCAGGCGAACTAACCCTGACACGACTTGTAGTCGACAACGTCTCGGTTTAATCTTGGTGCAATCATCTCGGACTCTGATAAATTCCAATTCACGGTGAGTGAGCGTTTTCCTGATATTCTAAAATAAAGAGAGGATAAACGTGCTTCTCGATGTTCTATGAAAATACCGTAAAGCATGAATAATAGTTGGGAAAAAAATTCGCAATAGTGTTTAAGGATTCGATTCGTCTAGTGCATCCCTAATATTTCTAATACAGACAAAATTCTAGTTTCATATTACAAGTTCTTAGCGAATAATTGGAAACGCAAACTGAAATCTGATGGTAGTATTGTGCATGTTACGAAATTCTGAATTGCATCTAAAAGTGAGAGTTGCGCGAGTTCAGGCAAAAAAGGAACAGTAAAAAAAACAGGGGCTACAGAGTTCGCGTTGGACTAGGAAAAGTCGTCATTTTTCTAGGAACGGACCTAAATTACTCTGTTGCATATAAAATCAAATAATTCGCCCTGTTTTTTATGCAGTTTACACTGTGATTTTTGCTGTTTTTTTTTTTCCGTGTAGTTTGGTTCTCTAGATCCTGAAATTCAGAGAGGATTCGACCTATAGCTCCTCCATAAAATTGATAATTGAATTGATATTTCGCAGACTTTTGAGATTATAAATAGAATTAGAAAATATAGTAGGATGTAGAGACGCTAATCTGAATTTCAAGTGTACCTCTGGACCCTTACGTAGGGCATAATTCTATCGTAAAACAGAATTATATTTCTGTCGGCAAAGCTAAAGAACAGATAAATTCAAGTTTTGGAGGATCAAGCTAGAGCTTAAAGAAAAGTAGGATTTTCCATATCAAAGATCTGATCTTGCTTCAGTCACGTCATATGTCAATACATCATGCACTCGCGTGTAACCTATTGAATAAACGCAATTAGTCATGACCAGTTTGAGAACAGGTATAATTACTATCACGTCTAATGGTATATTAGACATTAATATTTGTACCAAGGAGGCAAAGTAAGTCGTTTTACGTTAGCGTGAGTTTGCAATACTATTCGTAAACGAGTCGAAGACGAATATTGCGAATATGCGATGCGTAAGAAGACCTTTTCTCCATGGTCCACGCGATATTTTATGTAACAAAAGCATGTTTTACGAGTTTTTTCATAAAGAGGTTATGTTGACATCGTATCGAGTACAATAATACGCACGGCCCAAGAGCGAATGCGCATGCGCGGAGTACGTATTTGGGCACTTTTACGTCCTAGGAGTTAAAAGTGACTTTATTTGTACAGTTCCTCGCCCCCACTACTGATTTACCGTCGCAGTCGCTATAACGGCTACTTTGGTACCAAAAACAGGCATGAAAAACCGCGTGAAACATGATTGCGTTACATAATAGTATATTGTGTACCAAGAGCGTAAAGTGGGCCTTTTTAGACCCAGTACTACAACCACACGAGGTAAAAAAGCCTACTAGCCCTTGATGCACACCACATTTTTTGTAACGCATGTATTGATTTTTGCGTTTTTTTGTGCTTACAAGCGGCACTGAGGTAGCGCGCGATAAAAGTTCATTATCGCCCGCTACTGATTTTTTTGCCCGCCGATACAAAAACATTCGCTTTACGCCCGATTTTTAGGTAAAAAAAAAACGCGAAAATCGTGCACGTGTTACAAATAGTACTTTTTGTCCCGCAAATTTGCTTTTTGTCCCGCAAATTTACTTTTTGTCCTGCAAATCTACTTTTCTCCGAAAAATGCGGAAAAAAAGTGAATTTGCGGGACAAAAAGTATAGCAGGAAATCAAGTTCCACTTTTGTCCCGCTTTTCAGGTCAAAAAAGTGGCCTTTACGGTTGAATTGGGAATAAAGTTCATTTCTTAATAAAGACTTTTTTTGCCCGCCGGTAGGTACTAAATCGTTCACTTTACGCCCGATTTTTAGGTAAAAAAAAACGCGAAAATCGTGCATGTGTTATAAAAAAGGTGTTAATTACTATGTTGCTTGATTAATGATCTAACTGCAATAATTTATCGAAAGTTATCTCGCCAGCTTGAGCTCGTGCAAAAATAAGCAACCACTTTGGCTGTATGTAAAAATTCCAGATGGCTTCTGCGCAAAGGCAATTATACCCGTTTTCAAATATCTCCTTGAACTTCAATTTGACATGGAAAAATGTTTCGTACGCCATCAAACGAGAAGATCGTGGAAATTTTTTCACCAATTGTAACAAACCTCAACAGTCGAAATATACCCAAATCCTACACAAAGGTGAGCTTTATAAGCTGTCCAAAAAGACAACATTCTTGTGAATTTTTGAATCTCGTTGCAGTTAACGGGGTAGTCAATGCTGGTACACTGATGGCCATCATGGGTCCGAGGTATTCCTTTTTTTTTTTTCTATTTTATCGATGAAATTACCATAAAAAAAACATCACTCGGTCACTAATCAAATCGCATTACAGTGGGGCTGGAAAAACAACCCTTTTAGCAACGATAAGTCGTCGAATCAAAGGTTCGGATGAAATGTTCTGTCGACATACATCATACTTAATGTAACAAATTTGATTTCAATTTTTATTCAAAGGGGAGCCTAGTGGGGAGATTTTATTGAACGGCGAACTTATTACCCAAAAACAAATGACCAGGATTTCCGGATTTGTACCGCAGCAAGATCTTTCAGTGGAATCTCTGACTGTTCAGGAACACATGGAATTTATGGTAAAATTTGAGTAATCAGGCCTTCATTATACAACCCAAGCTATATGTCCTCGCTTCTTTTTTTCTTTATTTTTTCCTTATCGCAGATTATGACTATTTCCGTAGCAATAGTACATAACGACCACGTTCCTAGACGTAGGTAGCTACTACAACCTTGCTGCTTCAATCTGAGGCCAGATCCTTTCTAATTATAGGATTACAAGCTGTAATGTTAAGAGTTGAACAATTATAGCTGTTTGAAGTGCTTTAACGAGAATACCTCCTTTTCCGTCATGTCAACTCAAAGTTTACATTTCTTGCTTAACCTGCTATAGCGAATTAGATCAGTGCATATGCAGATTAATCGATAATATTATTCGTTACGAATTAATATTGCCAAACGACGTTTTTCCTGTATATGGGCAGTTTACTTGCATTCTCGTTGCGTCAACAAGTTGAGAATCTGTTGAAGAAGGCCTGTAATATAAAGATGACTTTACAAATACCGTAAAATAATTTTTACTGTGGAAAAGTGTGATCTGTTTCGAAAAAAAGTGACGCCAATCTCTTTAAATTATATCCACAAACGAACTAGAAGAGTTCAAACCAAAGAACTCAAAATTTGTGACGCAAGGAGCTCTTTGAATACCTCAATATATTTGAAATATAATCAAAATGCTCCTTATCACAGATATTAGGATTTTTTTATTCAAAATTTCCCAATTCATTTTTGAATCTAATTCGAAGTGATTCACGTAGTCTTTTCGAATTCTCAAACTTCATTCCCATAGTGTTCTACGATTTTCGTCAAATCATAGGCATAAGTTCTCCTTGAAAATAGCGACTTGCATTTAGCTTCCTCGTGGGTAGAGAAATAAGTATATAAAATCCTCAATCTGATCCTAATTCTCAGTTCTTGTTTCGGAAAGAGTAATAATCACAGTATTACCCGATGGTTGAAATGATCGTTGGTCAATAGTCGTTAGTAACGATGAACGGACTGACCTTTTTTCCAAAGGCACGCATGAAAATGGACCGAAGAATTAGGGGATTGATCAGAAACAGACGTATAAACGAACTACTGACTGAACTGGGCTTGAACAAGTGTGGTCATACAAGGTTGCAGGCTTTGTCGGGTGGTGAACGAAAGAGAGTGTCTTTGGCTGTTCAGGTAAAAGACTATTTCTCTATAATCGAAATTGTGAATATCTGATTCCGAGCGTGAATCGTTTCTGCTTCGATCAAGAGATAGATCTGCGGAATAAGTCGCGCAATTTCTGTCTTGCGTATCGCTGATTAAAACTTTTGGTTTTTTTGATAAACTGACCGGATTTGATTACGCGAATTTTCGATCGATCGATTCTCCATGCATTTTGCTTATTTTCATGCGATTCAGTTATTGACGGAACCGATTTTGCTATTTTGTGACGAACCGACGACCGGATTGGACAGCTACAGTGCCTTGTCAGTTGCAAGAACTTTGAGGCAGGTTGCTGCACGTGGAAAAATCGTGGTTTGTTCCATGCATCAGCCAGCTTCCGGTCTGCTCGATCTCTTTCATGAAGTGGTGCTTCTGGCAGCCGGAAGTGTTGCTTTTCAAGGAACCCTCGCAGACGCCAGGCTGTTCTTTGACAGGTGAGAAAATTCTCACCCCAATTATTGGCAAACCTAAACCGTAATCACTGATCAATCATATCCTCGATTATTATAGTCTAGGGCAAGTCTGTCCTGCCACCTACAACAACGTCGAATTTTATGTGTCTCAGTTATCTGTTGAATGTGAAGAAGAGAAAGGAAGTTATAAAAGGGCAAGTATAGTGATTTATCTCTACATGGGAATCTATATGGGAGTATTATGTGTACTGGTTTGAACCGTTCAATGAATAATCGCGGCCATGAACTGAATGCACGATACCTACACATTCGTCGAATATGTCATAACGTCCAGCATTCGAACGGAAACATTGAATCCTCGGTAAGAGTATCCATTTCGACATCGGGAATATCGTCAGAATGTACGATAAACGTGGAAAAGCAGAGTCTCGAGAATACATATTCGGTTCAGAACTGATCCTTTTTTTTTTTGCTCGCCATTAATTCCCGCGAATGAAATGAAGTTTGGGAAGCTCTTAAGAAGTTATACTCAAGGTAGATGAAATTAGCCTGCGAGTACCTTTGTCGAGACGGGTATAAGGCTTAACTGAGTTATTCATCTCTCGTCTTACTTTGAATTGATTCAGGCAAAATGGATCTGCGATAATTTCAAAAAGTCAAACTTCGGGGAGGACATACGCCGGCGCATCGAAGATTCTTGTCGCAACACATCGATGCCGGATTATTATAATTTTTTCGAAAAGGAACATTCTTCGTTAGACGAATTCAAGAAGGTGCGTGCCTCCGTGCAGTTGAAATGGTTAGCGTGGCGGTCCTACGTCGATTACAAACGAAATTACGCCGAGATTTTGTTGAAATTTTTCTTGTACATGGTACGTTCAGTGCTGTAAATTTTAAAAATCTTAAAAATTTACATTTATCTCTGGAATTCTTCATTTTCAGTTGATCGGTCTGACTGTTTCGCTCCCATACATTGGGGTAATAGAAAAAGTGGATCAGCGTGGGATTCAGAACGTCCAGGGACTCCTTTATCTCGTGGTTACAGAAAACATTTTCTGCTTTAGCTACGGGGTATTCCACACGTTCCCAAAGGAGCTGCCTTTTCTTCTCAGAGACATGGCTGCGGACCTTTACCATCCCGCACCTTACTACCTAAGTAAAGTTGTCGTAATGGTAAGAAGTCCTTTCCAGAAACCGAGATTCCAGAAAATAAGAATATGAAATATCTTAAACCCCGACCATTTGGCACATAAACATTGATTGCCAATTTCGTAGCTCCCAGGAGCGATATTTCAGCCTTTCTTGTACTGCGTCTTGATCCATACGATCACTGGTCTGAAGGGTGGCGTTTGGGATCTTTTGCTGTTCGTTTTTCCCGTGATCCTGTGTTCCGCGTCTGCTTCTGCTTTCGGTAACGCCTAACGAGCATTCGCTGATCTTAGAGTTATTCGGGATTTAATTATTCTCGTATTGTCTACAGGATGCTTGATGTCAGCAGCGTTTGAGTCGTTCAGTACAGCCTCGCTGATTTCAGTTCCGATAGACTTCCTCACTATCACTTTCAGCGGAATTTTTCTCCACCTTGGGTAAGTCGCAGAGATACGATCCGAATTTTTGGTGCTCCAAAAAATAAACCTCTTTTTTTTTTCAAGTCCTATCATCTCAAAAGTTTCTAGTAGGTATAAAAAAAATTCTCCCACAAGGACAGCTCGATACTTTGATTCTACGTGACGCTCAACGGTTTTCCGTTTTCCCATATAAATAACACGTGAAAAAAAATTTTTCTTTTGTATTTTTCAGATAAAACTACTGAAAAATTTATTTTTACAATTTTGATGGACATATTCTTGTAGGAAATTAAATTGTCTACAAAAAAGCTTTGATATGATTTTCTCGTAAACGTAACGGGTAAAACGTTATCAGACTTTGAATACTCGCAACCAAGTTAAACCTAACCGCTTTTTTTTTGGATCACCGTAATATACACACATTCGAGGTGTGCCAGAAGAAACCATCATTCTTTTTCGAGCTCCCACCGAAAGATTCTCTAGTACCACGTCAAATCATTTCAAAGATTTTTGCGATGGGAGCCCGAAGACGCGTTCCGTAATAACGCGAACGCGTCGATTTCATCTTTAATTCATAGATGTTAACTGGATCAATGAATCGAGGAGGTGAGTTCGGATTGTCAAAGGAATTGGTTTCATTGATCCAGGAGTAATTAAATTGGGGAAATCTTCCCTGACATTCAAAGGTGGGTAGAGATAAGGGTTATTAACCGAAGCACAAAGTTGTCTTTGGCTGTAATAACAGCCCTGAGGCTCTTCTGTATTCCGAATTGTATAGTGGCATGAAGGGGCCCGACGTCGACCTAGATTACAATACCGCCTCAAAATAGAACATAGGTATTGTCGTTATATCCCATAGCGAAGGAGTGAGTCGGCAAATCGAGTAAAACAAGCATATATGTATAACAAGTTATACGTTCCATCGAAACTGGCGAGCCTCGCAAGACCTGATCAGAGCCTGAGGTGAAAGACGAGTCAAAATTCGGATACTTTTAGGGAAAACCTTTCGTGCTTTTAATACCGTGATGAAATTTCTTCTAGTTTTGAATAACAACTTTAAATTTTGCATGGAATGTTGGATACAACCGATTTCGAAGTCATAATTCGCATATTTCATTTAACTTTCTAGTTTTATGTTGCAGAAACTTACCGCCCCATATTTCATGGCTGAAATATATATCTCAGTTCTACTACAGTACGGAAGCAGTGTCTCTTTTGCAGTGGCTACAAATCGGCCACATAGGTCAGTCGACGTTATAATACCTTATCAAACTTTGGGTGAACATACGTGCAGGCAATTTTCGCCGATGTTTTTTATTGCCGATCACTTTGGTGGAAAAACAAAAATTTCACAATTTCTTACAGATTGCCCTTCGACTTCCAATGAACCCTGCATTTCCACCGGGCTCGGTGTTTTGGAAAAATATGGCTACGATCGCGATCACTACATGATTGACCTACTGGGATTATTCTTCATATTTGTCGTCAGCCATTTGGCTGGTTTTCTCGCTATTTATCGACGAAGTAAAAAGGAGCCAGTTTATTGAAAGCAAAGACGAAGAACATTTGATTAAAATATTTTTCACTCTGATTATATAATAAAATGACTATTCAGTACATCGATTTCACAGCTCTGCGTCTTTTCACCCCTAAGTATCCCAGAATGTGCATCACTACCGTCAACGCACTAAGTCCACATGCGTCTATCCATAGATTGAATTCGTTGTATCCATACTCGGCTAAGACTTCTCGACCGTTTTTAAGGCAGGGTAAATCCTCGTCAGGATAACACTCTGTAATTATAATAATGAAAAACAAGGTATTTACCTTTTCTCGTTGATCTGTAACAAGAATTTCATTCATTTCTTACCAATTGAGTCAACGGTTGTCCAATGAATAATCGCCAAAGCTTCGTTAGTGTAATAAAAAATAGATAAGTACTTAAGCCAGGAGAGATACGCGGGCATGGATCTAAAGAAACAGATACTTCAAATAATCTTATCGGTTAGTCAGCTTGAGAGATATTTTCGGTAAGCTGGAATACCTGATGTTGTAGAATATTCCAGCCATCGTGAAGGATATCAGATCAATGGGTACCATTGCCGTTGTTGCAATCAACGAATTTTCTATCCAACTAGAGGCCAGTATGCCATAAGCTGAACTGGCAATTGTAGTCACTATCACGCATATGGCGAGTTGGATGAGAGTAACGAAATTTGTATTTATATCCAGAGCCAGAAGCATGATTACAAGAAAGGTAAGGGCGTGGAAAACCGC
Organism: Tenthredo amoena; assembly: GCA_963966615.1. Classification (NCBI taxonomy): domain Eukaryota; kingdom Metazoa; phylum Arthropoda; class Insecta; order Hymenoptera; family Tenthredinidae; genus Tenthredo; species Tenthredo amoena. The sequence goes on along the minus strand of OZ016482.1, from coordinate 5,351,616 downwards.
CCTGGGGATCTGACGATAGAAAAATACATGTTTAATGAATATTTATGATATTATACGTAGAATATGTCTCCATCCTCTAGAAAAAAAGAAAAAACAAGACGTAAAAAAAAAGTATTCTTCGCGATACTTTTCACAGAAATACTGGCAAGTGTGTGAAGAATACAGGTAGGCAGTAAAAAATTGAAAACTGAATTTGTTCTCGTAGAAGTTAAGGTTCAAATTTAAAAAGATATGGAAACTTTGCATGCTCATTATTTGACTGTTAAATTCTGTGTATTTCAAATTTTTACATTGAGCCGTTCCTGGGATAATTCGGCGAGTTTTTCGAACAGACCTTCGCATCTCAATGAAAACCTGTTTCTTGGATACTAAAAACCCGGAGACGTAGAGATTCGTTGAAATTCATTTTTTGTTCGGAAACTAATACTTTTCTTACCGCCAAGTTGATGAGAAGTAAAAAAAACATTAGAGATGTTTGAGCGATTACCAATCCGATTATAGTTGCGATGTAATAAGCCGCTGGATTGTACATTGAATTTTCTCGCAAGTAGAGAGGCATTTCGTAAGGCAGTACGTAGACGACGGCATAGGCTGTTGTGAATATAACTTCGGAACTTACGATGTACAAGGCACCCCTGATATCTTGGATACCAGATTGAGTCCGCGAATTAACACCGTAATAAAATGTACCAATCAGAATCGCAGAAAGCTAGAAAAAAAAAAAACAGAATATTGGATTTTGACTGCAGAATTTTCGTATCACTTGATCATGGCAATCAAGGAACTTTCGCTTTGGATTGTAATACTGACCAAGAAGCTGATATGGTGTGTTAGGTCCTGAAACATCGTTCTTCGCGTCTCTACCATAATTCGCCATGTAACCCAATAGAATTGAACAAACTGGTTCGGCTTGCATCTACGAAAAATTATTTCATTTGCAGAAAGCTTCTTTCCCAAATGTGAAATTTAGGTGTCGCAGTGTTCTGATAGGTTCGAAGTTCACTTACGTTTCAGAATTGATTCGATTGGAACGTTGCCTCTCACCATCAGTTATCGTCGACGCTTTCGAGTAGGTTGAATGTGGAAAGGGATCGCAGACTTGTGCTGAATACCCAGAAATTAAAAACGAGTCTGTTGCGTTTGAAGAATCAGCAAGATTTCCACTCGACAAAACTTTCACATAGTATTCTGCCTCGTTGAAAGATCTCGGACAGTGATATCCTTGGCTGAAGATAAAATAGCTAAACAACTTGTTCGATTGACCGGCAACGATTCAATAATGGGATAAAATTGGCACGTACCTACCTGTTGAAGAACTTTGTTGCATTTTTCAACGTTCCATGGTAAGCTGTTCTCCCATTAGCTAAAAGTATCACGTGGCTAAACATTTTGTAAAGATCCATCGCTGGTTGATGAATTGAACAAAAAACCAGCGTTCCATTCCTGGCTTCTGCTTTTGCTGATTCAATAACTCGCATCGCTGTCCATGTGTCCAATCCTGTGTTCAGGCAAGAGGTAAGCTTAGTTTGATTTAATCGACATGGAAATTGGGATTAACCAACGGAGTTTTTGAGTTAAATTTAAGCGACAGACACAAGACCTGATTCAAACTTTGCGTGGGAACATCGATTAGTCGTTTTCGAAATCTATTTGACACAAATGAGCCTCGAGATTACGGAGAGCTCAGCGAAACCAACACGAAGAGCGAGTGTAAGCTTCCCCTTGATTAATTAGATCCACAGACTCCTCGATCCATACTTACCAGACGTGGGCTCATCGAGGAAAAGTATTTCGGGCTTTGTAACAAGCTCGACTGCCAATGACAGCCGCTTTGTCTCGCCTCCTGACAACTTCGAAATTAAAGTCTCGCTGTTCTCGAGTAATCCGAGCTGAGCTAAGATATTGATAACCAATATATTCCTCTCTTTCGAGGACGTTCTTTTGTCCAGCCTTAAAGCACACTGAAAGAAAATAACACCACATCATACAATATCTTATCTTCGAGCCTCATGAACACCAAGTTGATCGCTACCTTATGACTTTATACTAGTAGGCTCGATACTTTGCGATATTCTCATCGCGCAATGAATTTCAATACGGTAATTGCATGCGTGTCTACCGTGAATAACATGTACTCCATCGCTGTTAGTGCTGATGGTAAAGCATCGAATTGCGGCAGGTACCCGGCTATCTTTGACATTGCGTTTCTCGACACGCTGCATCCGTTTATCCTGATGAACCCCGAGGACAGCTCTATCCTTCTAGCCAGCGCTGCTAAAAGGGTCGTCTTACCTGCACCGCTGAATGGTTGAGTAAACTTTAAATCTGTGCTGATGGGGGATGGAACTATACATTTGTAAATCTATGTTGGGGTGAATTGCCGAATATCGACTCCCTTCTTTTAGGTAGTGAAGAATCGGGAACAGGCAAAATGGATGATAGTTTAGAGCAGGAGAAAACTCTTTGTGACAGGCAGTGGTCGGAATTGAACGGTTTCCACGGATCCTTGTATCACGTTACGAAAATGAATTTGATTGTATTGAACAGAGTAGACACTCACTGTGTTACTTTCAATACACAGAATAATGTCAGTGCAATTAAGGGAAATTGTTAGAAATATTTATAGACAGCAGGTATTTTACATGAAAGTTCCGAAGAGACGATATAGAGATGAAAAATGATATTTGCCAATCGAAAATGCAGTATTGAAGGAAAGTAACTCATTGCAAAGACTCATTGCTGCAAATAACTGGATACAATTTTCTGCCTATGGTTTTTCGCTGCAAGGTTTCGGCACATATGTTCCCGAAGAAAAATGCAGGATGATTCAGCGCTCACATCTTTATCGAGGATGAAGTTTTTGTACTAATTGAATCTCTTCGTCTATAAGACGAGTAAATTGTCTTCTCGACTTGGAATTCGGAGTGTTATTTTCTAGCATACTTATAGGACTTAACTTCTAATGACAACTCCTCGAACTTGTACAACTTGATGTGTTTGAAAAATGTTAATTTCCGTTTTCCTTCAACTGCATAAGCTTAGAATGATACTCGAACGTAAGTGAATTGCATTAGATTGCCTACCTGGGACCCATGATCGCTACCAAACTGCCACCATCCGCATGACCAGTTACTGTATCAAAAAGTTCAAAAGATTATCTCGAATTATCATAATTGCAATAAGATCATTCAGGGTTTAATGTTGGTGTACATGCTGCGTAATGATGAAGTGATGAATCTCACCCGAATCCAATATCCTGTGTGGTTCATCATTAGCTACAGATTTTCGAAAGATTTCCCGCACGATTTTATTACCGAAAAAATCAGGCTTGCAGTCCGCATAAACGGTCACATTTTCCCACGAAAGAGTAATAGCAGATCCGATCGTTTCTGCATCCGAGTTCGAGTCGATTTGGTCCTCCATTAATATTTTAAGACGATGTTTAACTGAAGCGATGAAAAATTCAAATTGAACTTGTCGCTTAGGTATACTATGCGGGGTTTTACTTCTTTCAGAGTTCAAGGCACTGTGCATGGAACCTATACGTACATTGTTCTTCGCCTCCAGTTGCTTATCGTTTCAGTGTTTGATCAGGCTATCTAGAAGCGACAGAGACAACTTGCCTATCCACAAAGCGATGCGTCATCGTCGTCATTTTGAATATTTATGCTAATGTCTGGAATTTATACTTCCTCTATTTGATAGTAATTAGTGCATAGTAGAAGGTGAGACAAATTGACATGTTCCATGCCAACACGGCTAACGTCTGATCCTGACCATCTCGAATTTGATATATATTTTTTTACATCGTTGTTGCAGCTCTAAAAGACACTCAAATTTTTGCAAACTCTTTCCTCGGACCGTTATTCGTTCGTGATTGAAAAAAAATGAAAATCTCAAGAATTCTGTGTTCCACGACGATCGTTTTCAGCCATATCCGAAAGTGCAACTAATTTTTCTTCTACTTATTTGATCGATTCTAGAGTCTTGTCGATGACCAGTTACTCTGATTTTCACTTATAGGTAATAAATTACACTGCGATTGATCAGACAAAAAAATGGTCATTTTCGCAGCAGATTTTCGCCAGCAGTAACGCATCTTTACATTCGCTCGGTATTTTGTGATATAAGAATTGTGTTGATAATATCCTGCATCCGTTACTATTTCTTAAAACCGATTAAGCAAATATACGAAAATTTAGTTCCACGCTCGGATGTGGTTGAAAATCATCTTCGTGGAATACTGAATTTCTTAGATTTCATTAAAATTGAGATTGATCTAGAAATGGGTGTTTTGTCTTTCAGTCCAAAAGTTTAAGAAATAGACAACGACTTTTGGAAAAAATCTCAATAAAATGTAAGTGGCTCTTAGAGTCGCAGCATTGATATAAAAAAAGCATCATGTCGACGGCAGTATGGAAGAACGTGCAATCTCGATGAGGGAATGAAATTCCATTGATACGGCACTGGTATTCTGGGTGCCTGGAGTATATAGAGCACTTCTTCGAATAATTTGAATTATTCAAGCACTTATTTAGCTTTATGTAGTGAAACGGAGAAATTGACACAATGTTCTATATTTCAATTCATTTTATTGATAAAATTATTATTTTCATGATAATTGAACATGGGACAGCAGAATATTTTTTCTTTCAATGATGATAATGAAATTGAACATAAACTAAAATTTCTACGTTTTTATCGAGTAAATTTATATGTACGTAGATGGATTTTTTTCAAATAATTCTATTTATTAGAAAAAGTTCTCTATATATTCCAAGCACCCCGAATACCAGTGCCGTATCAATGGAATTTTATCCCCAGCTAATCGAGATTCCACGTTCTTCAGACACAATTTGAGATATCACGTTCTTCCATACTGTCGTCGATATTAAGATGATAATATACTTGGCTTCGGTACTATCGAATGTTGGAAATGAATTAGAAATAATCCAAAGTTCACGTTAACGAGTGAGTTCGTCTAAATTCTATTAAAATTTTTCAAATTTTTCGTCATTTCGTACCTTTCAATCACTGACTGGTTCAATGTGAAACCGTATACCATCATGGTCTGCTATTGCTTGGTTCACCATAAAACATATCTGTATTGATCATGGCACTTGAAGATTTTCCTCGTTCTGGATTCGTCATCATAAATTCACCTCGATAGATCCCATACCGTGATACCGTGATGTATGTACAAATGAGCCTCTAGATTTCAAAGTAACTTTATCTTACCGGGAAAACGGGTATGCTTTTTTCCCTAAAACGATAATATAGGCGAGCCATCACTGATGGACATGCATACCTGATTATTCTCAATTTTTTGGTATGACTGTGAAAAACTCTGTGAAAAATCGTATGAACTATACTATATTTTCACTCTTTTCTAAATCTATTCTGAAGTGTTTCAAGGAATTCTAGCACTTTATGCGTATTATTAGAGATTTTGGTAAAAAATTTCATACGTTTTCAGAATTTCACTAAAAGAATTGAAAATTTCACAGACTTTTCAGAGTTTGTCCAAAAATGTTTAGAAATTTAGTTAGAAAAATACTGAAAACTGTTTACTAAGATCGAAACAATTTTTATCTAAATTTATGTGAATTAATTTTCACTATTTTTTAAAATATTAGTTTTAGAGATGTAATTCCCAGTTTATGGTAATTCTTAAGGAGTATTTAATAATTTTTGGAGTTTTCAGATTTATCCAGAAATTTCTTGAAATAAAAAATTGCAAAAATCTTTATAGTATAATTATCAGTGATCAAGCATGGGACATAAGAGGTGGGAAGTAAGTGCACATAGAGACTTTATAAGTAACAAATGAATATAATTTAATAATATCTCGCTTACACAGATACAAAAGAAATCGGATGCGGATTAGACAATTTTCAAACTGTAGTAAGTTTATACCTTGTACAAATTGATGTATTAAGGTGATAATGGATACTGATAAAAGATTTGTGTCTTGATCTGCGAATGTATATATGGTATACGTGTTGTTAAATATATAAAAGTGCAAACGTGCCAGTGTATAGCGTTGAGGGAATGATTTTTATTTATGTAAAATTTCGCATTATGTATAATATATTGTATAATATTTACAATAATTAATCATATTATATCATTTGATTTCAACAACGATCAATGTTAGCTATTTGGCACTATAATATATAGTAGGATATAATTATATCATATCATATCATATATGTATATTGTATATATATATATAGGTACTGTAAAAGGCAATACGTATCAGATAGGTTAAAATATTATAGCTATTCGAATCTATGTGTACAAGAGTCGCTGTGAAACGTATAATAATTTAGATAAATTACCTTATACGTTTATTTATCTAATTGCGTAAGAAATTTTCTACGACTCGTTCAAAAAGGGGGTAAAATATTGCGACACCTTTTCTTTTTTCTTTTCTCTATCTTTCTTTCACACAAATTTATAACATCGTCAAATTTCTTTATTATTTTACAAATCTAGATTTTAGATTATAGATTTCTCATTTTCTTATTTATATGTCATAGAGTTAAAACAGGGTCAGAAAAATTGATTCAAGGTAGTATATTACGTAATGTATTACGCACATAGGTATATATATATACAGTACAGAGCTGATTTATTGAAAATCAAATGGCACTGTTCTTTTTTCTTTTATTTTTTTTCCTCTCTCTCTCTCTCTCTCTCTCTCTCTCTTTTCTAAATAGCATACGTATTATAGTTTATTCTCTAAAACGACTTACCTAAGCGAGGAAGGAACTTACTAAGAGAAAAAAAAAAAAAATTTACCCCATAGCTATACCTATAACAACAAGTAAGAGTCGATTCTTCTTTCACGTATTTAATCATTAATTTAGTAATTAAATAAATTACTAGGATGACGTGGATGGGACAAAGACTGAAATTCCGAGTAACGCTGAAAGATGGGGAAATGTGATAAAAAAAAAAAAAACAATTAATAATAATTAAGGAACGTGAGAAGTGTACTAAATTTAGGAATGTTCATAGTATGTCAAATTATCGCTACTCTTCGAGTCCTTTTCTTTAACTAGAAAAGAAAAGCATAAAGTGAACCGATAGATGAATGAATGGATGGATGGATGGATGGATGGATCATGGATGACTTCATTGGGCTGATTAAATCGGGCAACCTGAGATCCCTGGACGAATTTAAGACCGTGAAGTCAACCGCTTCATGAAAATCACGGGTCCACTTCACTCTTCTTTTTGAATTGGTCAAAGTAATTGCATAACCGAAGTCCAGGCAGCGTAATGTCTTACGTTCGGAAAGTGACGTCAGCAGGAACAGGACTTCTTTGTGTTTGTCGGTGATTGGTTCAGGGCGAATCTTTCGCCGTCCGATTGTTCCTGAGCACCGTTTCCTCTAATGATCTGATCATTTTGCAGAATCTGTTTTATAAGAGGATAAAAAAATTTCATTCACGTTAGATCATCGCACTGAAATATCAAAATATGACACGGTCATACCTTGTTCACAAGAAACCTCGCAGCCTCTTCGATGTTTATGTTCTCCTTCGCCGAAGTTTCGAACCAACCGGAAAAGTTTTTCTCTTTACAGTACTCGTCCATCTTGTTAGGAGAGTTGACCAATCCTTCCTTCTGCTGGTCACACTTGTTCGCCAGAAGGACACAAGGGATTGCAGAACCGTCCGGAAGTTGGACTTTAGAATCGAGGTCCTGTTTCCATTTAACAACCGCGTCGAGGGTGGCACTTCTCGTAACGTCAAAAACTATGAAGGCACCAACCGCCTCCTTGTAATAAACCCTCGTCATATTACCGAATCTCTCCTGACCTGGAAATGGATGAAAAATTTTAACCCAAGGAATAATTTCGCCAAGTTATTTCCTCAAGATTCTTCATTACTCCATTCAAACCACTTTGGTCACGCATAATCAACCGATCATGGATCTTACAAGTCGGAGAAGAAAACAGAGTGGAATACCCAGCTAATTGTAAGACATCGAAGAACTATAACGAGTGTGTCGCGTCTTCGGGTAGAAATAAGTCAGTGGGATGGATTTTAGCCCGAAGTGCACGTATGTGTGTCATTCTACAGTAATGAGATGCGAATTCTAAAGAGGATTTACCGCGTCACTGAATCGTATATGTCTCCGATAACAACCCGCGTCTCTCGCAACCGAAGTAAGTGCAGCTCGTGGAATTTTCATGGAATAGTTACGAGCTCGTATACATCTGTACCTATGTATACCTGTCTTAATAAAACTCCTGTATTCTCCCCCAGGGATTAATAATGAAATTGAACTTGACTGACCTGCGATATCCCAGAGCTGGAGTCTGATTATCGTATGGGGATCCCAGTTGAGAACCTTCAAGGCAAAGTCGACGCCAATAGTGGCTCTGTAATGCTGTGAAAAGAATTGATGAACGTATCTTTTGATTATGGACGTTTTTCCCGCGCCCAATTCACCGATCACCAGTATCTTGTAAAGGTGTTCTCGCTTCTCGCCCACACCCGCGTTTGGCCCGCTGTTCTGAGACGTCTGCAATACGATGAATAAGACTTGAGAATTTCATTGCATACTTTGGAGGTGAAAAAATAAACGAAGAAACGGAGTCATTTTTCTGAAACCGTTTAATGCCGGGACATGAATGCCATCATGATTAGTTTTTCTCATGCTGACGGAGAGTCTTATAAAACGCGCGGGAGAACAGGTAATGTCGTAAACTCTGCACGGTTACCTTGCACTTAGGAAAATCCAAGGTGGCCAAGTTCCGCCAAAATGTCAGCTCCATCCTTAGACTATCTAATCACCGTAAGTAAATATGAAATGACTAGAGAATGTCACCGAACAACCGGCCTGCAGCAGACTGAATAACATTACAAACGTTGTGAGGAGCTTAGATAGCGAATATTAATAACTCTGGTTCACCATTGGCCGTCTTGCTTTGCTGTTGGATTTACTCCGGTCGGATGGAGTGGGCATTAAAAGCATAACTGCAGTTCTAACTGCATATATCGATACCGGGAGATAATGACTCGCTGTCATTAAGAGCCGGCTTTAAAGGAAATTCTGTCTGTACTTCAGATACGGTTTAAGGGGTTATATACACTTGTTCGTCCAAGAAAGACGCATTTTTGCAAATTTGCATTGTTTTTGGAAAATCGTAATTATAAATCTCCACAGGAATTTGGTACATTGAAAAGTAACGTCCGAAGAACAATCAGTAATTTTTTTGTTGTAAAATATTCATTCGTAACGGAGATACAGCTGATGTCCTGGAAGCACTTTTTAAAAACGCCTTTTGCGGTGAGCAACGCCATTCTGGTACAGGTCATACAAAATCAAAAAACCAGACAGATTTCGTTAGTATATCAGTTTATCCTGTAATTAATAGAAGGAATTTCCGAAATATCAAATTAAAACAAAATGGCGGGTGTTCAAAGTAGGAGTATTGATTTTTGCGAAAAAAAATCGGCATTTTTCGTTCATAAAATCGAAAGTATGCGTCGCAAAAATAATTCCTTTGATTAAATACTAAATTTTTATATCTAGAAGAAGTCCCGAAAATTTCAAAAAAATCTATGCAGTAGTTCACGAGATATCTTGCTCACCGACTTTGAAAACGTAGTTTCGAGATAAACACTTTTAAAGTTTCGAAAGCGGATTATATCGCTCGCTTTTCGGCGATGTTAATGCGCTATAACTCTGTGAATTTTGATCCGATCACCTTGAAATTTCCAGGGAACAATTGTAAGATGATATACTCTCAAACTATGTCTTTTTTTTTTTTTTTAATTATTTTTCGACTTTTGCAAGTGTATGTAACCCCTTCAAGCAGTTTTTTTTCAACCCTGCACGGTGGTTAGAAATGAAAGTCTGAGTCTAGGAATTTTTTAATTATTCATTCCAGCGAAGACGTTACAGGATCAAATCGCGCTTAAAAGTGTCACACCCTTTACCTATCAGCGTTTAAACACGCCGTTGCGATAATGCCACGTCTTTTGACTCGTATCTCATTAGATAAACGAAGTATACATCTACAGGCACTTCACGGCTCTATGAATTAGAATTAAAGTTCGGAGTAGGTTCCGTTTAACGAGACTCAAATCGTCAACCCTCGAATCGTATATTTTTCAAAAATTCGAGCAAAATCTTTGAAGTTTTGGCGAGCGAATGAATAAGAAGCGCAATAATTCTCATAATTGCGGAAGAAATTCGTACAAGGTGAATCGCATGCGCGATTAACAATCCGCCGAATTCTTAATTAATTACGCGAGATTTTTTGTGTAATTAAAAAATAATCGTAAACCTATACACATGATTTGATTGTTTATTAATAATATTTTTTTGCGCATCGAAAGCGAACGAATTGACCTCCAGATTGCCAATTATCATTAAGTGTGAACTTTTCGTCAGCGTGCCGGGATTAAATTAATAAGAGCAATGTGAAACGATTGTCGTTCCCAGTGAAATCGTTTATCATACCGATGGGACAACCCATGGTTGCTCGCCATAGGTTTCTGGACAAACACCACGGCGATCGAGGGCTTGCTTGCACAGGGATAAGATTAGAGCCCACGGACTATGTGCCAGACGTATAGAGTTTCATACAACGGTTGAGAAACACTCTCCATGCAATTTGGCGATTGACTTGCATGAAGAAGAGCTGATATCGTATCGGTATGACTTTGAAATTTTTTCTGGGCTTATTACCATCGAAATATGATTGATTGTCGGTTTTCTCCGCCTAATGATCGATTCGATTGAAACTGAATATCAGCAAAGACTTCGATATCGTCTCACCACCAAATGACACGAGAACCGTGACGTTTTTATCGGGTAAATACGACCGTGTGATGTTCTAAAGCAATCGTATCAGAAACGAGACATTTTTTTCCGTCTCGTTTTCCCCTGACCAAGGAGTGAGGGAGCGAGTGCATGAGTGAGCGAGTAAGTCCGTCACCCTTGCCAAGTAGGGTGTAACTTGAAACCTGTGAATAGCTACTCGACGAGCCGTCGACCACAGCTCAGACCACAGAAAGTTGCTATTGATCTGTGTCACGAAAGTATGTAGCTTACAGTGCATACATTTTGCACAATGTGCACGTGTGTATATATATATATATATATATATATATATATACGCGCGTAGATTCATACCCAGAAAAATGCTTGTGTATACGTATATATGCCTACATGACAAAAATGATCTTACGTCACGAAACGCCGCCATTTCATAAAAGTTATGCAACCCAAGCACTTGAAACGTCACATCTTTCCAAAGCCTCGTATGTGTATGTAGTACATCGTACATGTAGGTATACACGTATGATAGTCCCGGTCCACTATACAAGTCCAAGACCCGAAGCCCCGTTGGGGCGGTTGGGTTTCATTGACCCTCGTGAATCACGCGAAGGGACAACGCGCTTCGAACCGACCTAGAGCTTATTGTAAGGCGGATGTTAACTCCCTTTGAGCTTTCGTGAAAATCCCTTTATCGTTTTGGCAGATCTGACAGAATGCCTTCCAAAATTTCGCAAAATATCCCAAGCGGCACGATGTCATTTAACAAATGCAACGCAAATTTAAGAAAACGGATGTTCGAGCAACGCTCAAAGCTACCTCGACTCAAAAAATTGTTGTGTGCCAAATTTTCTATCGATTAGATTAAGAACAAAATTATATCCTCGTTATCTCACCGCGCTCTCCTGACTAGTTGAACGAGATTTATCCATAATGTCTGCGATCGTCTGGGTGGTGGACATCGTCCTGAGATTTTCTAGCGCCACGATTTGCTGCTGATCAAAATTCTCCGTGCGATCTTCGGCGATTCCCTGAAGGTATCCCAGACCCGTGTCCTCGTCAAAGGTTCCCTCGAAGGTTGAAAAGGTGTCGAATTTTCTTACACTTATATGCCGCGCTGGTCTTCTGGGTTTCACAGTATCAGCCGAAGGTTTCGACTCGCTCCCGCTTCTCAACGGGCCAACTGTATCCACTGATGAATCTTCGGATGTCTCAAATCTTCGGCGTTGAAAAACAGCTCTCTTTTCATCAAGGAGCGACAACTTCCGTCGTAATTCTAGAGGCGGTGTTTTATCCAGAGTTAATGCCGATTCGGATTCCGCCTTCGCCGATAGTTTCGGTCTTCGTATGTCGGTTCTACCGCAATCCGACTCCTCAGGCCATCTCGAAATTGCGTAGGGGATCGTTGATACAGCGCGGTGAAATTTCTCAGGGAATTCACTCGTTTGAGTCAATTTTTCAGCACTCTGCGTTTCTGTTACGAATTGTTTCAGCGTCAGGTTGGTTAGTTACGACTTAATACGATAGATTAGGTGAAAGAGAAGAACTCAATGGTTTGGAGAGGACAATTAGTTCCAGGTATGACACAATATCAGGATAAATGACGAGCATCGCTAATCGGCTAATCGTGAATCAAGAGATAAATGAAAACGTCTTTCAACTCGATCTACGATGTTCTTATAGATATGATAGGTATGTATATAAAAGGGAGTACTTTTGGCTCACCGTGAATTTTCGCCAACTTTTCTGGATTAGGTACAGTTTTAATGGTCAGAGATGGTGACCTGCGCTGCACTACCGTCACGGTGCTTACAGGTTTCACCAGGCTATCAAGTCTCGTCGATTGCTTTGGCTTGTCCAATCGTTGTTCTCCCTTCTCTCGCAGGTGTCCCTCGCCTGCGAGCCTTTCCTTTTCAATATTTTCCTTTTCCAACTCTCTGATCCCCTTCTTCAGGGTGACGCCCAGCTTACAGGGGCTGTCGGATTGGCTCTGAGACTCCTGGGACGATTGGCTTTGTGAACGGCTTCTATCCCCACCTTCCGGTGTGTGTCTAGTTTCCTGTTCAGATCCCGAAGACTTGAACTTGTTCAAACTTAGCTTCCGGACCAGTGAATTTGACTTTTTCTTATCTTTCTTCAACTGTTCCAATTTCTTTCGCGTACCGCCTACGGAGTTTTTTACACGACAACTAAATTTTCGATTCAACACTCGTTCCGACATTCTTTCTTCTATCAGTCAGCTTGGTAATGCCTCGATTCTATGATCTAAATCTGTCGAATTTTCACAGAGAAATATACATTGCACAAAGTCACGGTTCATCACATCACCGTCTCATCACTCTGCAGAATCGAAACGTAAAGTACACCAAAGTTGACGATGATGGTTCATACTTTACAGCGAATCATTTCGTGCAGGCAAGTTCAACAGTGTGCAAGGTACTTTCTTTCTGCGCCCTGATAAACCGTCAGGCAATGGTTAGGTTCAGTGACACACACAATTCAAAGATGTGGCTGTATAATTGATTGATGAAAAAAACTAGTGGAAAATGATAAATTGACTAGTGTGTGAGATAATTGACCAAATTATATACGCATTACCAAGCAGCATGATATCTGACTCACAGCTTATTCAATTTCCACATAGGTATATAGTATAATTGGAAGTGAAGAAGATGCAAGTGCAGATGGTGTTACACAATAAGCGTTAACCTTTGAGACTATCTCCGTCTTGATCTGCGATATCCTGGGCCGAGGCGTCGTGGTCTCCTCTGATGGATCCTCCAGAGGATTTTTTCTTGATTTTAAAGAGACCCCCATCTTTCCTGAAGCTGTGTTTCAGAGCGCCGAAGCGACTGCGTTTCTTCTCATCCTTGCTCGTGACAGTATCCAGGCTTGAATTACTGTCCCCGACGGCAACGTGCTCCGCGGATGTAGTCTCTGGCGTTTTTCTCCGATCCTCTTCTTCGGCGGATGATCGGGCAATGACCGTGTCCACCGAGCTGTCACCCTCGTTCACGCTCTCACCGCGATCCATTCTAAGAAACTGTCTCCGCCAGCCGGCCCAGTCGTAAGTTTAATTTGTTCAATTTGGCTTCCTCGCGGAAACCCTAGAAACGGCCGAAGTGGTCGATGCCTCTGTCGAGCTGTGCCACCGCTCCGGTGAACCCGGGGTTGATATTAAACGAACCGCCTGGTTCTTCTTCAGGCAAAGAAAATTACTGACATCTAGGTTCGAAATTTTTATCAATTATTCCCTTCCCATATCGATGTCAGATGTGGTTGACATTTGCTGCAATATCTCTCCCAGTTTCTTTTTTATTTTTATTTTTTTTTATCTCTCCTTTGACCGAGATAATTTTATGGTCCTGCGCACGTTGACTCGTTGTTATGGCAAGAGGACATAAGTGTGTCCGTCGAGTCTAGCATTCGCGGTAGAAGAGAAGCACAGCAGGTTCTTCTAATATTGATTCCGTTTTTTTGTATCTTTTTCCGGTTTTGCTGATTTTTTTCTTTTTTTTTTTTTTAACATGTAACCATAAAGTCTGTGGAGATCGAGTAAGACACTGTAGTATAACTAGTGGACTCTTGTTATGCACTAAATGCGTTGATATAAAAATGTTGGCCAAGGGCCGAACGAGCGGGGATTCCCCCTCCTGGCAGGTTTACACTCTCGCACCTTTATTCATGTATGTATAACGTTGTGCGGTGTACCTTTACCTCTTTGCCCCACCCTGACCACATCACAAGTTATATCATCACTTATACTTCGTGTTCTAGAAAGAACGAGGCTCTCGATGGAAGTGAACGAGAACATCTCGTTTTCTTTGGTGCAGGTAAAACCATGAGAAAATCTAATCTAGACAGACGCGAACACGGTGTCTTCACGATTGATGAAAAGGAATCAAAAAGATTGTAGAATAAGCGGTAAACATGCGCTGCACTTTCGTAATTGAGTCGTTACTTCAAGGTGTTATGTACCTTTATTGCTCAGATATCTAGAGTCGCAATTCCTCTAAAGCGATATTTAATTGCAGATATTATCCGGATAAATTCCATTCGATTTCGCAACATAAATATAGTGGTTCGTGTCTTCTTTCTTGATTCTTGAAGGTTTAGCACACGATGGAAGATAATCGACGTGCAATATCGAATTTTCAATCACTTTCATAGCTTTTAACAACTCGTAGTTGAATAAATCGGTCTTGCGGTTGACAACTAAACGAACACTGCGCATATTGCACGTTTGAGAATTCATTAGAGCCCTGATCGAGTGAAGGCTGGTGGAAATTTATGCTTCGACAAAGATTATGCGACTTTTATCGTCTTGATTTTCATGCCGTGGTCCGTGGATACGGCTCAGCGCATAACGAGATATGAAGAGTATTCAAGCTTGCGTAATTCAGTATGCAAATGGCATGTCATAAAACGCAATGTACACGCACAATCTGAGATTAAAAAATACTAAATAAATGACTCTGATTTTGTGCCCATTAACATCCTTCGCTAATTCATGAGATGTGATAAATGTCATACATGACACGTATGCTATCGTCGCACGCGACAATTAACTCTGCTCGCTAATTATCACTGGTTTGCAAAAAAAAAAAAAAAATTTTTCTTTCCTTATTATTATTATGCATGATTATTATAGATTTTATACTTCTGAATAGAAATATAGTATCAAAAATTATGTATCACGTATTTTTTTTTTTTTTTTTCTTGTAATGGAATTTTTAAATAAAACGCTAATTTCTTTGCTTCAATATCGTTATCTCTCTCTCTATTTAGAATAAAGTAGCGTTAACGCAAGAACGAAAGACAAAAAATACAGAATTTTTAGCCATCATATTTTTCAATTTTTTTTTTTTTTAATCAATTGAAAAAAAAATTGAAATTTTTTCGATGATTACTACTTTCAATTATTATTATTATTATTTTTTCTTTAAAGTTTAAGGCTCTTTGTATACATCCCTCAAAATCCGCAGAATGGTATTATAGGAAATAAGCTGAGTTAAAATTAAACAAATTTTTTCAATTGATTAAAAATAATAGAAAACGAACAAACACCAATCCGAAAATTTCAGAGAATTTGCAGAAAATGTCAAAGTTTTTTCTAAGAAAGAGAAAAAGGAGAAAAAAAAATTAAAAATGGTAATCATCGAGAAATTTTCGTTTCTTTCCAAAAATCTAAAAAAAAAAACGTTGAAGATAGGTCTGAATAATTTTTTTCTATTTTTTTTTTTTTTTTTTTTTCGAAAAGTACATTTAAAACCAAAGATTTTCAAAAAAAAATTCCCGATAAGTCAATTTTTGAAAAAGTTATGGCTATTTGAAAAAAAAAGAGCCATTTTTTTTCGATTGGGTAAAAAAATTTGAAAAAATTCTGAGAAACGTTTTTACGGGGGTAGAAAAAGATAAAAAAGTTTCAGCCAAATCGGAAGGGGTCGGGCTCAAAAGTGGTCGATTTGGCGTGAAATGCCCCATGGCTCATATACGTGATAGCAAAAAATGGAAACCAGATCTAGATTCAGGATTTTAAACTCTTCATATTCATCATATTTTTATTTGAAGGAGGATTTCGTCACAGACCAGAGTTATCAATAGATAAAAATACTAATCAACTCATATAATTATACAGTACGGAGTCGTTGAAGCAGATTTTATATCGCCATTCTAATTTCTCTTTTAGATGAAACATTGGCTGATGGAAATCAAAGGTGAGGGTAAAACTGAGAACTTATCGAGGTCGAATAAACCGTTTCTTCGATTACTTACACAAGTTGCATAATTTTAGCAAATTGCAGTGATTGCTACCTTTCAAGCGTGATTAATACAGAGGTGCACTCAACAGTTTCTAATTATATTAATTAAGTTCAAATGTAGTGCATGTTATAATTCATATGCAACATATTATCTCTAATAGACAAATACGATGTAGGTACTACATATAAGGGATTACAAATTCTTATTCGCTTATAGGAGAAAATTTTAATCATTAGATTCCGAAATTCCACGTGTAGGTAGCTCATGACAGGTAGATTAATGTCAAGACCTGTAGCACGATTTACACGCTCAGAGTTCTCGACTTGTGGTAGCTGGTAACTTTACGTAAGCTATACCTACGCTTTCGGAAAAAAATAAAACTGCACATGCTTAGGTGAAGCTAAATTATTATACAAGCAGAGCCGGTGAAGCTTACAAGGATAACACGATACAGGTATGTACCGCGTCAGGAGATGCTGCACCTATTATAATATAGAGATATGCAATAATTACGCGAATACTATGCGCTATGAGTTATATGTTTATTTTCAAGCCATCAGGGTTTCTGGTTATGAATAATCTGATGATGAACGATTTTGCATCAGAACATTCCGGAAGACATTCAATCAACATATTATTTCAGGGTGAGAAATCGGCATTGAAAATACACAAGGTGCGTGCAGTATTGAAAATATTTCTGATTCCTGACCCAACCTTTGTTTATAGCCGGATGAAGTAACAGTAACACATATTTTTGAGATTTATACTGAGGGGGTATTTTTTGCGTAGAATTAAACTGTCAAAAAATTAGAAATGAAACAATTCTTCCAAAGCTTTCTCAATTTCGTAACCAACGAACGAAACGAGACATCGCAAAATCCATACGATCGTTCGTTCGAAATCAAATTTCAAATACGTTCGAAATGTTTCAGATTTTTAAATTCATTTTTAGCTTGCTTGATGTGTTTTTTCATTTTTCTTTTACTTGAACTACATACCTCTCAATGACTGCCGAAAAATGGCTGGCTTCTACGCAAAAAATACCCCCCTAGTATGAATCTTTCAAATATGTGACACTGTCACTTCATACAGCTGGAAATGAAGGTTGGGAATTTCTTTAAGGACAAGATTCTTGATCACAATGCGTAGAGTTCGTCGAAATGAATCAGATCGCAGTATATGATTCAGCGAACAATGGATCGAAGCTTTGTGTAAATAAAAGGGCGGTGTTCGTGATCAGAAGCCAGAAAATTACACATTCGAGCTACTAGAGAAGGAACTAAGATACGATTATGTAATAAAATCATTGAGCATAGATCCGTCACTCGGGATTGCGCATTGCGGCATTGATGATAGTGAAAAAAAATTCTTTCCATCCGAGTCGGAATAGAAATTCTGGTTTGATCCTCAAAAACCTCGATTCCTTCGTCGTTTAGTTTTTCCGATAGGAATTTATAGAATCGTGTCCTACGTCAGGATTGAGAGGCATAAATTACAATCACCTTTTCCACCTCTTCAATTCAATGATCAATTTTTCTTTCGATGTGGAATTTATTCGTGAATCAGTTCACGAAACGTTTTATTAAAAATTGAGAAGCTGTAGGTCGAATCCACTCCGAATTCTAAGATCTAGAGGTCCGAAGTAGAATTTCAAAAGTCTAGTTCGCGTCTAAACTTTCTCAAAACGTATATAACTCTGACTTTTAGGTGCAAATCAGAATTCAATTACATGAATTTTCGAATCTTCATTGAGAACTCGTAGAATGAAACTAGAATTACCATTCCAGCTCGGGTATTATAGTCCCGAAGCTGCGAGGTGACATATGTATTAGAGGCTTGAAAAAATCCGTATAATTTTTATCGGATTACTCGACTGTGTAATTGAATCAGTGTGTATGTATAAGTCACGAAAAACTGATGGGTCAATACTCGCGGCTATCTGCGAATCTGTCAGTCTGCAAAATTACTGTTTGATCATGCGTCGCCACGTGTGATTTACTATTTCATACACGCCGCAGTTTTCCTAGAGCTGATGCAATAAGCCAAAGGTTTTATTAAACAAATTAATGACTTTAGCTTCTAATTCACTTAATTCTCGTTGAATTAATCCAACGATCAAACGGTGTCACCGGCGGTTTTCGTCGTTGGAAATTCAGCACGTGGCCGGATATACGGATGTACCTTCGAGCCTGCTACAGCGTGACTTTGAAGGGCCTGCCTACCGCGCAATTTACACGAAAATAAGGCCCCTCGTTGGTCTTCTTTTGTGCCTGGCTTCTCGCCCATGTTTGCCAAGGATTGAATGACATCCGGGGGCATTTCTAAGTCATCCCCCTCGGCATCTCGTGTATCAAAAACCTCGCTTATTCATAAAACTTATTCCCAAGGGCTCTTCAGAGGGCACCGAATTTTTCGCTCGATATGAACATATAGTCCAGTAATAATCCATGAAAGGTAGCAATTTTCAGGTATGAATCCGAAAACTTGATTTAAGGGTCATTCGATAACGCTGAATCGAATGGCGGTAATTATTTTCCAATCAACCGTTCAATTCGGAACCTAATGACTTTATCGAAAAATATGTCAAACAAAAGTTGTTGGGGACAAAAAAATACGCAAAAAATTATTCCATGTTCATCTTCGTACCTTCGAAACTAAGGGAGAAAAAAACGAAAAAACTATTCAATTAACTATTTTATTTAATTTAATTTAATTTTATTCGCCAACGAGTGCGAGAGAGACAGACATTTCTTTGCGTCCCTTATTTTTGAAGATACGAAGATGAGCATAGAATACTCTTTTACGTATTCTTTTCTCCCCAACAACTTTTGTTTCACATATTTTTCGATAAAGTCATCAGGTTCCGAATTGAATGGCTTAACCCATTTTTTCCAATGATCCCGGTGATTGATCGCGAGATAATTACCGCCATTCGATTCCACGTCATTGAATTACCCTTAGATCAAGTTTCCGGAGTCATACCTAAAAATTGCTACCTTTCGATTTTTTTCCTGTACAATAGTTTATTTTTAGTCAACTTTTAGCTCGATAAGTTTCACGGTATTTCGAACGTCGTGTCTAAATCTCGGCAAGTTTGCCTCCTCAAAACTGCGTAAATGCATATTATCGTACCTAACGACGCAGTTCAGTGTATTTGCCACTGTCTTGACACAGATAAGAGGAATACCGTTCACATGTCAAAAGAGCGCCGTTTGCGATCAGTACAGTGATCAAAACTTGAATATCGAATAAATTCTAATCTCGAATCTCATCCGACGTATACATACATGGTATCAAAAACCTTTCTCAAAAAGCGGTTGTTGAACGTGATGAAACATCATTGCGTCATTGCGACTGTTACACGCAACGGTAAATTGCAAATCCTGATAAAATTTCAAACGTACCTTCCTCAGTCTTCTGGCGTCTTCCTGTTTGCTATTTTCGCTGAAGTTCATGTTCAAGTCCAGGTAAAGATGATTATTGTTCACTAAATGGGGTGGTGGTTCCATCGGCGGCGGGTTAGCCTCCTTTTTGTGTCTCATACGTCTCTCGGTACGTTCTTGCCTGGTACGTAGGACCAGCATAACATTGCGATCCAGCATATCCTCAATTTTGACAAGTATTTACCTCAACTTTATAACGTCGATGTATCCTGCCGTGACGATTACCAATATGCGAAGATTCTCTCTCGGAAGTATTTCGCACGATTTTATTCTCACTTTGGACGAATGGAATGGCCTGATACTTCCACAATTCTTCATACGAATGATCTCTTTTCCCCAAGCTTTTACTCAGGTATAACAAGCCATATTTCGTACACTGATAGCTGATACGCGACGTTAGAAATAGATGAATCTCTGCCTTTCAGGTGATCATCAATAAAATTTTAACATGTAACAGCGTTCAGCGATCTGAAGATTCCATTTCATAACTGCACGTATGTTTTATCACCGATTCTTTGCACTCCCGTTTTAAATTGACATCTTCCTACCTGGATATCATCGGATACATTTAAAAACCATAGAAACTGCTTCTTATCGACGCGACTAGCTAACATCTGTTAGTTTCGATAGACGTTAATTAGTTTCGCGTTGATCTCGCTCGAACCATTAACGACTTGAACTTGATCGGTAGAGATTTCGATATCCACTAAATAGGCTGCTCCGATTTAAAACCTATACTCGTTATTTTATCTCTTTTTCTTTTCTTTAGCGGCACGATTTGAGGAGACAGAATTCTCACAGAATCTGGTGGAATGTGGTTTAACGGTGCAAAGTCCTCGTATATATTGGTCGTCCGGCAGTGTTATCGCCAGTTCGTTATCACCGTGGAAAAAGTGAGGCGCCAGCCACGCACCCGCTTCTTCCCCCTATGGTGCATGATGCGGTCGAGAGCCAAGAACTTCACGCACGACGCAGAGCTTCGAATCTATATGTAAAGCGGAAAGGGTCTTTGGATGTGACCAGTGAATCAAAAAAAAAATGAATTATACATACAGATTAATGATGTAGTCACACTTTATTACTGGCTGACGAAGAGGGGACAGAGTTCGATGCACGAAATTTTTTTTTACAATTAATTATGTGTAGATGCGTATACCGAGTGACGATCTTCCGGCTGTTTTCTGTTGTTCATCGAACAATTCTTACGTCGACGTTATTGGGATAAGATTTTTTCCTTTCGGACGGTTAATTCCGCGATCGAAATAAACCGCGGGCTTATATATATACTCTGTCGCAGAAGCAATTTGTTCCGATATTAGCGAGGCTGGGTCAGATTGAAACGATAACTCTAAAATTAGAGCTAAGACTCCGGTCAACTTTAAGGGGCATCGAGAATACCGGATCATGTGAAGTTCAATATTGTTTTACAAGAGATACGTAATCACGGTACAATGAAATATCAGAAAAGTTAGGGTCTCGTAAGATTGGACGCGACAACTATGTGACAATAAGTAATCCGAGGCGGGAGTGATCGAGATTCACGCCAATATGGTTTGTAACGCAACACCTAATGCCAACTCGGATTTATACGCCATTGGTGATCGGACAGGTGAATTGAAAATAATCCTTGAGAATTTTTCCCCTCATAACCGCAAGAAAAATTTTATTTCAAATTATTCGTAACAACTAAACACCAAAAGTTACTAATTACCAGTTTTAGCCAATCAGACTGCCTAATGGCATCTAATACAATTTTATGAACGAATATGGTGTCAATTATCGAAATAATATAAAATGGTCTACGTGAACTGTAACGCAGGATTGTGGCTAACTAAGCTGTCAATACGGGAATCTGATGAATTACTACGTCTCAACTGGGCTATACGCTCGGAAAGATTAATATTTTTAATGAATATTATTTACTATATTATATAGAGCGGAAAGTGTAATTAGAAAGATTTCTGTCGCATGTTGATAATTTCCATAGGAGTGAAAAATTACGCAACTATCATTGATGCTCGAGGAATTATAATGAATTACGAAATTATAAGTCTGATAATTTGATAGAAGGAAGAAAAAGTATTGAGAACCGGTTCAATGTACCCAATATTGTATTAAAGGAGAATATCTAATTTTAACAAGAACAAAAAATCCTTCCATTATTATTCAGCATTGCAATGACGATTGGAAGGCCAAAAAATCTTACAATATTCAATTATTTTTGGTCCGAGGTTTGGATCTGAAAACAGTGAGACGTATCTCCCGATGTCCAGAATATCGTGAGTCGTGCTCTTAACCTCAAGATTCACACATGGCAACTGGGTTAACTCAATTGGGTTACTTGAGACATTAATTCCTGTCACTTTTGTTTATTGCATCCAGTCCTACGCGTTATCGCAGCGGAGATAAAAGGGTTAAAAAAAATTCCGGGAAAATCAGTAATTTATCAAAATATATCTACATGTATTACACACGATTGTATTACAAATATACTCTTCAAAATTAAACAACATTGGGCGACAGTTGACACGAAGGACTAGAATTCATTAGATCTCTAACTTTTGTTCTCTGATCAGCGATCACAGCAAAGTAAAAATCACTTCGTTCATTCCATGTTTGCATCACAGCATTGCTTATCTAGCAAGATGCGTAGAACTGCGTTCACAGATCAGATGCGTACGCAAATACTCGATCATCGGAATAAATGCGCGTTTCGCAAATGCACTTCTTGATTCATTGCCACTACTGATTATCCTAAGCCTCTTCAAACGTGGGACGAAGAGATCAGCAGACCTGCTACGACTATCTGTATCCGTGATCCTTCTCAGATCTGAGGATCAATGAATCAAGATATCAAATATGAAGAAATTATACGATCGAATCGGTTCTCCGTTTTATAATTCATAATCGAGGATGCGTACCTCGTGTACTTTTTCACCCGTTAATCCTTCGGCTTTACATCTACTGAAAGTGCGAAATACATGAATACAAGCCTATATTGTTCTCCGTTAATCTCTGGGAGAGAAATAATTACCCAGGTCGAAAAGTACACTCTCTTTTCTTATCCAGTTGAAACTTATCGTGTAGATTTGTGTAACCTGTCGACCTCGGCGGTCAAAAATTGACCCAAACAATAAACAATATTCAAACCTTGAAAGTCGCGTCTTGAAATCTTCGCGAGGCGATAACTCTTGCGGAAACGTATGTACTACTGATACGATGCAGCGATTATCCGCGATTTAGACCAAATCTACTTATTTTATTCATGTGGCCAGTGACCAAAAATGTAACAGAAAAAAAAAAAAAAAAAAATTCTCCTCCGAAATCCTATCTGAAATAAAAGACTTTCGAGAGACACGTGGCGTTCTTAACTTACTTTAGACCAGTGATAGTATTTCCTTGTTCTTACAGCGTGTGAGATTATTCATTAGCTACTCGCTGAGCCGTTTCGTATTTCGAAGCTACATATATAACGCGATATAGTTTTCAAATAGTTATGTTGAAATAATTTGTAATATATATAGCTCAAAAGATTTTTCTTCTCGACTTCGCGATTTCTGGAGAATAAAAAATAGAAGACCTCGCAAGAAGGAAAAAAAATGTATCGCAATTTATTGAAATTGACAAAATCTTCGCCTACATAAATCCGCGAAAGGAAAAGCAAAGAGTTTCGTCTTATTTGGCTCTGAATCAAAAAATTCCACACGGCTATCTTCTCACGAAAGTAACAGAATGTCTGCATCGCATATTGATCGTGTATTATACTTATGCGAACGAAGCTAAAGAACGCCATCAAATGATTGAGTAATTTTTTTTTTTGCACAATGATATAGCTGCGGTGAGAAGCGAATCAAGATTCGCGGCAGCGAATCGCCGCCAAGTACCCGTAGGCAGGCGAGCGCTAGCCGGGACTCTATTTTCTCGGGGGAACTCTTTATACCTGTAAGCAGGAGGTCATAACTTCGGAACGCGTGAATATTTTTCGATCAAATTCACAGAACAGATATTCCCCCACCACACGACTTCGCTGTACAAATTTGATCGGAATCGGTACACTGGTTTCTGATATATCGGTCACGAAAGTTGATGAAAAAGCATCTTCTTCTTCTTCTTCTTCTTCTTCTTCCTGGTCATCAAATTTTCGCTAGACGCTTGCTTGTCCTCACGTTTCTGAACGAACGGTGAAACGGATCGACTTGATCTTTGAAACGTGGGTACAAGCCATCCAAATCTCGCCCCCTATTGATTTTGGCATGAATCTGAGTCCGCACTTGGTCGATATGTAATAATGAAGTTACGAAGTGAGCTACAGAGGGTCGACGAAATCAAAATGGCCGTCGGAGGGCTGTCGGATCGCGCTATTGACAGTTAAAATATTCATAATTTATATATAATCATATTATATAGTTATATATTTATATTATATAATTATATAAGGTGTTACCGGCCATGCCAATGGTTTTTTTCAACAGGTGCGTGTAATAGGCCCTTTTTCTTGCATGTAAAACGAATGGAAAATCGACCATTTCTAGCGTGGACTTTATTACCTCCCTGGGGAATTTCTAAACTTTCCAAAAGTTCCCATAAATTTCCAAAAGTTCCCATAAATTTCCAAAAGTTCCCATAAATTTCCAAAAATTTCCATAAATTTCTATAAATTTCCAAGCCTTCCGAAATTTCCAAAATTTGTGGAAATGACCCTCGATATAAATTACCCATTCCCCCCCCCCTCCCCCCTTGTTGTACAATGTACTATTATATCAGTGAGTCAGTAAATCAGTGAACAATAATCAGAATGAAACCGTGCAACGACCGTGGTTTCACGCCGATGACTGTTATTATTTAATAAATCTGCATGATGGCCTGTTGTAATTGCACGGAACGGATCGTCTGAGCTGGGTTCAAATATAGATAGAGAATAAACCAACGAACCTGGCGAAATATTATTTCACTACTAACCGGAGCAAATGGCAGTTGACAATTGAAATGGATGTGCTTGTCTTTCACTGAATATTTCTTCCCTTGCCCAAATTCCGAATATACTTCTTGTAATGACCAAAGGATAATAATGTTTAACCCAGCTGAAATTAAATGAGCAATCCTTCTCAATTCTCCTACTTGCAAAAAGAAGTGAAATCCCACGAAAAACATCCAAAGATGTAAAAAAAGCCGCCAAGTACTCAGACAAAAATCACAATTGCTTTATAAGCGAAACGGTTCGCCAGTCTCTGTCGTGAAATCAAGAAAAATGCCAAGCACCGAACGTACCCTTGCGATTTCTCAGCAATTTGTTAAAAAAAAATAATATAAAAAGAAAAATGAAAAAACTC
Organism: Tenthredo amoena; assembly: GCA_963966615.1. Classification (NCBI taxonomy): domain Eukaryota; kingdom Metazoa; phylum Arthropoda; class Insecta; order Hymenoptera; family Tenthredinidae; genus Tenthredo; species Tenthredo amoena. The sequence goes on along the minus strand of OZ016482.1, from coordinate 5,326,277 downwards.
AAACTCAAACTCAAGTCTACGTTGTGAAGTCGGAGTTTCGTGTGAGGATATCGAAGCATCATTCCAAGAGCTACGTACTTGGCGGGCACATTGGGTTCCTTAGAGCTATACGGACATCCCGCTTCATTTTACGCGAAAATTAAGTTTTCAATGCAACAGCAATTGAATACACTGAAAAAATAGTTATTCAAACCAATCAGCGTATCAGAAGATAATTCTACGTGTCCTTAACTATGTGTATGACTTTACAGACATGAATACTATAATCAATAAAAATCGTGGTCGTTCCATTGTCATTGAAATATCAGATCAGACTCGGAACTCTGGAATCACATATCTCATTGTGGAGCTAATGAGCGATGTACTACAGTGAGTTTTCCCATAATAGGTGATATACCGTAGAGCTCGAGTATGTAGTAATAATTATGAAAGAATAAACTTCGGCATGAAACCTAAAACTTGCAGCCACGGATATACGTGTATGTTATAAGTAGCATATAGAGTATGACATTTTGTTCTAATGATGAATATGAAATTACTATTTTCCATCCCTGCAACGCGGACGGAAAGAATTTCTGACCAAAGGGAAGAAAAAGTTATTTTTCGGTCAAAAAAGTAAATTTGAAAGGCAGAAAAAAAAACTAAGTTTGACCGATTCTAGGTTTGATTGATTAAATGGCTGTGTTTGAATGGTGGATGCAATATGGACATTTTATCTAGTCGGGTAAAAAGTAATATATTATTATTCCACACGGAAGGAGCGAATTTTCACCTTGTGCTCGTGCTGAACCTCGCACTCAGCAAAAATCACGCACTTTCCTCCCTAGTAGCATAATGTAGCATTGTTGCTTATTTGCAACTACACAATCGTGGCAGTTGAAAGATTAGTAAACTAGCAAGCGCTAATCTTTCAACTGCCACGGCATAGTCGTCCGGCAAGATCGAAAGATGATGGATTTTCAATAAGTGTGTATGGAACTAATGTTATCTGCGAATCTGACATTCGTCAGTCGATGCAAAGTTGATGACATGTAAATAACCAGCGACCGGAAACATAGTACTTTAAGACATTCGTCAGCCACCAAGTGCCGATGCAAGCAACTGTTTGCAGTTTGGAAGAACTGTGAGACAAACAGCCAAACACAAAATAAAACTGCAAGGAGTCGTGTTCTATCAATCGATGTATTTTAAATGCCAGATTTGATGAATGAACATTATGAAAAACAGTCGGAAAAATATGGTTCGCAAAATACGATAGAGTCATATTAATTCAACGTGAGATCAACAAACACAAAGAAAGAAAACGAATGTGCCCGCCAAGTACGTAGCTCTTGGAATGATGCTTCGATATCCTCACACGAAACTCCGACTTCACAACGTAGACTTGAGTTTGAGTTTGAGTTTTTTCATTTTTCTTTTTATATTATTTTTTTTTAACAAATTGCTGAGAAATCGCAAGGGTACGTTCGGTGCTTGGCATTTTTCTTGATTTCACGACAGAGACTGGCGAACCGTTTCGCTTATAAAGCAATTGTGATTTTTGTCTGAGTACTTGGCGGCTTTTTTTACATCTTTGGATGTTTTTCGTGGGTAGAATTAAGTTTCGTGGATATTTTTGATTTTGTGAAAAATTCTGATCCGGTTCAAGAACGCGATAACGAAACCCAACTCAATCTTATCGGAGTAAATTGAGCAAATCTAGGTCACCTAATTGCCAAAATATGGGAGACTGGGATCAGAACTCACACTAGCCGCGAACTATATCTCCCCTGGGAGTGATATGAGATAAGTAATTAAAATTTCTGATTGCGAGAAGTATTCTCAGTCGATATAAAGTCTATGGATATTGTTTTCAAGTTTCGCATCGAGCTAAGAAAAAATTTCTCGTGCGAACAATCAAAAGTAAATACGAAATTTCGTGAGTCTGATTAGTTATTCAAATGTCAATTTAATTACAACGTAGATGAAATCAGAATGATTGTAAGTCAAATTTACATCGAAGTGCGATATTCCAATCATCTTTAATTCATAAATAATTAGTTGAACTTATCTGTGAGATTCGTCTCTCGTTTTAATCACCGTTTAGGCGTTACGAATATATAATTCTCTCGGGTTAGATGATAAACTGCGATAATTATTATGCTTATTAGTATCAAAGTTTAATAGCGTATGTATACATATTAATATATATATATAATTGGCGCAAAGATATATTATTACAAAGTTTTAACTAATTACGAACAAAGTCGTGGTTGCAATCGCGATTATTCTGTACATAAAATATACATAATCCGATAATTAGCTGCCTTGCAATTCGTATTACGATTAATGATACGTTACGACAAAATGCAGTGCTTACAGAACTCACGTACCTATACTTATATCTGATTTTTGCCGTGATGTAACTCACAACACAATATGCCATGCGTGTTGTTTTTCACCACTCATTTCTCGGTCTCGATATAATATTACAACAATATTTATTGTTATTCAAGAATAAATAATACAAGATCAAGAATGCCTCGATAACAAGGTGTGATTAAACGTTAATTGAAAATATTTGTTATTCTTATAGAAAACCAACTAAGCGCGAAATCTGACGTAAGGATAAAATGATTTGCAAGATTTTTGCCATCCGAGTGCGAAAATTTATTTACGACGGCCGAATGTTGAAATTAGATTTCGGTGAGAAAATCTAATTTGCAATAAAAAGCTCGGAGATAACCGGAACTAATTACGATAATGATGATTTATAGGAAATTGAAGATAACGTTGGTTATGCGAACGAATGACATTTCAACTCAGATAAAATTATCTCAATAATGTAACTATACCGCAATACTGATCGAAAAAACCTATTCGATTTAATAATCAGCCCAATATAGTACTACGAGTATACAAGTCAAATTCAAAGTCAAAAGATAAAATTATCGCTCAAATTTCTTTTCATTTTTTATATTTTTCTGTACCCTGCAGTTGCGGGAAGCACGATGCAAGATTAGTCCGGAAAATTCTGTAACTGTTAATTCTAGTTATTTTATTCGGGTCAGGATGTATTATTTATTCAAAATCTTCACCAAACTATATTGTTACTCCGAAAATCGAGTTGCAGACGTGTTAAAGTGGTTATAATAGTCCAGTAAAAATCCATGAAAGGTAGCAATTTCTAGGTATGACCCGGAAACTTGATTTAAGGGTAATTCGATGACGCTGAATCGAATGGCGGTAATTATTTTGCAATCAACCGTTCAATTCGGAACCTAATGACTTTATCGAAAAATATGTCAAACAAAAGTTGTTGGGGACAAAAAAATACGCAAAAAAGTATTCCATGTTCATCTTCGTATCTTCGAAACTAAGGGAGAAAAAAACGAAAAACTATTCAATTAACTATTTTATTTAATTTTATTTTATTTTATTCGCCAACGAGTGCGAGAGAGACAGACATTTCTTTGCGTCCCTTATTTTTGAAGATACGAAGATGAGCATAGAATACTCTTTTACGTATTTTTTTCTTCCCAACAACTTTTGTTTCACACATTTTTCGATAAAGTCATCAGGTTCCGAATTGAACGGGTTAACCCTTTTTTTCCAATAATCCCGGGGGTTGATCGCAAAATAATTACCGCCATCCGATTCAGCGTCATCGAATTACCCTTAGATCAAGCTTCCGGATTCGTACCTAAAAATTTCTACCGTTCGATTTTTTTCCTGGACTATAATGGAAATTATTTTGATATTGATTATTTTATAAAAATCAAAAATTACTTGGTTTTGTGGTATTAAATAATTAAAAATATTATTTCCGGATCGGCATATTGGCCTCGAATTTTTATTACAAGCTATCTCAAATAACTATTACATTTTTATTCAGTTTTCAATCTATAAATGTGAAAGACACTCGTTACAGGAATAAAAAGGAATTGCCTACTGAGATATCGTATCATTTTTTCATCAAACGGATATAGAGCAAGATGGCACCGCATACATGTAATCTGTTGTTAATTTTTAATCGGAGGAATAAGGAGTTTTGTATGTTAATTATGTGTGACGGCTTGTGTACATAGCGCGACATCCGTAATTGAAAAATAGCCTTTTTGTATTACGTGCATAATGCTGATTGATAATACCCTTTATAAATTATGACAGATTGTTTGTGCCGTCTAATTACTATTATAATTCATAAATATCTGTAAAAATTCTCGTTTGCCCACAGACGGTCGTTGACATGACGCACTCTCGACCTCCGTAGCTCGGATTGCTATCTAATTTGATTTGCCAATTACAGTAATCGACATGCGAATGACTGTGGCCACTGGTTTTTAAATATATCGTTCATACGTCCGACAATAGTCATAAGTTTTCACGTTCTATTAACTCGCTATATCACCGGGCTATTTATTATACTCATTTTCCGATTAACGTCACGTTAGAGAGCGTACAATTAGCAAGATTACATCTCACCATAAGTTAACAAATTGTCATTGAGTGATTGAAAATCAGTAACTAATTATACGGTAGATACGAAGCGTGTGGTTCAAAGGCTGAGGAATAATTTCTACAGTTCTCGTGCGAAAAAATTCCAACTGAAAGAAGAAAGTGATTTTTGAGATACATATTTTGTGGGCATTCAGGCTATATAGGGGTGTGCGGTAACAAATCGACATTTTTCTTCGACCTTCCGCCACAGAAATCTGTAGAACGACGTCAAATAACACAGGCCAACGATGAAAAAACTTTTTTAATAAATCTAGCTAATTCCTGTGTTATTTGGTGTGCTGATTCTGAAAATAATAATAAAAAAGTCCTATCACCCCACATTTTAATATATCAAAAAAATATAAATTAGGCCAACGAAGAAAATATTTGTAAAAACTTTTTGAATCAATTTGCCTAAGTCTTATGTATTTTTGGGTGCTAAAACCGTATTTGGTATCAGTTTTTTTTTACCAAGTTATAATTCATTATTATAATAATAATTTATTTAATTCAAATTTCCCTATTATGTAATAATTATTATAATAATAAATTATAACTTGATTTTTTTTTAAATCTGATTTTTTAATTTTTCATTTCAAATTTCCCTATTCTTCTCTATTTTTTGAAATACATAATCGATGTCTTATTGGGAGAGAATCGTTGGTGATAAAAAAAAAACTGATACCAAACAGGGTTTCAGCACCCAAAAATTCACAAGATTTAGGTAAATTGATTCAAAAAGTTTTTACAAATATTTTTTTCGTTGACCTGTGTAATCAACCTCTCAAGAGGACAACTCTGTCATTATAGCCTGAGTGGTGCCTCAATCGAAAATTAGCTTTTCCATCTGATTCATACGTAGGACTGAACATCGTTTTACTAATCTTCGTGTAATTTGATCGAAACAAACAATACGAAAGTCTGTCTTGGTTTTCGAGGGTCTTTTGAGTCGCTCATTCCGAATATGAGGTCTAGAATCCGAGATTCCGAATGGCGAATCCAATCAAAACATTTGAATCATCTAAATCCATGATATTAGTTGCATAAATCTTTTGAATTTGGAATTTTAGACTACTCGTTTCGATTTCGGAAAACCTTATTGTCAATTCAGGCGCCGCTTAAACTTTAATTATAGTGCTACCCTTGGGGCAGGGGAGCTCATTATTTAACGTCGTTTTAGAGATTTTTGCGTCGGGAGGTCGCAAAAAAAATGTCGATTCGTTTCGGCACACCCTTATCAACGGATGATATTTTGACGTTGAATCTCATGATAGATATCGCTGACTGTTAAGACAAATTGAACGTAATTATATATTCCGATATTTTTAATGACTTTAAAAATGATCAACGATTGGTCACAGACACCTACTACATCTTATCATACGTCTCTCTCTCTCTCTCTCTCTCTCCTGATTTCGTCTACCATAATCCGTTAACGATTAACGATATAACGTATATTTCTAATCGTAAGTAGTATACGTAAGTATAATTTAAGTATTTATGTATCTGCGCAATCGAGACTTGAAACTTTCCGTGCCTAATATGCTTTTCGACAAACATTTGCCATCTCGCTTCCCACCGCTCTAATTTTAGGGGTATTTTGGAGTATCCCTTGCTTCAAAGTCCGAGCTGGAAGTTTGCCTGTTTCACCTACATGCCTATCGACCGTACATCACCAGCGAATAAAACTGTCGAATTAACATACTGTGCGAATTCGGAGGGTTCAATCCCGAATTCACATCATTTGGTTTTTCATCTTTGCGGTTCAGAATTTTCCATTACACCTTCGCGATTGATGATTTACAAAACAATTTTAGCTCGAGGTAACTTTAGTCATTTTTCATGGTCGCAGTTTCCTGATTTCACGACAGACAATGGCGATACGTTTTTCTACCTACTGCTTTGCGTATTGAAATGATTTGTGCGATTTTTCGCCCCGAGAAATAATGTCCGGACTTTTTTGGCTGGAGAATCGCTTTTACTACTTAGCAGCAGTTTTACACATTTACAATCCGTTTTCACTGAGTTCCTAAAATTTTCATAAAAACATACAATAAGAAGTGGCGACTACACCATTACTGGTTCTTCCTTAATTTTTCGCAATTTTTGGTATTGCAGAACCGTCCGCTATCGGCACGACTGATTTTTTTTGTATCTTTCATTACCGTGAGCGCCTTACACCCCAAATTAAATTAGGCAGTAGTTATATCGATGAGGGATCAGTAGTTCTGGCGGAAATGGATACTACCGAAATGCCGCTATTGCGACCCCAGTAATCGTTAATCAGGGGTTATTATTCACTTCGAAAGTAGGTGGATGGTTTTAGAAACGTTTTTAGTAGTTCTTTCCTATAATGGGTCAATCAGCGTCGCCCATTTCTCACAAATGAGAATATCTCATTTGTGGCTTTAATTGTAAACCGATTCTGAATCAGAATGTCTTCTGCCTATGGCTTTCCGGCTTATTAAGTTGATTTGTAAGATCAATTTGGTATCTGGTTCGATCTTCATTAAACACTCAAAATATCGCGCTGAAATTATAGTAGGTACATTTTTGGCGTTCTTCGAACTAATTTTCCAGGATCGAACTTTCCTGCGAATGTTTTTTCGAGACGAGAAAAGTTTGTACTCTTCCATCGGGGAAAAACATGACCCTGAAATCTCTAAAAAGTGAATCGTTGAACGGAAAAGATGACCAATGATTTCGACGCTTGCCAGTGAGCAAAATGAGCAAATTCTTTTACACTCATTTTTAGAAAAAAGGATAGAAAAATGTTGCGAAACGATGAAGTTATAGTCTTCACCATTAGCCAACGCATTGGGCGGATTCATTGATTGTGCTGTGTGCACATACCTAATTACGGCCCAAGAGTAATTTAAAATCAACAATTTTGTATATGAGTGATGAATACATTAATGCCCTTTCCACATAAACCTTCGTTGACGGCTGAAGTAAAATGCTTGTCAAAGCCAGACACTGTTCAACTCGTAATTAAAAATTTTCAATCAAAAACGTGTCACTATTGCTGTATGAAAATTGTAATTGTTTTTCAAGCAATATATAGTCAAGAAGTTTCAATCCTTCGTAAAAAATAGTATTTGGTAAATCAGCTGTACCGTTCGAAGTGCGTATGTTACAAGAAGATATGCCTATTGAACCTCGTGCACATTGCTGCACATTTAACCCAACCGTTACCTAATTTGAAACCAAGGTATCGCGTTTTGTCATACTAAAGAATAATTGGTGATTAATTGCTTAATCAATTAAGTTCCTTTATTAATGACTAATGAATAGTAATAGCGTCGTATCTTTTGGAAAATAGTTACTCGAGATCTAGTCCAACTCTTATTTCATATTCAGTCAACAATTCGATTACGACTTCTTGCATAGGTAATATATAATACTTAAGCCTTCAATAATAAGACAGTATTTCTTGTCAATGGAGTAAGACGATAAGTAGGATGTTGTGCTCGCTTATACCGATTCCCTATCGGCAGTAACAGTCGATTTGTTGAGCCGGATATTTATATTGGATCGATAGACGAGAGCTCATCATCTTTTATTGGTAGTGTACACTAACACTTTACATGGTGTATATGACCGTATCTCGCAAGTATAACTAATTATTATTGATCGCATTAGGGAATTTCAAAAACCTTTTCAAACTCATCGTTTAGTATTGGAAACAAATTATAATATCGAGGCCCAGTTACTAAACCGATTTCATTCGTTGAATTCTTTTCTTCTTTAATCTCACAATCAGGAGAAGAATTAATCCGGAACAACTGTGTCCACTCGTTTCACAGTCTGTTATACCAAGAGTTGTTTGCACAACGTTTAGTCTCGTATCTTGTCAGAATTAGTTGATTTGTAAAGTGTAATAAAATACTTGTAGTTCGCGTTATCAGTTGTGAATTGTGACACGTGCGGTAACGAGTTCATTAACAAGTAATGACTAACTTCATGACACGTCGGATCGAGTCAGTACTCTCTCTCTCTCTCTCTCTCTCTCTCGGACTCTGACATTTCGTGATAAGAGAGTATGAAAGAATAATAGATAAATCGATAGAAATATACGAAATATTTATATACAAGAGAGAAATAACTCCTACCACATACTATATAGAAAAACAACGAATTATGACGTAACGCGGGAGGATTTACCTGACACAATCTCTTTCCACGATGGCATGCCCTATTACGAAACATAACATATGCATGTACTCGGTTAAACGATGCCGTCTATAGATATATGATCGCGCACAGTGTCGTCTCAACACAATCTTTTATCGAATGTAGAGACTAGAGAACAATCAGTCAAGTCGAAGTTTTTTTTTCGCATATTTTTTCAGAATTAAATGGCTCTTTTCGGGGTCGTGGAAATTTAAAATATGAATACATTCGGATTTCAGGCTTTCTTTGGACCACTGTGATATATCGAAAGCATTTGTAAAACGCCAAGGAAGAGACATTCGGATAAGGGTCCATGTTTCTTCTTGTTTTAGTCTTTTTGTTTCTGTGAGTATTTTCGAGTAATAAATTATTAAATATATGTATACAGAAGTATTATTGACCGAGCGTGGAATGAAGAGCGTTTTCAGTGATCATAAATATACATTCTATGCTTTGCGGTTCTCGAAATCACGCGTGCGAGGATACACACATGCGGAGAATTTCAAACTTCGAGATATTGTATTCAAAAATGAAAATAAAAGAAGATGAACAGCTTCCGAATTTTGTTTCCCCCTTCAATTTTTAGATCATCAATAACTAGGCCGACGAAAAATAATTATAGAATTAGGTATTGAATGAAGGGGATTTTATTTCTCAATTTCTGATTTTTAGGCCTCAACCTCGATCCGTTACTGCCCTGGCATAGATACAATATGTGTGCAATGTACGTAAGCACTAAAGCTTCGTAAAAATATCCCGAGAAATAATCTCCTGCAGTAGTAAGTATTATTGACTACTACATTTGTTCGGAATTAATTTAAAAGAAAAAAAGGAAAAAAAGAAAGAATGAAAAAGAAAAAACGAATATCTAATCTTTGTCTGGTGCATAGCGTATCGCATATGTCGCCCACGCTGTGAATCTGCCAAAGACTGACCTAAGAAAGTGACTTGTAAATTATAACGAGGGAGTATATTAATAGCCGATTGAGAAAACAATCCAGGACAAACAACTTTCGTATTCATATAGGTATATACCTATATATCTATAGGCGTAGAGCTTAAGTTTATAGCAGTTTATAATTAGTTAATAATCATTAGTATTCAAATCTGCTTTTGGTAATGTCAAATTGACTTATTTTTAAACGAATCGATTTTATCCCATTGATATTTTGCCGTGAATTATAACTGGATCGGTTGAATAATGTTTCACATCGACTCTAAATATCTGTGTGGATTCACCTGCGAAGCTATTATCAACGCTTATATCATATTGTATGTACTACCTATAATTTCGCAATGATTAGCGAGCCAGTGAAGACGCGGATAGATAAGAGATTCCGTGAGTCAATTCAGTCACCTGGCTACAACCTTTACTCGTATTTTACGTAACAATTAAACAATCGTACCTCGTGGAGGCGATCAATGACTCCGCTTATTATCAGGTAAAGGTAACAAGCAACCATCTCGTATAGGTGTGATGTACGTTTTTACTTAATACAATGCCGTCTTATTGTTTAGGCCACATTATATTGAAAATGATACAGTTTGTGTAAATAAAAGGAGGAAACAAGCTTCTTATTTTGACGATAGGTCGTGACCAAGGTCGAAGCAATGAAAACAAGCACTGTAGATTCCTATACGAAGCGGTTCATAAAGCGAGGAAAAAGGCAGCAGCAGTTTGAAATACCTGAATTATTTCCGCGCATATATATTTGCAATAAAAAAGTTTGCGATTCCAGCCTTAAATCCAACATCAATAATTGTATCGCGCGCATTTCAGAAGCAATATGTGTTCACAAGATTAGATAAGACGCGTGAGTATATTTTATCTACACCTTTGTACGCATATAATGGATAATTATTCCTTTAAGTCAACATCAATATTACTTGTAGAAGTTCTTAGATCGAAATAATTGTAAGGATCTCGATGAACGATCCGATGAATTTGGTCTTAGTTCGAAATCGAGGTGTCAATATTAGTATAGGTATATGAATACACTATTGTTGAGAACCTCTAGCTGTAGTCTGCTAGAGTTTGAAAAACAGCGCGCGAAAACGATTCGGTCGGCGCGCACCTCGAGAGAAATCAATTCACTATCGATCGTAGACTGCGTGGTATACATGTTACTCACCATTTGTTGATTGGCAATATCCGCGCAGTATTTTTCCAAAAATTCCGCCTCGTATTGGTGATTTTTCGTTACAGATGAGCGTGAGTGTCTCACCGCCGATCTCAACACAGTTGAGCCCATTCGGCCATATTGTACGACGCGGTACTTATGAGCTTTTGGTTAAGACACGATTACGCAGTATGAGAACCGGCTTGCGCAACGCGCGCTCATTTTAGTTCGTTATTTGCCCGCAATAATCAACCGCCGGCGCGGCGCCCGTATGATACAAAACTCATAAATATATGAATACATCTTATACGGAATACGTCGTGTTACCATTTACGTACAATATATTTGTATATTGTGAATGAATCCATGCATCGAGATCTTGCATCATTCTCGACAGAGTAGAGTTGAGAGCACGATTTAGAGTCTACAGGGAATAAGACAGAGACAGACTCTAGCCTGTCGACAATGAACGAGCATGTATCCGTCTTTGTAATCTAGAATCCCAGAGTTCTAGAGAGTTGCTCGGCTTCGTAACTTTCTAAACTCTTAAGACAAAACTCGGAGTAGACATAGTCCGAACTCCAGTGTTTCCCAAAGTACAATAAGTTTGTTTAGATCCACCCATGACGGTACCAAAGTCTACAAATCTACCCCGAATAAAAATTTTCGAAAAAAATAACAGCTTGACAAAATATAGAACTAATTTCGTCCTTTAGGACCGAAGTTCTATCGGTACGTGAGGATAGAACCGTTCAAAAAGATGTAGTGGAAGAAGAACGTTGACGCCTTGGCATGTGACTCTAAGTCTGTTATAAGACTTCGATCGAAGGATTAAAACGAACTACTTTTCCTTGAGGTCCACCGATGCGTTATTTCATTTTGATTGAACAAAAACCGGTATTCTTAAATCAAATGTTCCGATTTTTACCACTGATGGAACTAGATCCTTATACCTCATAAGTCACTCTTGTGCGAAGCGTAAAAAATTAGAAAGGTCTTTGTAAACCACCTTATAGACTTTGGGAATTGGAATTGCCTAAATAGGATGACAAAATGAATAATATTTAGCAATAATGAAAGACAAATTTATACCGATATGATGTGATTTTGTTAGTTGGCTAATGTAAGATTTTGGGAACCACTGGACTGTATATGATATATAATAACGGGGTCATAGGACGTTGAAATGAATGGTTTATCAAAGACAATCGTTCCTTTTTCTTTTTTGTTTTATTTTTCCCATAGTTTATTTTAAACTACATAATTCCTTGTTACACGTGGGTCAAGGATCTGGTTTAAGCAGCTACATACAGTTATTTTAATTCCTTAAAACCTAGGGATCTGGAGGATAAAGTATTATCAACAATATGGGTACAATAAATAAAGTTCACTGAATCGCACCGATAACAAATATTACAGTACTGAAAATTCGAACAGTGCAGCATTTACACCATACGTATACCTAAATATCGATTAAACAAAATATACAACTCATTATATTCGAAATTATAATGACACGCCAGCGCATCGGGAAATTAAAGTAGTTTAATCATTAACAAGATATGTTTAGGTCGGAAAAAAAAAAAACAGAAGTGTTCTAACAATCGGACAACGATGACTGTGTACAAATTTTATTTATGATCGACGTGAGAATGACAGAGGGCAAGGATAAGAAAAGCACTTCGTTTGTTTTTTTGGATTTTAAAATAGAAATGCTCGGAGATATACAAAATTCCGCGAACTTTTGAATTATAGACTAAAAATATGAAACTACGTGAAATTGAGCGCATTAAGACTTTCGCAACGATAAAACAATGGCATAGTATAGCCATAATTATCTTTGTTTTTTCGAAAATGTTAAGTCACCAGTAGAAAATAAATCATCCATCATTACCGTGTAATTAGTCGCGAATTGGCCGCATTCGCAATTCGACTTACACACGCAATATTAAGCACAGACTCAAATTCTCTCAACTTATGTTAACTGTACATCAAAATGTAGATACAAATAACGAGCCTCAGTAAATTTGAGAAGAGACACGTTGAAGAGACTGTTTCTAACGTTATTATACATGAAAAAAAATAGTTAACTGTGATTCAACGTACAGCGGAGTATAGAACTCAGAATATTGGAAATTACGGAAACAAGAAGAGACTGTAAACGTCGGATATAGGAACTTGGCCGGTTTTTATCAACTCTGCAGTATGTTATAGCGCGAGGTAAGAATTTTCCGGAAATCCTCGATTTAGAAGAATAAAAAAAAATTTCCTTTCTTTATTAATTCCATGATTTGATTAACCGTGTTACCTCAGTTCTTGACGTGTTCAATAGCGACCGGAGTCGCATTAGGTGAATCTTCGAGGCCGGATGACTTGGAGCGTAAGCGTAGTAGTTTGTGGGAAACGTGCTCATAGGTGACGAATGTGATGACAGTAGCGGGTGTCACTCTGATAAGGTTCGGCCCTAAGCCCTTGTAAAAGCCACGCCAACCTTCACCCCTGTAACCACCAGCAATACTTTATTTTACTAATGATTCTCGGAAAGAGTTAATTCTCGCTTCTTCTTCTTCAAATTAACATCTCATTATTAACATATTATCGAGTACTGAACAGCTCTCAACATTTTGATCGATCCCACATAGGTACGATTCTTGACGCAAAACAGAAATTTTCGAAATTATAAATTTAATGCAATAACTGCTGCTGCAGTCGCTCCCAAAAATAACAAGATCGATTTCAAATGGCCGAAGATTACTTCACAAACATTTTATACTGGAATAACAATCGTCAAGATTTCGTGCGGGGTGAAAAAAAAATGTTTCCAAAAAATCTGATAATTTAGTCAATGGGAAAATATAAATATATGTTAAATAGTCGTTACCGAAATAGATTTTGCTCCAATTAATTTGAATATCGAGTAAGACAGATTGAAAATGTTAATTTCAAATCGTTTTCAATGTTCTATAAATGGTGGTGTCTACTCGGTTTAGTCGGTCGTATAGTTGAGAGCAGATGATTGCTAGATTGAGTAAATTTATTTCATCTGATACGTAGGAGCGTACCGGTTTCGTTTGGCGAGATATTATTGTATCAAAAATCGTACTGCTGGTGGTTTAACTAGGAATAAAACTATACCCACTTACCGTTCACACATTAAACGCATGTAATTGTTAATATACATAAATATAACATAGATTGTAATTTAGAGTGAAAATAAGAAGACGTTAAAAGGTTTCACCGCAACGGATAGAATAAATACCTAGTTATTCGTATCATTCTATACAGAGAGAGTATTTCGTTACAGTAAGACAGAAGATTTTCTTTTTTTTCTAAACTATTAAACAATAAACGGATTCAAATTACTAATAATAATAATGATGATAATAATAATAATAATAATGTAATGTTTCAGCCGATAAAAGTACGCAAAAGCCTAAATAATGTTGTTCTGAGATAAAATTCACTTAATTTCACTCCCACCAAAATTTCAGCTCTCATAAATTTTACGTTATACTAACAATAAGATAAAGACAAACAACTTTTGACTAGACATTTCAGATGAAGATTCTTCGAACAAACGATATTAGAGCGTATTTTTAACACAGACAATAGAATTTTGAAAGACAATTACCTCAGAGATTTGTAAAGAGAAATATAGTAATAGTAATAATAATAATAATAATAATGATAATGGTAATTAATATCAGAAGTAGCGTTATGTCGAGTGCTCCTTTTGACGGTATTGATATTGGACTGGGACATCATGAAACAAGTAATGAAAATAATAGCCATAATAATAGTGATAATAATAAAGTAATATGAATATCGGAAGAAAAAACGACGTGTTATCGTTGCGATAAGTTTAACGATAGATATTTTCCGCGTAATGAAGCTTTGGTTTATATTGAACGTATGGATATGTGGATGGCTGATGGTTTTATTTACGGTGAACAGAAAAAAGAAAAAAATTTCTAAATATATTATCATCATGTCGCGTTTAGATAGTAATAATAAGAATAATAAGAATAATAATAGTAATAATAATAGTAATCAATTTATCGTTATATAATCGATATACCGAAAATATAATACCTTCCAAGATACAAATTAATAGTTGTAGTATATTTCTTTGATTAATTATCAATTTATACGGTTATTTATATAGTAGGTATATATCAGTTTACTTGTATCTATATTATCTTGGGAGGTAACTAACTAACGATGAGAATTGTTAATAGATGCTTATCGTTACGTCTAACATAAATAAATTCATACTAATATTTACAAGTTGCGAGGAGAGACTGAATTAGCTATTGTTGATTACCGAACAGCATATGATAACTGTTTTACGAGTTTCGTATTATTATACTGGCTGAAATTTTATATCTATAACTAATTTTCCTATCCTCTATTATTGTTTTATTCTGCACGTCATAATGTGATCCAGGTATAATGTTTACCATTCTGAATTATAAGTTAATTATGAATAGAAATTTATTCGCGATCTTTGAGCTCGTAAGTTGTATTTGTTGTATTCGTTTTATTTATTTTACTATATTATACCATCCGATAACACAACTTGCTCTAATTCTTTTTTTTTTCTTATTCCAATATTTTTCTGATTACTTCCCGAACTATTTGGAATACGAATCGTAGTTATATACCCGTTTCTTTTTTCTTTTTTATTATTATTACTCAGAGTAACGAAACATCTTTAATTATTCAAAATATCAATCAAATGAGTAGGTACCTATATTTGTAAGCAATTCGTTATCTACGTTACCCGTTATCTTCTTGTTCTTTTTTGTTCTCTTTCGTAAATAGACAACTCAATTCTATTTCTGTGATAACAGCTCCTTTTTCTAAGATAGACAAGTCTTACCAAAAAACCAAGAAGAAAAAAGAAGAAACGCCTCGTCTCTCAAATGACGGAAATTATACGACTACATTTTGCAAGTGATCCCAGCACTGTTTTTTTTTTCCTTTTCTTTTTATATATATATATATATACTAACAAAATATAAGTCGAGATTATTTTGGAAAGAATGAAAAAAAAAAAGAATGAAAAAAACAAAGAAACATTCGATAGTTACTTTGTTTAGTTTTTTCTTTTTTTCTTATTCCACCTTCATTCTTTATTCAAGCATGATGAATAGATATTTTCGATTAAAATTCGCTTATCAACGATCTTTTATCCATTTTACACGTGAATTACGGTTTTCTGATATCTGGATTACCCTAAACAGAATTCTGTATATTTCGCGTGGAGAATTCTATCGAAAATTGATTCTTCAAAAAAATAATATAGCAATAGAAGTTTACAAGTAGCCCTATAAATGGTGCATATAAAATTCACTATTCAGCAGCAGACATGAGTTTGAAAGAAGTAAATAACTGTATAATAACGTCAAGTAAATAATTAATGTTTGTTTAGGCTCAAGTCACTGTGCTAATGTAAAGTACCTATTTTGAGTAGTGAATCTGTAAGTAAATTTCAACCACTCATATTATTGTGCCTAACTATCGCATCGTTCCCACCAAGTTTAAATAAAAATGACCTATAAGGTCCTTAAAATTAAGTCTTCTGAATTCAAGTGTCTAGTATATAATTTAAGTGATTCAAATTATTGAATAATCGTTAGTTTAGTTGTTGGCGAATTTTTCGTAAATTAGCATAACCAGACATATGTTTGGCAAAACATGTAAAAGGTAGGGTGTGAATCCTTTATAGAACCCCTTAGCTTTCTCTAACCTCCATGTCAGTTGAATACAGTGCCAAGTTCCTCTGTAATCGTGGTGATGGTCCTGTAGTCGAGCTCTCACAACTTGATAAGGATAAGTCGCCATAGCAGCAAACAATTTTGATAATGCAGCAAAACAAATGTAGTCAGTTGTATCCTGTGGGAAAATACAATAGAATTAGTTCAATCCAATTCATATACAATTTACAAATCAATGTTTGATATTCAAGAAAGTTAAACAGCTCCACTTTGCTCATAAGGTAAAGTGAGTAAATGTGGATCACCAAGTTTCGAACATTTTGTCTCAATGTTCTGCTACTCCAGAATGAAAAATCTCCCTCTGAAATTTGTTCGTTTCATTATGAGGCGGTTCATTGGTCCGCGTTTTTTTTATCTTCAAAAAACGCTCTGGGAGAACGGACCGGCTAGGATAATGAATGTAGATCAATGAAAACAATCATTCATATTAGCATTCATTAATCAACACATTACGCGATAATTAGTGACAAAAAAATGATAAATTATTGAAGCAAAATGAATAAAAAAAATTAAATTTCAGTTTACTTTCTTATATCACAGAGAAAATTTCATTATTTCAATGCATTAATTAATTGATGCATTTTTTCTGTGTAAAAGTGATTGTATCTATGATGATATAAATACATGGATCATTACATAAAGGAAAAAGAGTAGTCCATAATAGCGACCTATAATCGTTCCTTATTAGCAGAAACAGGTTGTGAAATCAACATGAGTCTGGTGGAATTTTGTTCCTCATAAAATTTCCGATCTTCTGGATCGATTTTTTTGGGACCCATTCTCGATTCTTTAACATTGTTCAAATCAGCAAAGTTCTGTAACTTTATTTCGGAATATTGGAAACGATTGAATTTTGTTTTTTTCTCTAATACATTGTACCAAATACTGATAACTCATAAGGTTCCAAATTTTTTCATCACGAGGAAACTCCACAGCCATCGATCCATGTGACGGTCCATATCCACTCACTTTACTCTATAGCAACTTGTTAGGGGTAAAACTCGAAGTTCTACTATGTACCAGAAAATTTTAACACCAATGTCATAGCCACAAATATCAGACGCTAATAGTACGTGACGTCTATATACTAATGTAACAGATGGCAATATACACATGTTTAGCAATTAGCTTAGCATGGCAAGATGCTGATATGCTGTGATTATTCTGCTTTAAGAATTCCTAGATCAAGGAACATATGTGCATATTGACATATTAATACGTATCATGATAATATATAACCAAAGTATATATGCTCAATAGAATAAGATCGTCGAAGTTTATCTGAAATCGAATGTACAAACTATTTTGTCAAATAGTAACTAAATAGATCATAGTATATAGAATGCGTAGTATTATTCAGGATCTAAAAGATCAGAAAATTCATTGAAAATATAAATACGAAAAAGATAAACTCAAACGATATATATTCGGAATAAAATATACATAAATTTTAAAGCATAAGTAATTTAGCTATTACCAAATCGAAGCCAACAAGTAAAATACTTCGCGGCTACGATTGAAAACTCCTATAACTTGATCAACATCAACATCAACAAGTTCTATACTTCGCAGTTGCGATTAAGAAATTATACTACATTAATTAACACCGACGAGTTAACTCTGAGGTCGCAATAAATGAAACTTCCGTTTTTCCTAAAAGACACAGCCTTGACATGAATTAATTATATCATTACACCTACTAACAATTTTTTATCTATAGTAGTGTATTGAATAAAAATCATTAATAGATTTAATGAAAAATCAGCTGGCCTATACCAGTTCACTCAAGTAGCTCCGAGACAGAATCTCTGAATAAATAATCAGAAGATATTGACAGAGCAAATAAAATAAACCGAATACAAGATTACGGTAAATAATATATAAAATAAAGAATGATTATTATTCCCGTCAAATGGTTCAATACATACCAGTTTTGTGTCAATAGGTACACCTCGATAGTCATTGTAGCTATTTTTCATTTCCTCATAAGTCATGAATTGAAGAGCACCATGCGATACGCCAAACATTCCGGGAACAAGACCCTGTATCAGAAAGGTTCGACCATGTTTATCAAAGCAGAGAAACATAAGATTGATATAATTTATGCTACTGATGAAACTTTTGGAACAGATTCTTTGTTACGTAATACAAAACAGTACCAGAGAGTGGAGACCTGCAACTTGGAACTAGTAATCTTTGGGAAAAAGAACATTGTGTCTCGCAGATTAGTGGCTACATAAAATCTCCAAGTGATTTTCTCTCCTTTATGTTCCATAGAGAAATTGTTTAAAATAGGTAAAAATCTTACCTTGTAGAGGCCTCGAATACCCTCGGTTCTATATATCTTGCTAAGAGCGTCGACCAAGCCAGAGTACCTTTTGCTCTCTGCAAGGTGAACGTCGCTTGCATATTGGAGGCAGAGTCGAGTCTTGACTACCCAGATCGGGTTTGTTATCAACAGAGTTAATATACCGGCATCAGCTGCAGCTACCATATGCATTACAGGGCCAACAGGTTTCTTCGCATTACCACCTTGAATCCATGTTTTTATTGTGTTGTAACTGTTGGAGAAATGGAATAACAAACAACAAATATTTGAAGAAGAATAATGAGATAAAGTAAAACTGTAATATTGTAGGACTGAATTTTCTAAATAGGAAATCGATAGAAATGTTTGATTCAAATGAAATGATTTTTTTTCAATATTAGGAGTAAATCAAATTCCGAAAGAAGAGAAATTACATCTATTTTTTCTTTATTATATAGATATGTACATAAAATAAAAAGAATGATCTGGATTTCTGTTCTATTTTTTTAGTAGAATCATCAGAATTTCATTAAAATAAATCTATGAAACTTTTTTAATATTGAAGATAATTCAAATTGTAATGAAATCTCGTGGATCTCAAGAATGTTTCCTCATATCGATAGAATGTCGATGTAAATTTTGCGAGCTAGTAATATAATAATAATTGATTTATTCAATCAGACGATTTCGTTTGTTTCCATTGCAAACTTGCAAAATATGCCTTGATTGATATAGCTGTTGATTGAAGGATTGAAATTGAGAATACGATACTGTCTTTCAAGAAATTGGCACCAATGCCAGCTTATCGTCAGAAGATACTGACTTGTATAAGTCTTACATGTTTTGTATTTCCTCTTTCATATAATTATAATTCGCAATCGAGTGAACGCTGTGCAGCAAATGGCATTGGCTGACAAATCTCAGTGAGTAAAATTACTTGCGAATTATTCCATGAATCGTTATATTATACTTAGCCTTTGGCTCTGAGTGAGATGCAACGCATATATATCAAATTTGCAATGTTTGCCAAAGTTAAAGAAAATGATAGAAATTTCTGGCTGAAATTGCACACAGAAATAGAAAACATATCATACTAAGTGACAGATTCGCATGGGGATGATCAAGTCTCAAAACCGAAATCGAATGTTATTACTATAAAATCTCAAGAGGATCGGAGGAGATTCTTCTTTTGACACAATATCCTGGATTTTTAATATAACATATTTAAACTGTAACCCGCGACGGATTGCTTGAGATTAATGTAATCTCTGCTTGTTATTCCACTGCTGACGTAAATTTGGCATTACCAATTATTATAAAGTAAACTTATTATCGACAATCAATCGATTTAGCTCGTCATCATTTACAAAAGAGAAGAAAGAAGCCATCAACATTTACCGCTTTAAGTTGACCCCGCTTTTCATAAGTTTCTTCTAACAGAAGATGTAGTTATACCTTTAGCAAGATCATAATAGCGGCTTATGTCGTGTTTGGGGCTTTGAGACAAACAACAGATGAAATAAAATAAATTGAAAATGGAAAAAAGGCTTCCAAAATAGCTCTTGGTCTCGAATTTGCCTATTTCTCAGATTTGAATATTAAGTTACTTACAAGAAAAAGTAGAAGCCCCATGAACTGCCAGAGCCAAGAATGTTTGGTACTACGCCTCGGTAGAGACCTTTCAATCCCTCTGTCCTACGGATTTCTCTGAAGGCACCTCGAAGACCACTGTACTGTGGAGCAGAATGTGTGACGCCATCGTTGACTGTGAAAAGAAGAGGGAAAAAATAGTCTCATAATATAATGATTTGATTGAAAAGTACATCTGCATGATTTGCAACGTTCAGGACAAATCGGGAGAGTGACTATGTAGGATTGAGTTAAGAAAGAGATATTTCAAACAGTGGAAGGAATTCGGTGACAATAAGCTTATTCAATAACGAATTTAGGCTTTTATTGTAAACGTGATATACGTTACTGCAGGGGGACACGAGAAATTGTTAAAGCAGGATTATAAGGTGGTTTTATGAGTCTGGTGATTATTTTATTATACATATAGAAACAACAGCAGTATGCCAAACAATGGTTAATAAATTCGTCGTAATATCTGTTGGCCGTTTACCAAAAAATGAGGAATTTTACTAGTTGAATAAGAAGCACGTGAGTACTGGCCTAATCTCCCCCCCCTATTTGTGGCTGTGAAAAGCGAAAGTTGTGATCTAGCGAAGAAAGAGATTCTTCTCAATCAAGTTAATATAATAATCCCTTCCCTAGGAGAACCAAGATTGAAAATTATAGTTCCGTTACATTCAGAAATGAAATGCTTTCTGCAAATAATTATAAATTATCGCGAATGTTCCCAATGAAAATGTACAGAAAATAGTGATAATTTACCGACATTGTATAGTTTAAATTATTAACTGTATAAAATTTCGGTTATCATTGTTACGTTATCTTATCACATAACATCTCTCTAAACTCTGAAAAAAACGAGCATGATTATGAAAAGATAAAACCCAAAGCTTGCGAAAAGTAGTTGGATGGATTAAAAGATGCTTGAGACAATGCCAAATGTAACAGGGTTATTCTATGTATATTTGATGTATATTAATCATTGTTGGATATAACAAATTTTAATCAAATTATGTCACGTAAAATTGTGACACAAAAAAAAACTCTCAACTGATTGGATATAGAATATAATTTTGGATCCGGCTCTAGCAGGATTTCACAGAACAGAGGTAAACAGTGAATTGTAAACCGATAAAATGGTATCTTTTGACCTTACGATCTACCGATATCGGATAACCAATTAAGCAAACTTTCCATCAAGTTACATCATGATATTTAATTGAAGTGTTAAGATAACGTTGTAAATACAAATAAATGAATATTCGGGATTGGACAAAGAAATGTATGTTCTTCGTAGCAATGCGAATGGAGAAGAGAAATCCACTCATATAACGCATCCAAACTGTTAAGAGGATAATTGCGAAATACGGATCATCAATTTGATCGAGATTGATAAAAATGCTGTCACTGAGTAGATGTATTGCGTCATTCTGGGGGAACGAATTTTATCACCCGGTTAGATACCCAGAGTTAATGAAAGTTGAACTACGCGTGTTTAATTAAACGAGTTTCAACAGCGCGTGAAATATGTACGTATAGTTGAGTATATATATGTATATCTACGACACAGCGTGACGTGAATTTCGTGGCCAGAAGCCACGTGTATCCCGGAATACGCGTGTATTCTGTCGCAATAAGTGACAGCTGAATGAAAGCAGGTATCTGCAAGCGAGATTCTTTTCACGGTCATTATTGAAATTGACTTACCGGCGAATCGGATTTTAATTAAATCCAAAGGATGCAGCATTAACGTGGACACAACACCGCCAGAAAGGCCTGCGATTAGATGTTCGTATTTAACGTGACTGAATACCGGAAAGACACGAGTGCCTCCCGTCCCCGTGGTTTTGATCGCGGACATGTTGCGTGTGGTCTGTCCGTTCGTTACTGAATCTTCGATTTTATCGTACGAGAATCGTATTTCTTCAACACTCGGTCCGCAATCATCGTTTCCAATAGTTGCAACACTCGCTTCCACCTTTTCGCATTTCTTTTTATTCGTCGTAGACACTGTTATGCCTTGAGATAATCGAGGAACGAAAAATCTCACGAGGTAGATGGCTTACGTAACTATTAGCAACCCTATCGTGCGCTCACACACCGCCATACTGAAACTCAGATTCACAGAACGACTGCGCTGACGACGAGGCGCAGACGTTTGCGCATGCAGCGGATATTTCACTTACATAGTGCGCCGCTCTGGTGACAAAATTTGTAGACTCTACTAGTATGGTGCGTCGCGCGTGGTTCCGGTCAAAGGAGCAGCGGAGTATTTTTCCGATCGAATATCCGTATAATACGCCATTGTGGACGTGTTTTGCGGCCGTCAAGTACAATTTTACGAACATATGTCACTTTTTAGTATCATAATAGCGTGTAAGGTAGTGCAATTTTTATAGTTCACCGTAAATCATGTTTTACAGAGTAAGTGCAACAGACATGACGACGATTTTGAAAAATTACAATTTTATCTATCCTAAAAGGGTAACATCATCTTTTTATTATAATATCGTACAGTTTTACTCAAGCTTGATCAAGAATGAGAATTTTTCTTTTGAACAACTGTAGTAACGTTACGATTTCAACGCTTCTAATATTGCTGATGCAATATAATGTTTGTGAATAATGATTAAATAATCCTGAAGACAATGCTGCAGATGATTTAAGATGACCCAAAAAATTGGCACTAACTTACACACTATGATACTATAAAGTGACGGAGTAACAGACTTTACCAATGAACGATAGGCTTGTAAAAAAAAAAAATGTATTCAGTTGGTGAGAAATCCCATGTTATTCAAACGGGAAAAAGTACGGGCTTACAAGCACTTTTTCCCGTTGAGCTAGGAAGCTCAAATTTCGCCCAGATTTTTTTGAATTTATTTTGAACCGACCTATAGGGGGTGTCGCGGACAAAATTCTACCGACCCCCAAATAAATCTTACTACACGGTGGTGTTGTATCTAAAATTGCACCATTTGTTGGAATCATAAATTTATATACTCCGATCACCTCGAATAAAAAAACTAATAATGAGAAGAAGATAAGATCATTCTATAAACTATAAAATATTTTTTATTCCATATTTTATCGATATCTTTTTATTTTAGTTTTTATGTCCTAAATGTCCTAAAACTGCTAAGGGTCGGAAATGATTGTTTTGCAGTAATAAATAATAAGTTCGAATTTGGGAATAAATGATAAGGAAATTTGAACTGACTGCCTACTGCGTCAAAAGTAGTTCGTGAATTTGCCACCTTAGAAACAGGAAGACGCCATATCAGAGTTGATTGGGCTTGCCATCTTGCAGATTATTTTCAAACTATGTTGCCGATTTATTATAAATCATGTGGCTGTGAAGGTATGCGGGTGGCGTGGAATTAGGCGTATTATACCACTACCTATGCATTTGAAATAGTTGGTAATGGTTTACGAATTACATCAAGCACATTACGGTAATGTTCAGAGAAGTAAAACTTGAAAAATCACGATTTGGGAGAGACTGAGATTTCGGGAACTCAGACTTACAAGTTGTAAAATGCAGAATTTCAATACGGGGTCAAGGAGATGAGGCGTATCTCGCTTCCACGGTGGTCAACTTACGAACTACTTTCACCGCACTTATCCAGCGGCTGGCAATTTGAATTCTGGATATGGCGGTATTTCTGAAGTCGCTACTTATTTCTGTATGAAAACTATTACCGATTCTTAGGGGTGTTCGAGGTGTCGTTGTACTTTTACGATTTTATAAATATTTTGAAGACATGCCGACGCGCTCCGATTCAAGGGACTCCAAAAATGACCATGCAGAACTCCACGGGAAGTATAGAAAAGTGGAAGCGTATCAATTTTTTTTTTTTTGCAAAATATCGCCGAAAGTACAATTTAACGATCACAAACTTGTAATCATTTTAAGAACTTAACTTGTAAACTTGTAAACATTTTAGATAATAATAAGAGAATCCATTACAATCTTCTGTTTCGAATATTCTCGTTGTATGCAATCAAAAAAGAATTCTATCCAGACCCGCCTCTGCACTTCAGCACCACCCCTCTCTTCATTCTAATTCCATAAACAAAAACGTAGGCTGTCTACCCTCACAGCTGTACTCTATCTTCCCAGCAAGTCAGAGTTTACACACCATACATTACAGAGCTACGTTACAAAATTTTTGAATCATCATTAGGATCTCGCTGTCGTCAGGATTGCCCTTATTACCAGAGCAAAAAACATGTGAGAATAGATACACAACAAGTATTGACTGCATCGAATTCTATGCCTAGAGAAAAGTCCACAGGGGATTAATACAAGGGGTTCGGAAGCTCTTAGGTAAATGGATAGAGGTTGTCGGAGGGTTGCTTTTGTAGCTGGGGTTGAAAAGCAGGCTAGATAAAAGTATTAATTCAAGCAAATGGCGGAGAATGGATAACGTGTATGAATATAAATGATATAAAAGCTTGCTTGCTTCTTTTTCATCGAATTTCGTTACAATCTTTCAAAGATACTAAAACTGGGACTTCAGAAGATAAACGAGACGAATATCCTGGCAGATCTCTCCATGACAATTTATTATTTTGCTTCAGTTTATAATTACTAAATCATCTCATCGTATAACGTCTTCAATGTTTCATTGACTGACTCCAAAATTTTACAATTTCATTCTGTTTTTACAAATGCAATGATTGTAAAGCGAATACAAATTCTCATATGTTCTCAGCGAGTTCATGGTGACTTTTTAGAATTTGAATAGGCTAAAGTTTAAAGTAAAATTTCTAACGGATCATCGAACTTCTAAATGCCCAGATAACCTTTGACCTCACCCATGTGTTTTTAGATGGTTTCTTTTCTTATTTTACACCATGCAGTGGCTACTTTGCCCAAAACTGGGATATATGCAAAGTGCATTTATTACAGTATTTTCTATAGCTCCATGTCGTTTGTATGGTTGACTATTGGGTGCGTCTCCCCTCTCCGTTCATTCTTTCGAACGCCCTAGTCGCCATTCGCCATGCATTTACCATATATCCGACGAGAGTCTTCTCTGTGCCGCGCGAGTCGTGAGTCAGTTGAGTGTGAGTCGAGCTCTGAACGTCTCTGACTGTGAGACGGTTTGGAGTCCCGCGATTCAGTCGTAGGCGACAGTTTGTCGGCGCCGGTCTATCCTGTGCTTGACTCTGAACATAAGAGCAAATTTCTTCGTGATTCCGATTCAATATTTTCGCGCCATTTCTAATCGGAGTTTGAATTTGATCAAAGTGTGCATTAAATTAACGCATTAAGATTCTGAATGAAAAATTTCTTGCTTTTCAAGGTAAGAATATATTTTTATACCTGCACATGCATGATTCTTATACTTACAGTATTTCCTGTTACTCGTATAGTCGATGAACTTTTTCCTAGGAATTATAAAGTCCAAATACTTTCTTTTTTTTTTTAATTGAAGTAAAACAATACTTCCAGTAAGTTTCTAGCTGCTCCGTCTAAGCGAGACGACTAACGAAGAACCTAACGCCACTTTCATTACAGTAAATACTTACGCTCATGTATGTAATCGAGGCGAATCCATGTTATCCGAACCGAAGAAGGGCCCTACACCAGCCAATAAACATAAAATCCTAATTTACCGAATTCCATGGGACTTTATAATCCCGAAAGAATGCAGTTGAGTCTACCTCGTGTCCAGTTTCTAACATACCTCGGTCATGAACTCAAAGATCATGTAAATTTAGGTAAATCTAAAATTACTACAAATAAAGAGGATATTAAAAGCACTTTCTCCGCGTGGGAAGATAATTGACTTAATGCTACCATCGAGTTATTTTTGTCTCCACATCTTCGCGCAGGACGATTTTCCAACTCCAAAACGACATGATACTCGATACCCTTTTTTGAAGTCTATTCTCACCAAGTTTGCGCAGTCGCGTAGCGTTATCGCGACCGAAAGCACCACCCGCGTTGCGCCTTCATTCATACTGCACAAGGTTGTGCAGTATAAATTGCGGCGAAGCTTAAGAATTAAACAGATGCAAAAAACGATCTGCGGTTATATACGACCGCATAGCTCATGAGCGATGAATGAAAATATGTGATGAAATTTCTCGCTGACTAATTAGATTCGATCGATTAAATTATTCAACGATTCAAGATCCCGAGGCCTACACTGAGATCCATATCTTTATTTATGTATTTAAAACGAGCCTGCAGGTTCATTGTTCGATGTTTCCACCGAGAGAAGATATATTACTTATTTACGTTAAACGTGCATCGCGTATATTATAACCGAGGGTTTTATTAGAATCGATCGTAACACATACCCGGACCCACCCATTACACCGATATACACGAGAAGGGTGTCTATTGGTTCCCATGTTAGGGGAAATTGAATCAACGTGGCTTTTCTACGAGGACAAATGGAAGTAATAATTTTTTTTCTGCAAGATGCCTTAAAACGAAAGAAAGCCCCGGTACAATAGAGAGAAACTTCTTTTCTATCTGTTCTAACTGCACAGACTGTTGAACGACCAATGTCTGTCAGATCACGTCAGAGAATAACGATGGCGGATTATAAAAGTCGAGACAAGTTCTAGTTAATTCTCTCCAACACAATTACAATAGCTGTCAGAAGCTCACGTCAGTAGAATATCTATCGCTCCATATAGCAACCGTATCACGATTGTGGTCGGTGCCCCCGGAGTGAAGTCGCAGAATGTTAGTCAGGGATACTGATCTGTAACTAATTTCAAAAGTGTGTTACATTCGACAATTTACCGAGCGATTAATTTAGGTGTAATAGCAGAGTCGATTCACATGTTTCGAAACAAAGTATACACATATGTTCATATTTTCTATAAATTTGTAAAAATTTCACGTTGATGAATATATATTCGATTAAAAGGACACAAATGCCTCTGCCCATGTACTTTTCGAGTTAGACTGCCCAGGCACCCACTCAACTCGACTCGCTCCTTCCCAGACATCACCACTGCACCACCTTTGTATAACACTGTAATTACCTAAGAAGCAATTTTATATTTACTCAACGCGTTATAAACGTTTTCGACCAGACTGGAATAATGTGTATAGATATACGTACATATACAACTATGTAGCTCCATATTTGGTATGCCCGCTGGGCAAGATTATGGGAAGGCTATGATACCCTGCCATAAATATATCATGACTGCAGAGGTACGGGGCGTAAATATGGTGCCTCATCTCAGCCGTATATTGTACACCATAAACGCGCACGTATATATGCATACGGTAATACCTATATCCATACTCATGCATTTGGCAATGTGTTTAGTTACCAGGTGCCGGAATCAAAGTCGTATAACGGCTGAGAACGAGCACTTAAATTGCCTTCTGGTTTTGGTATAAGCTAATGTATATACCTATACCTTTGACATCACGTTTTGATACTGAACACTCTTGGGATGTGTCATATGTGTGAAATGACGTGTAGGACACACGTCATTGAATTCACTCCTCATTCAGATCTAGTGGGTCAAAGACTTCGTCAATGAAAATAGGAAATTCAGTCGTCTAGCTGTTTGACGTTACTTTAGTGTGAGCAAATGTGTCGAAAACGCATGTGCCATATTGACTGCTTGAGTATAACTGTGAACAATGGTAGACGTGATGAACGGCAAAGTTATGCAACGATGTTAGGTAAAATTAATTCATTAAAATTATTGACTGCACTCACTGAAACGACGTTATAAGACGAGAGTGGAATAAATCTGATAATAATAATTCCTCCTGTGTCAGCTTCGTGCGTACCATTAGCTCGTGTAGATTGAAGGGACGGAGTTCTTCCTTGCTTTCATAACGTCGAGAGGAAGGATATAAGAAATAAACAAAGACGTCGAGGTCAAAACGTGACGTTTCCGCAGTTTACGACGGCTATAATTTTCGTTGTTCATATAAATATACGAGGGGGGTCTTACGTACATTTTCTTTTTTCTATTCGTGCAAGTCGTTTTTATTTCCTTTCTTTTAGTTTCTTTTATTTTCTTTTATTTTCTCCTCTTTTTTTTCTTACCCTCGTTGAATGCGTTGAATGCGTGGGGCCGGCAACCAGCGAGCAAACGGGCACGCGTGCTTCTTTTATCTTTTTTTTAGTTCTTTTGTCTTCCTCGTGTCTTTTTTGTGTCATCGGCCTCCGCGCCCTTCGGTGCGACTCGGCTGGGCCGCACGCAACGCATTCTAATTACATTAAATACGGGCGTTAAATAATTCGGCGATGTGTGAACGCGTATGTGTGCGCCCAACGCCCCTGCAGCACTGTACGCTTACTAACTACACGTATAAAGCATAAGCTTCGAAAAATATCCATATACGAATGAAATATAAAATTGAACCGCGGTGACGATCGTTGAATGCATTCTTACCCTACCCTCTGCCACGACACAGGAAGAATTTATCTCCGGCGAAGATTTCAGACGCGGATTTGATCGGAGAGTCGATTTTCGACTGGCCGGTTCTTGCAGACCTTCGAATCGACTCTTTGTCTGAAATTTAAATTCCAAACTTGACTCGAAGTCTTCGCAGGAATAGATTGCCTGCTGTTATCCCGAGGATCGTGTAATAGAAAGGCTATAGTTTGATCTTCTAAACCCTCGATTTTTTTTGCTGTTCGGTTTAGACGACAGGAATAGAATTATGTTTTAGTAGAAGTATGTCCTACGTGAAGATCCAGGGTACAGTAAATCAGAATTAGTTCGCTTGCACTTGGAATTCCGATCAGCGTCTCTAAATCCTACCTAACTTCCAAATTCTACTTACAACCTAAAATGTTTAAGAAAAATCAACTCAAAGATCAATTTCATTTTGGACTTGGGATTCGTCAATCAGTTGAAAAAACGTTTCATTAAAAATTGAAAAATAATTGTTGCTAGTTGAGGAGACTATAACAGCGCTGCATCCGATTTCACAAACCTTTGCACGAATTAACTTTAGCTCACACTTACTGCATACGAATGTCTGCGTGACTTCCGGCGGCGGCTACCGACACAGTTGCAAAAATGGATGATCAAAAAATACACACACACTGAAAGAAATTGCTATGGTTGAACAGCAATATATTTCTGGCTGCGATTTCTTGCTGAATTTGAAAAAAAATCTTTTTCAAATGACAATCGTATAGGTATTGCAGCTATATTTCTGGCTGTCACATATACGAGCCAGATATTCTAGCTAATAATATGACCAGAATTATTGTTCAGTTCCATGTAAATTTCTTTGAGTGCATTCATCACATACTTCCCAACATTTCATTTTTCAAACATCGAATTGCACGTCATTGTTCTGAAAAGTTGAACAATCTTACGATCGAAATTGACCTGAGTCTAAGTATATCTAAAAACTGAACTAGTACATGAAAATGAACCTATATTTGAACATGATGGGTCAGTAGGTATACTGTCTTATGACGAATGTGTCGATTTACAGGAATTACAGTGCTTAAACGCAAAACCGTTACGATACCAGAATAACGCTGCAGTAAGCCGATCTAAGTACGTTTCATGCACAACTTTGGTGCCCATGTAACGAGCTACTAAGGATCGTGGGAGATGCCAGTAGGATATTAATTTACACAAAATGTAAGAAACAGACTTCATTAATTATTCTCACTTACTGACAAACTGAGGAGAAAATCACCCGCGCGAAGCTATAGGCGCTCCGGACATTCAGAAAGTAATACATCAATCCTAGGTCTTTCCGACTTTGTTCCAAGATTTGCGTTCGTTTTTTCGAATGTCATACTTTTTCCGACTGCAAAAACCAGATACAAGATTGTCGCGGGATAATTCACCTCTTACTCTTCGTCATCTGATTAGCTTGTTCCGAATCGTTGAAGTTGTTTCGATCATTGTAGAAAAGTACTTATACCCGGAATCTGCACACCTGCCCCACAGCTGCTGCGACTGTCCAGCTCTGCTTATTGCGAGTGTATACGTACATAAATAATTTGTATATATGTATATACCTATAAGATGCATACTAGAGTGTCTAAAAAAAAACGATTATTTTTATTTTTTCAATGAACATTGAAAAATCGTCAGAGTATCCCTAGAAAAAGACCCTGTGAAAATTAGAGCTCTTAATATTAATATTTAGAGGTGGCGATTCGTAATTTTCTATTTTCCGTTTAAATAACACGGAAAAATTTGTTTTTGCTCCTTCTGATTTTTATAACTAGCTAACGATACGTCATACGGAAAATCTACATACATATTTTTGTAGGGAATTGAATGTTCTACAGAAAAGGTCTCTTACACTTTTTTGATAAACTTAGCCATTCAAATGATATTCGAGTTCAAAGAACCACCTTTCTGACAAAAAAATGAGTTTCTAAAATAAGTTTATCAAAAAAGTGCAAGAGACCTTTTTTGTAGAGCATTAAATTTCCTGTAACAACGTCCCTTTGTCATACTTGTAAAGTTATTCGTTATTGAGGTAAAAAATGCCAAAGTTTGAAAAACATTTTTCCCATGTTATTTAAATGGAAAATAGAAAATTACGAATCGCCACCTCTAAATATTAATATTAACAGCTCTAATTTTCACAGGGTCTTTTTCTAGGGATACTCTGACGATTTTTCAATGTTCTTAGAAAAAATAAAAATAGTCGGTTTTTTTGAGACTCTCTAAATTGCATACGAATGCTTAAACGTATTACACGTGTATACCTAATACTAGTTTGGAGTGTGCCTTTCGTGTGTCCTGCACACATGCGGTGAGACCATGTGTTGCTAACTTATGCAACAAGTGTCCTTTTTCACGCTAAAACGATTCAAACTCTGAGGTTGAATGCGGACATAATGCATGTTTGTCAAAGATGTGTGGGTTGAACTGCAGCCACTCCCTTGTACTGTTCTGCACTCGTGCAGTTTTCTGGCAAACTAATATTCAACCATCCAGGCACCTATTTTGACCATATTTTTCACTGTATAGTGACTCGAGAACAGGAAACTATTCTGAACAGTATTGCGGCCTAAACATTTGTCTCTGAACGATTTAAACCCTCCGAGTGCACATGCGGTTGTGCGGTTCTGACCACACAATTTTCTGTATAAAATGAAGCATTGCTTCGCGCAGCTTCAACTTTAGGCACGTTTTTTAATAAGTAAAACTATTATTTCAGGAAGACTGACTATGCCGCCTTGAAGTTGAGTAAACTTCTCATAAAGAATGTCCGAACAGTTTTTTCAAAAAAGTGCATATTTCAAATCGAAAATCGCTCAAGGTAAATTTAACGCTAGTGCAGTGCACTCGGAGGGTTAAGATTGATTTCCAAAGAATTGTAGGAATAATCTTGTGCGATTT
This sequence comes from Tenthredo amoena, assembly GCA_963966615.1. Classification (NCBI taxonomy): domain Eukaryota; kingdom Metazoa; phylum Arthropoda; class Insecta; order Hymenoptera; family Tenthredinidae; genus Tenthredo; species Tenthredo amoena. The sequence goes on along the minus strand of OZ016482.1, from coordinate 5,294,454 downwards.
GAAAAATATTCATTAAAAAATCATGCAATTCCAAAGTAGTATTGAATTTTTCTTGTACGTACTTCATAAAGTGATTCTTTTCGCATAAAATTTCATCTGAGACCAGCGCATGAATATATGTCGCTATAGGTAAGAAGTTGAAGAAGTACGTAATTACCTAGTCAATTGAAATAAGATAAGGGAAATAAAAACAATGTGAGACGAACAAATTCGCTAGCCTTATGCCTGTTACTCTGCCTACACACAAACCATCTCATACATATACGCGTGTAGATATACAATATATTATTTCCCTTTGCGTAGGCGTGGGACTGCTTACGAATATATATAGGCATACCTACACATTATAAATGCGAATCAGTGCTTATCGGTTCTTTTTTCGACAATTGACACCCACGTGGAAGATTCAGACAGATATACCGTGAATTCGTATTTATATATGTATAGAAAGGAAATTGTATATAGTTATTATAATATAGGGTGCATGAGTTCACATGAGACTGGTACTTGGGTGTGGCTGACTGATGGGCAGTCCAGCTATCCCGCCAGCTGAGCGCTGTGAAAAATTCAAAACCATAAGCAAAAAAATTAAAAATTAAAAATTGTAGTTTCATTTCAACTTGAAGTGTCGAGCATTCATAGGTATCTAAAAGTCGAGCAGATATAACTGTAACTAAAAATAGTAATCGGACTCGCTTGTCGAAACTACGAGACATCACAACTCACAGGCAGTGTGATACCTACTTTTGTCTTTTTTCTTTTTTACATAGGTGTGGCGATGGGTCAGAATATATTTCTCGTAACTAATGAGCTACCTAACTAACGTGATATGATTGACACGTCGAAAAGTGAATAAAAAATTTCTTCACCTTTATCCACTTGTCCATCTATTCTTACTTATGGCACGACGCTGTCAGTATGAATTTGAATGTCTTTCTTCGACATGCATCGATTTTGAGTTGGTATTCCATCGCTCTCATCCTCTTTATGTACTCGTGTGATCGATGTCATGTCCTTATATGGATCAAATTCCTGTCTAATTCAACATACAGATCGAGAACTTTGCAAAGAAAATCCCATAAAATTATTACAGGAGCTGTGTACAGTTGATTCATTGATCGTGGTACGTAGTCGAGATTATGGTTTATTGTTAGATATACTTAATTGCGATAGACCTTCTACAGATTATTGAATCGGTTTTAATTAATCCGGCATAGTGCCTCTTCTTCGCCTTGTATCATCGAGCGTTAACTGATCATTGATGAGTCACATGAAAAGTATGTGTGCAAACGTGCATGTGGATGCAAGTTAATATAGGTCTGAACGGTCGAAGCCGTAGGCGTTCAACCGTACAACAAATCCCTTCGCGGTCATTGATCACATATCCAACGATCGGTATACGGAAGAAAATACATTAATGAGTCGCTCGAGCGATACTATCTTGCTGCTTCTATGCGTCGAAATTTTTTTGACTTTGAGTCTGACGGATCTTGGTAAAAAAAAAAGCATTTCAGGTCTAGTTGACGAGGTTCACACATAATCGCAACTCAAACAACCAACCGTAAGTAATTCCGCGATCTTTTTGCTGGGCTTATCAATATTTGTAAAGTATACAGATAGTTCTGCAGCACCTTTAGATCAATATTTATTCAGGAGATACCAGAAATCGTTAGCACGGACCATCAAGTCTCTAAAAAAAATGCAATTTGCTGTTATGCAGACAATTCTCGTCCGTTTTTTAGCGACTGATCATTTTTCGAAAACTTATCATGCGTCCGAATTCGAGAAGTGATGATCTCATCAGAAAATATGTGTGTATATTAGATTACTGATAAGTGTGTACAGATTGGAGCGGTCATTTAAAAAAAGAGCAAAACTTTATGGTCGATGTGTTCAGAAATTTAAAATCCTCCATCGATCGATGGGAACAAGGAAAATTTCTTTGCTGTAACGTGATCCTAAATTAGAACGCTTGATAATTCGCAGCGTATTTTGTTAATAGGCTCCTTTTTTTGTGTCAGACACCGTCTGTTTTCATACGTGTAGACTTGATGAGTTGGTTCGGTATGGATTTGGAAATATAAGCTTGTGGATTGCAAACTCGAGTAAATAATTTCTCAATTTGAAAACAATCTAAATATTTATCTTGGCGTATGGGTACTAAAAATATTTCAAATAAGTCTCATCTCGCAGAAGAAAACTTTCTACATCAGTTTATCATTGCTATCCAAGTTCCCGTTATCTCAACTCCTATTTAGGGTCGAGCGAGTTTCATCTTGGAGAGCTTCCAATAGAGCGGGTAGATCCAAACTGGGTTATACTATACCCCACAAACCACGAAAGAGATTAACTTTGCGGGTTTGAAGAGTCCGAAGAACGAACGAAAACCATATGCCACGTGCGTATGCATGCGGTGCGGATTGAAAGGTTGAATCGCTCAACAGCTGGGGATGGAGTTTAGGTAATATGACGACTAAACGGGACTACGGTATAATCTAAACCTACAAAAATATACAATATATAACGTACTCTGAAGCGTGCCTACATCCATTATTCATATCCCCTCAAACTACGAAATATATTACACTATCAAGGACCAACTCAAGTCAAGGACTCTACAAGTGCATCATTTCCTCTCGCTACAAGTAGCAAAAAATAACATCTGATAGATGAACAGTTTTCGTTTCAAATAATGGGGACTCACGATTAGTAATATCTTATTGTTAGCTTGCGAACAGCAAGACAGAGAGAGCTGTGAGGATAAGATATAATTATATGTTGTAAAATGATTCTGAGAGCACAATATGATAATTGTCGCGGAAATACGGAGATAAAGAAAAAAAAAAACGATGTCCTAATTGATAGCATAAATCACAAGACCCTATCAGAGCAGAAACCGAGAGGCATGTGCATAACCGGAAATGAATTGCGATTGCTATATATGTATAGGTATATATAGGAGTTTTAGCTGCGCAGAATGTAGAACAACGAGATTGGCAAAAATTCAGATATGGTATTTCGCACGTTTTTAGTGGTTAACCGAATCATGGTTTACCCCACAAAGATTAACTAGACCACACGCAAACGTAGCCTTTCAGGAGGTCTGCTCTACGAGAACTAAGCCATATTTTACCGCCGAATGCCTCATTCCCAGAAACGGTCAAGCCTTATGAATTTCAGATAAGAAAAGTAGTTAATTAATAAAAGTCCCGGCGTAACAATAATTCTGAGACGTATCGTTGCACCGTGATCTAAAAAAGTATGCGATATGGAGATAGCAGGTTGAAGTGTACATGGGATGACATTTGAATACATTATTTATGTCGGTATGTGTAGAGAGGTTTTCAGACAAAACGGTAAGAGCACCATGGTAGAAGTATTTGAAAATATAACAAAACACCATCGAATTTAGAATAAACGGAGACAGTGCAGAGCGGAGGGTTTAAAAATAACTTTGAATTTCGTTTGCATATGCACACATTTTTTATTCCATTTACTCGGCTTGTCGTTACTCCTTAGCAAACGATAAAGTAGCAAATGAATATACGATGAAAGTTTGTTGGAGAAAAAGGGAGGATGACAGAACTAGTCTGAGAGACCAAACTAAAGGGGAGAGCTCAAGAATGAGCCTAAATAGCGCTCGAAAAGGGCGCTTAAAAAGACGAAGCATCGAAATCATTGAATTCTGTATCAAAATTTTGTGCTACGTCTTCACCATCTGTAATAAAAAATGTCTTACCGATTGTTTTTCGGTTAGATGACTCAATTCTCCTGTTCGGCTCATGTGTGAAGTTACAGAGCTCATTAATAACGGAATGTCACCAAGAGAGTGATGAAAATTCCAACAGCATTCCGGCTATGGCAAAGAGCCATTTTCTGTGGTGTAATATCACGTGTTTACATTACGAGGTGTTAATTCTCGTCATCTTGAACCTATTTCTTTCAAAACCGGGACCTGATGCTTCATGATAGGTCGTAGACCAGCTCACAGCAGACTGTGTTCGGTCGCGTATGTGTGATAGAGTCGAAGATTGTGAAGGGTTCCCTGGAAAGTTGATCATCACTTATTTTTACGATGTATAACTTTTATCTAAGTAAGAGTAACTATGCTTCCATTATGACGGCATGGTGTTATCTCGTCACACTTCTTGGAATTGGTCACAGAAATGGTCGGATCATAAATATTAATAGTTAATTGCTGTTGAGGGAATCATGGAATATGATCGGCTTCAAATAAGATACAAATTAAAAACTGAACTTTGACTTAATTATACTCAGATGATCATATAATTATGGGATTGAATGAGATGGAACTTTCTTCAAGCCTGGATGAATTTATTATGTACAATTAGTACACAAATAATAATTTCACAATTAAAAAGGCATGAACGAGATGAACAGTTTAATGGCTGAGGCAGAGACCGAAAGAGATAACGAAAGAAGGCCTCTTATATCAGCTGGAAAGCGATAAAAGTCAAATGAAATGACAATTTATCAACGCCACTCACAGGCCATAGGCCAGTGTGCTTATTCTTGAATTGGTCTTTTTCTCTTCCAATTAGATATGCATGCGTTCGTTCTTTTCCTGTATTTGCCAATGTGGAAACATAGAATTATGTGGGTATAATTGAGAAAGATGAACGTCGTATCCTTATATGAATCCTAACAATTGATTTCCGGATTATGTTTCAGAAAGCATACCCAAGTCGAAGTGGAATGGCCATCAGCATTGACATTTGAAGTGCCCTGCACAAGCACCTGGCGCAATGTGTTACGTGATAGTAACTGGTCGCAGTCTCCTTTGGACATTAATGTCCTTAGGTGCTGCAGTGGCTATTTTATCGTCATTAGTGACTCCAAGATGGTTGGTAGGACCTCCAACGACCAAAAGGACTGGTAAGAATGATGCATTAAATTCTTTAGTCATGGAAACCGGACGATATCTGCTCGCTCATAAAAAGAAAGAAGACCAAGCAGAATTTGTTAATCACATCGTACAACCGTTAACGCAAAGCTTCCTCTTTTCACGTAGTAAATGGTACCGAACTGTACACACCAACTGTTGGCATTTTTAACCGATGTACCAGACTTTACGGCAGGGTACATTGTGCCAATTTCAATGTCGATGGTCTCGCAACACATTCTTCGACATTTCCCGACTGCTGGAAAGCTACCTTATTTTTTCTCGCTCTTGGAATGGCTGTTATGACGGTCACGGTTATGGCTGCATTGATGGGCTGCTGTGTGCAGAGTATCGGAAGAAAGAGTATCTTCGATTTGGCTGGTGTTGGACAATCAATTGCTGGTATGCTGGTCCAATAAAGTCTTCGAACATTTTGATATGAAGTAAATTTAGTTTTTACGAGAAACTGATCTGCTTGTGCATGCATCGTATATGTATGCATGCTAATGGCTGTAAATCCTAGAAGGTCTTTTCTACAGAAATATTTACGAATTGGTTGATAATTTCTAACTAATTATTCCGATTTTTTCAAGGTATCATGTATCTTCTTGGCATGACTTTATACGCTGCTGGTTGGGGCTCAACAAGAGTTCAAAGACTATGTGGGGATGAAGCGGCTCCCTTTTACCTTGCTGACTGTAGCCTTGGTGAGATATGCAAATTTTCATATTCGAATTGGTATATTAAGATTGGAGATTATCTTTCGGGTATTGAGTTTGCTGATAAATTCCGCAGCTCGTGTTACAATCAAGAAATGTCTAGGTATTGTTTTTCACCTGTAATTATAACAGCGTTTAACTTTATCAAACTTTCAGGGTGGGCATTCTACTCTGCAGTGTTAGGCGTGATCCTGACTTTTACGTCTGCTGTTTTCAGCGGGCAGGCTGAAAAATCAACAGCCAGTGATAAAGTACAGGATAAGATGAACGAGGGCAAGACCCTTATTTGCCTGGTCTAGTATCCATATCGACTTAGATCTAAGACTGATCGAATCTGAAAAATGGATTTATTATTCTATTTGAAACGGCTGATTATATTCCTACGTATATCTATATTTCGTATTTTCTCTTTCTTTTTTTTTCTTTTTTTTTATTAGCATGAGACTAGAGTATGGCTTTTGAAGAACAATGGTGTAGTGAATGAATATATGTCGAGATTTTGTAGGATTCTACAAAATATAATCGATACATGAACCAATTGTTTCTTTTTAGAAATTCCAACATCATAAGTTTGAATGAGATAGAATCTTTGATAATGACCAATATTTCAAAACATGGTATAGAATAATGAAAGTCTTGAATAATGCTGCCTTAAAAATAACGACTGTGATGATGTTATTCAGAGTGATTTTGAATTACACAAAATTCGAGCTGATACCAAAAATTATCTATAGAAATCTGTTAAACCTCTACTTTGCGCAATTTCGTACATGTAATTCGATAGCAAGCAAAGATCGAAGAGCATAATTAAAAGCATAATAAAATAATAAATACCGATATTACATTCATTACGAGTATAATGCGTGAAAAAATCATCTGATCTTACAGACGTAATAAATACCGGCCACAGTCTGAAAAGACTTTCTATAAAATCAAATCTATAAAATATTCAACAATACATCAACTCTACCTATATGTCTGAATTACATTTTTATTAATAAAAATATGCTTGGATTTTGTTGTGAGTGAATCAAAAACGTACTTATAACTCACGCCTGGTGAAAGAACTATTCAATTTCGCAGATAATTTCTCGTCGATACATGAGAATTATATTTTAATTTGTCTACATAGAAAAAGTGGAGTCTAATGAATATAATTAATTTGTTATATCGATATTCCGGAAGTGTTCGAATTTGACATAGTAGTATCGTAATGCTTATTAGATTTAATTAAGATATTAAAATAATGGTAAACGTTTGTGTTCGGAGCAAATAAGCTAATATATGAAAGAAGATACACAGAAAAGGGCACATATGAATCATATCACATGAACAACATATGAGATCTAACTAAATGACTTTTAGAATCGAAACTCTTGTATGAAAATACAATTATTATACATATTTATGCTTACTATCATGAATATTTCATTCATAACATTCCCTGCCGGAGTACGAAATCCATAATAATAAGATAATCATTATATTGACATTATGTATGAATAATTCTTCCCTTATCTTAACTATTTCATTATTAAGCAAGGATCTACAGGCCTGGTTGGCTTATATGCCAATTATTAGAACTGCCTAAGTCTAATATTCTTCTGAATTTGAAATCTGCCTTATAAGCCAGGAACCAGTGTGAATTACTTATGATATCAATAATGATATATGCCTGGATTTTGTATTTTGCAAACAGACGTGTTGAGACATAACATTATCTATAACTATCTGCATCAAGTTGTATACTGCACGCGATATTGGGTACGTGTAAATATTTGTGAGTGAGAGCTTATTGTATAAATATACTCAATAAATCAAAGTTTATATGAAGAAATGTTGTCTACACTCAATTCGCTTTACATTTACGTGATCTAAAATAAGACCGTAGCCTGAGATGAGGAATAAACCACTTCGTAAATGCCGGTAAAAAATATTATCAAAATTTAGTATATCCTATAGATGTATGTATACATGTAACTTAATCAATGCTATAGTGCCTATATACATAGATGTGTATTGACCGATCGAAATTACATCGATTGCAGGGCAACGGATTACCACTAAACGAAGATATTAGATTGATTTTTTCTGTGGCGTTCAATGATTTATGAAGAATAAATTGAGCCTATCATTTGATCTTCATAGGGACGGAGAAAAAGTTACTTTTCGTGCCTCGTGGAGTAGAAACTGGCACTGTTGAATATAATTGATTGGACTATTATTTGACTGCAGCGAGATTATAAAGTGGTGACATCTATTAAAAGTACTGGCCTACTAGCCGTGACGCAACACGGTATCTATTCAGCCAACAGAATCGATGTCGCTCGGATATGCTCTCATGAAAACCAGGCTATTGCTTTCGGGTAAATGACGATTCGGGTATTTGGCGGTTTGAGTATTTGGCGATTCGGGTATTTGGCGATTTAGTCCAGTAGAATTAGCCGAAAAAGGCCTCACACGTGGATGTACTTAGAGTATGCTAGATTTTTGTCGGTCTCACTCCAAAATAATATTGAGAATGAGGAATAATGTCTGGTGTCATGGATTTCGGGGTGCGCTAGTCGTGGTAAATGCAAATGTGTGAGATAGCACGAAAAAGGCACATTCTTCGGTAGACTTTCTTATTTAACTTTGAAAATATCATTCCTATGACAATAATGAATGGAAATGGAAATCAGCTCGTTGATCGTAAAATTTCCTACAAAATGCCATGGTCAAAAATTTAAAAATTCCAATACAGTACCCGTAGGAGTTGAAAATATCGTCAAATAATGCTTTAGATTTGGCTCATATTTATACGCGCACGTAGATACTTAGTTGTTTTTTTTTTTTTTTTGACATCTGTGCTCGAAGTATTTAGAGTTTTATGAATCTAATGCAACAAACCCGAACTCGATTTGACAATTGCTTTTCGCACAATAGATTTGTTAATCTACTTTCTACGTGAGTAGACATCGTTAATTATAACCAAATAGCGATCAAACGAGAGCCTTCATATGGGAGGTATAATTTTTTTCATATACTATAAGGTCTGAAGTATCATATGAAATCGTCGTATGAACTTTTTTTGCTTGTTAACTAATATTAACGATTTAAAAGAAAAAATGTGCGATTCTTAACTCAATAACAAATTATATAACACCGTAGTTTTTTCATGAAAATAAATTTTCAAAGAACATATGGAAAGTACTCGGGAAGAGGTTTCTTTTGGTCCCTCGACCGAACAATTCGAAGCATTCAGTCTCGAGATATCAAGTCGCAAAGATGATTTGATATTGATAGCATACGATTAACAATATAGCGATAAAAAAAATACTGTCATATAGCTCTTTCCTGATACTTTTCGTATATACATTGAGATAATGCTCCTCCTTTATGCTTCGAATGCAATTAAATTATTCATCAGCGCCCACGCGCGAGAAAATGCAGTCGAATGCGAGATCGGCGTGGTGGGGATAAGTTTTAGCGAAGAGCGAATTCGTGCGTTCAAAATCGATGCGCGCTCTTTACCTCGCATTAATTCAGCTTCTAGTTAACCGAATTTGACGTTTTTTTTTTTAATTTGATATAGCTGATCGCGAGGAACTCAATTCTCATTTTTTTTACTGTTACATTTCCATGAGCCAATGAGATATAAAGAGCTATTACCATTTTGAAATATTTCATTGCTATAAAGTAACATTGTTCACGAATGAAAAATTGTTAATTATAGTTCCACACAAAACGAAATCATTCATTCGTTTTATTAAAACATAATCAATTAGATACATTTAGCATTATGATACATATTTATTTATTATACGGTAACCATGAACAAAAACATAAAAAATGAAAAAACGGAAAGAAAAAAAGGAGCACCTATATTTTGTGAGGGGGATTGTTTGACACTACTGTTTACAATATTCGTAGCGTCCTTTCAGTTCGCGTATTGTAACCATGGTCTAATGTGGTAAGTAAAAACTTAATTTAATATTGAATGTATACCATTTTAACAATTAAATCAGCATTATATTTTTCGAGTACAAAAAAATCCAAAGAATCGATGGCGATCGTATGAAAAATATAAAACTTGGAAGTATGAAGCGGAAAGATAAAAGACATTTGAAAATTCGACAATATATCACCATCAATGTTCACATAAACTGTGCCAAAAACTACTCGACACAGTCAAGAATCGAGGCATATCTGCGTCGAGTAGCAAAGACCGAATACGTAGAAGCGTATGCGACCCGTTCGTCACAGCCTAGTGATTTTGATTTTGCAAATCGCTGTTTAATTTGTGGGAAAGACGCATCAGAAAAGTTCATACAAAAACAATTAAAGTATCCTTCAAAGCGACGCTCACAAGTTAGAAATGTTACAAAGAACGACACGAGACAGTCGATTTTAGATCTATGTCGCCCATTAACTCATAAGTTAGCTATTGAAGTTACTTCTAGAATTGAGAGTGTCGAAGATTCAGTTTTAGTAGGCGCCAGGTATCACGACTATTGCCAAAAATCACTATATACAGTAAATTTCATAACGTTTCTGAAACACAAGAAAATAATACTGTAAAAGCAGTAAAACGTATTAGTGAATATATAATTAAAAACAAGGATGAATGTCAATTTAGTATAAAGTCAATTTCGGAAAAGTATGAGTGTGATGAATGGCCAGAAACAAAATATTTAAAAGAACACTTGTACAAAATTTTTGGCAATGATATTGTAATTCATTATTCGCCAGATGGGCCGATATTATTACATATATTGACGCAGGTGCAAAAATTTTAACCGAAAATTGGATAAAAAATAATTTATCAGATGAAAAAAAAAGATCGTGAAAAAATAATAAAAATTGCGTCTAATATTATTTTTGAAGATATTACAGGGCAAGTTTATGATACAAGTTGTTATCCTTCGCCCGATTGCTTTGTTGAAAAAGCTGATGCAGACATACCAGAGTCTTTAAAATTGTTGTTGAACGGAATTATTTGCAAAAACAAACCTGGTTCCAGAAAATTCGAATCAAAAATTCCAGCTATAGCACATACTATTATTGCTGCGACTCGTCCTAGATCATTTTTGTCGTCTATTCTAGTTGGCATGGGTGCTATGTTGAACAAGCAATATGGCTCTATTACAGATTTTGAATTCACTAGGTTTTTGTGCCTCGTATGATGAAATTAGATTATTTGAAGCATCGCTACTATCTCATTCGCAAAATATAGAATATAAAGATTCATATGGGCAGCTGTGTTTTGATAATGCTTATCATAATGTAAATACAATAGATGGTCGTAACACTTTTCATTTAATGGGTGGCATAGAAATAATTACACCTCATAATGCAGTTTATTCTAGAAAATCAATTCCAAGATTAAATAAACTTCCGTCATCAAATGTACTTGGAAATATTGGTAAAACCGATTCACAGATTTTTCATAAGCCTGCTAATTCTGGCATGCAAAAAATTGAAGTCCAAAATTTAAATCTAGTTCACGAAATGTCTTTGCAAATAAAAATACGTCCAACTGATTTTTTGTGGATGTGTGGAAAGAACAAATATGCGCTTGGCTTTGTTGGATGGAATGGCTTTATGGAACAGATAACGGAAGAAAAAAACTTTGAAAAATGTAAAGTTCTTTTCTTACCATTTATAAATGCTCCTCCAAGCAACTACGACACTATATACACTGCCCTTTTGAAAGCTGATGAAAAACGAATCGAACTAGCCCAAAATGATATTTTTGTTACATTCGATCAGCCCCTTTATCATAAAGCAAGGGAAATTTTGGAGGTTTTTAAAGAACGAAATGAACTTCTTCATGTGCATGTTAGATTGGGAGGATTCCACTTACTCGTGTCATTTTTGGGGGCAATTGGATTTATGATGGAAGGCTGAATCAAAATTTCATTCGATATTAGTTATTATCCAAGAATTTGAATTATCAACATTCTGTTTGTTAATCAAGCTACATATATTTTTCAGGTGTTATGATAGTCGATGAAATGAAACTTACCCACGGTATATCCTTCGACAAAAACAGAAATGGTTTTCAACGGTTTCACAGACTTGGGGAATCACACTCTTAAAAGTCAACAGAAGTGTTTAGGTGATTATGCATTCGTTGTAATCTTCCAATCATTTCGAGGCAAATGGGTGCAACCTGTTGCATGTTTCTTGAGCAAAGAATGTGCGACAGGAGACATTTTGCATAAGCTCATTCTGGAGTGCGTAAGTTTCCTTGAAAACTCTGGTCTTCGAGTCAGCGTTGTAACAACTGATAGAGCACGGTGGAACAGGAGCATGTGGAAACATTTTAACATCGTAGAAGATAATGTTAGCTGCGAAAATCCTATCGACGAAACTAGAAGACTGGTTTAATTCCGATTATTCGCACCTCCAGAAAAATTTCCGCAATTTCGTAGCGTCGAAACTTGGAATATGGGTAAGTCCGGCTTGCATTATATTCAATGATTATCAGATATTATATAATATACTGTGTATTCACAGTGCCATTGTGTTTTTTGATTTTAGACACTCGATAGAGTATTGAAACTCAAACATTGGGAAGCCTTGGTGGCAATAGAAAGACAGATTCAAATCTGTATGCGGACAAATTATAACAAAATGCTATTGTATGCAGTGATATTGAATTTGAATGTCACACGTTGAAGTAACCGAGTCTTCAAGTATCTTCCTCAGATTGACGAAGTATACTTGTTTACTTCAGACACAGAGATGGAACTTCTCGTATAGCAATGAACTCCGAGTTTTATGATTTGAAGAAGTACGAGCATTTAATTCAATTCTCTGAAAAGTTAGTAAGGGTGTAATTTCATCGTTGCTTTATTTGTTTTATATGTATCAACAATACATTGAAATCTGTAACATTTAATAATTACATTTCAACAATCCGAGGAAACAGATGAATAAATTTTTGTATAAAAACATAAAGCCCTCAGAAAAATATTGAATTATTCCAAAGGTGAATTGTATATCCATGATGGATGAATAATTCACTTTTTATTTTAATTTAGTCGCTTCTGTTTTTATTAGTATGGATAGTCCAGCTATTGAAACAAGAACGCAGCATTCTCTTTAACAGTAACAGGAATTCAACACTTTTTAATTGGAAAACCAACTCGGCAGATTGCTGAACCCATATCATTATGGCAAATTGCTATAATAATGTCACTCTGTATAAGAGAACAGTATTTTTATTTATTAAAATATAGTACAGTGTATTGTGTTTCCGAGAAATTCTTCCTTAAATCCTATGTTCAAATGGCTCGTAGCTGTTTCTGATCATACCTTAACAACTAGGACAGACACATATCTACAAGCATACAACCACTTTTCATTAAAAAGACCATAATCCAATATGCCTTCATGTATATGAAGATATATTGAATTTTTTTTTTTGTGACGTCTTACATTATCGCATTATTTATAAATATTGAAATTTTCCGAATCAAAAATCACCATTCAATTACTTTTAGCGTCGATTCAATGGCCTTTACAATATCGAAGTAGTCATTGATTGGTACAAAATTCGAAAATTGAGTATTCAAGGGATTGTAACATACGAACTGAACCTTGAATTTCAATACCCATTATCTAATTCGCAAAGTATTGTGAATATACTAAGTTTACTATGAAGGTAAAGTCTTTTCTAATGTAACTTTGCAATGTTATTGTCTGAAATTGAATCGATCCAGTCAAAAACTTAACGACATCTTTTCTGAAAAAGTGTTGTCTAACTTTACTTCAGCCTATTTTCATTGATTGATATCTTTGACGGCTTTTCTCATAAAATATTCATCACTTTGGTCATTCCCATTGAACAATTCAGGATCAAATACGTCTGGTATGCAAAAGTGTAGTTTCTGAAGAGTTCGCAAAAATGGCAAATTTCGATCACATGAGAATAACTCAAAAAATCATAGATATGCAAGGACAAAACTCGTATACTTCGCTCGAGCTCGTTTTTACTAAGGGTATCAATTTTCAGTAATTCGCAGTCATGTATTCAATCAATGTTATCTTGCAAGTATACTTGAAGAAATATTCAAAAAAATGTGCAATAAAATAAATATGGGTGAAAGAAAAAAAAAAAAAAAAATAGAATGTATCCAAATTTCAGACAATATTAATTCAGAATAAACTTGTTCAACTGTGTTTTATTCTATCATCTTGAAATAATTGTCTTTCTTGGGGCACATTCTGTACAATAGGCAGGGTTTGAAAAATCAATGATGTTTGTGGAAAATGATAATTCCTGCATATAAATTACTACAAAGGTAAAAGAAAAGTGCTAAACGCAGTTTAAAATAACAATGAAAAATGTCAGTGTAAGTAATTTACAAAATGATTTTAGTGCTATTCACTCTTGGTGAAATAAAAGGTTTTATGTACAATTTTAGTGGCACAATGTATAAAATGTCATGATGCCATAAGTGCCACACAGGGTATATTTATAAAAACTGTAATGCTTCAAAAAATAGAAACAGGAAATGTAGCACTCGTATCTTATATGTAGACTTAGTAACAGAATATACAAATTATAGCATATAATTAATTCTCTTCAGTTAATTTTCTAATTTTTAATAACATTGTCTTATTTCAAACATAACGGCAATCCTCTAATAGCAATATACATAGTTGAAAAGTATAAAAACACGAAAGACGAGTACGATATTAGGTATAAATTCTATCAAATTAGTCAGAAGATTATTAACAATTATAAAATCATTGAAAACCAATGGATTAGATGTTTGTTGTCTAGGTGCCTAAGAAGTTAAGCATTTCAGAAAAGATAACTGACAATTCGATACCAGATTTAAGCATTGGGAAATGTTAATCTTTACTCCTAGAAATTAATAATTCGTGCTTCGATATTCGATATTCGCGAAATTTCAGACAATCATAATCCAAATGGTGGCAGAATTTAATTGTTTTATATCTGAGGGGGTGCTGATAATTTGTGCAATTCCCCATATGCATTATCATTCTGTTTAATAAGGCATTGAGGCGTGATTACATATCAGAGAGCGTGATATAAACGACCCATTGTAATGTCTAATTCGAGTGAGTAAAGTCACAATCTATTATGCGATGTTCTATTTTTCGTTTTAGAGCTTTCAAAGTTTCAACTCATCATTAATCTTTGGAGATCCAAGGTCCTAGTGCAGTTTATTTCAATACAAATACCAACACACATTCGTAATGTCATTCAAAAAACCTTCCAGACCCAAATAGTCATTACATAATAATTATTCAGAGCGCATTTATCCAGTAAATCAAGCATTGCAATTTCCATTGTTACATATTTATTCTCTAACCCGTAATTTCAATCCAGAAATTTAGGCTTGTGGCTTCGAAAGATGGCTTACGTATTTTTTCAACACCAGTTATAGCAAGAAAGACTTGTGAGTAACGTGACGGTAAATTTTGAAGATAAATTTCCATATATTCGGCATCCAAATCTATGTATGTATCTGTTTCTATATGCACTTATTAATATGACTAGACTAGGGCCTTAATAGCGAATCTATTGATCATATGTAACTGTAATTTATTCTAAGATTTTTGTATGCACATGTTTTTTTTTTTTTAACATATAATAGCTAGGAACTGACTCTTTGGATATAGCCATTGCTTGTCACAATGCGCAGAGTATTTTAATGGCTCAGAAGAGTTTTTGCATCACAGTGGGTGTCGTGTGTACTTCAAAAAATTTCGAAATTATACAACAAAAAAACAATCAATAATTATTAGTCTAGGCCTGTGTTATAAACTAGTGACTTATGTCCGTCACAAATTAGGCAGCCTTTCAAGCAAGAGCTATCCTATTCGTTAGATAACAAACGTGTAATGAAAGTTATTCGTTTCGATCTAGTCTTCCGTCATACCTGCTTCGATTGTAGAGTACAGAAAAATATGAATCTTGAAATTGTAAGAGTCAGTCATTATTTTTACTGTTGTGTAACGAAAGTTAGTGATATTAGAATATAAAACAAGATAATACATAAGAATAAGGAAGTGAAGCACGTGTTAATCATCAATAGTATATGAAATGTAGCAGATATGCCACATTTAATTGTAAGAGCAATGAATGAGAGCATAATTTATATTAATAGAAATCCTCTGCCGTTATTGACGCTCCAACCATCAAAGAATTTAAAATCAGAAATGAAGACATGTGTATCTTGCATTCTTTAGATCATAAATATATACATATAACATGTAAACTTCGCACCAATTTATGATTTAATTACAAGAATATCGTACAAATTAAACAAGAAATCGATCAACTTCTATTCCTACAATTTTTGTTTTTTTTTCCTTTTTTTTCATAATTTACTACATATATAAGTTACTAAGTAATCATTAGGCTCGCAATAGAAAAAATTTAAATAGCTAGAGTACTTAAATCCAATATTTAATTTAAGTTTTTTATTTTTTTGTTGTTGGTTTTTATTTTTTTTTTTGTTTATATAAAAAATCTGTCTATGCGCAAAAAATGGAATTCACCATGCTGCTAATGATATTAAAATATGTAATCACAATGGTGTTATATTGATTCAGGTTATAGACCTTTACAAAATCCCGACAAATTATCTATCACATCTCTGAGAATTGTTAAATTGTACACATATGAAAATCATGTTTCGATATATTATTTCAAGTAGCAAAACAAGACTTATAATCATACTCTATGCCATGAACAGAATTAAATATGAATTATTATTCTTTCAACTTTTGTTTCAAACCAATAACAACAACAAATATTATAGAAACACATCCTTCCTTATGAATATTGAAATATAATTTTCATCAGTAAACTTTATCTCTTTTTCCCCTCTCCCTTTCACTCCCCGTCTCTCTATCTCTGTACATAAGATTTTAGATTATTTCGAATTATTTCAACTTTTAATTAAATTTAATACTGTTACAAAAATGTTGAATTTTTATGTACGAATGCACTTGATAATAGAATTGTAATGTTTTGTCGCAGAATTAGTAAGCTGTGTAAGTAGTCATTGAATACGTTTAGTTAGTCTCCAACAATGTATGAAGTGCCCGTTATCAATTTATTTGCGTTTTTTATTATCATTATCATTATTATGCCAATTCATTGTTACGTTTGAGGCACGAAAATTTTCACTGAATCTGCATCACTGTGATCTTTATTTTGAGCGTTAGAACGCATTGCTCGTCTTCGTTCTTCTATCATTTGGCGCCTGGCTTGCTCTCGAGCTTCTCGAGCTTTACGATTTGCTTCACTATTCGCAGTCGGTTTAGCTTTGTTCAAAACATTCGCACGCCGTTTAGAGTTGCTGCCATTCTGAGGTAATGATGTAATAGCTTTAGAATCTGGAATAACCTGAGACAAAGAATAGTTGATTCAGTCCTTAGTGCTATTAATTGGGCAGTAAAAAAAATTCATTGCTCAATACTTTATATCTTTTACTAAACACAGAATGAAACGAAATTTTTCATAGTGCACACCTTTATTACACTTAATTGATTCCATAAGTCACACAAGGTATTTCTCATCGAAGAAAAGTTTGAAAATAATGAACAATACGCTGAGTATGCCGTAAATATATAAATACAATAAGAGTCGACAGAAGCATTTATTTTTTTCCAAAAATGCACAAATGTATCTCGAGGCAATATTGGATTTGGAAGAAATAATTGTGAGAATTTTTGTCGATGGGGATAAGGCATTATCGCTCACTTCTAACTGTTTCAATGATAAGCCTTTATTAAATTTTGATTTTAAATTCGCACCCTCCTTAGCAGAGAGTTTTAACACTTTATTAAAAAGTTCCACAGCTACGTAACTTGTCCATGACTTCAATGTGCCTTTGATAAATTGAATCCCAGTTTGATAAGCTCGGAATATTTGAATAAGCAATAAATTACAAATTTTAGAGAATAAATCTTTATCTAAGGTGATTAGTATGTCGGTTTTAGAAACACTTTCTTTCCCTAATCTGAAATTAGATTTACTTGCTTCCAGTTCAGCTATTTCTAAATCAATCTCTTTTATCACGGCTTCTATCATTATCAATGCCTTTGTGGCAATATCACAGTGATTCCCATTTGTAAAGGATTTCTTACCAAGTTCTGAACTGATTGAATTTATCTCATGATCTGGGTACTGATTATTAACTATCAGAAAACGGCTTGATGTATGATCACCCAATTCATATAACGTTGTACAAGATCTTGCAGAACTTAAAACAGAATCTAGTTTTTTGAATTTTGATATTAAATTTTTCAATTCTTTTCGTTTGCGACTAAATTTCGCAGCATATTTACTCAATGTTTGACACATATGTTCATTCAGATCTAACATATCAGAAAATCGACTGGATAAATGCGTAGTTTTCAGCTTTTTCTTTTTTCCACCTTTCATAAGCTCTTTAATTTTGGGAACAGATTCATTACTCTCAATTAAACAGTTCTCTGGTCGTATGTCATTATAATTTTGTACGTTACACGGTTGTAAGTTCACCGATGTAGATAATATATCAGTGTGATTTGTATAATTACTATAACTGTGGCAAGTGATAATATTCTCATGCGACATCATTTTCAAGCATCTCGAATCATAACTTCCGCAAAATAATGCCTCGTTACTGAATGCGGAACAAGTCTTTGATCTGCTTCCATTCATTACCAAAGACTCTTTTTCATTCAAACATGCAAATGATGAAATAGTTTGATTTTGAATTATTCGAGACATATAAACAGGTATTTTGGTGAGCATTTCTGAATCTCTTGTGCAAGTAAAGTCTTTATATAGCCCTGAATCTGAATTTAATGTTTCTCCTCCAGGCCCACATACTTTGTGAGATTGAAACAGCATTTTATTTTCAAGCAATTGAAGGTGATGCCCTTTGAATTCGTTTTGCACTACCTCTATCACGACTTTATGTCCTGGTTTGTATGAATTGATCATTTTCCAGTTACGTTTATATGGAACGGCCTTTTTGGAAAAATATTTTCTCCGAATTGGCCTGTTATTCATCAAATTTCTAATGAATCGATTTCCATGATCCACTTTAACTTCTTCCAGAGTTAATAGAGTGAGGTTTTTCGTATTTTCACAATAAGGATTCGTAATGCTTGAAGGTGTAAGTGGAATAATATCGCTTTCGCTATTCACAATTGATTTGATAGTTTGGGGTAACTCGCGAGCAAATAGTGTATGTGCTGAGTCTGTGTACATCTGCTGAGGATTGTCTGTCTTTTGATGTTTCAAGTTTCTTGTATTAAACTTGTCAAAACAGCGTCTTGGACTTAGCGAAATGTTATGCTCAGTATTTCCTCGATTCTGATATAGGCTTGACCTGCTAAGATCTCGATTTCTTCTAAAGCTTGAAGATTTTCTTTTGACTTTCTGATTAATCCAAAGATCAAGAAGATTTGAGATTGTAAATTTAATAATATCTAATACAGACAATACTTATACCGGGATAAACATACCTCTTTCCACTGTGAATCTTTCAGTCTTCGAATCTGATCAAATAGTTCATTGACTTGAACAACTTGTAGCATCACCATATCCCAGAAACCAGCTAAGTCTTCATTGGTGGTCGGGAATTCCTCTCCAGGTATTTGATTCTGTGAAACCAAAATTTTCATGTCATGCAAGTTGAGAATCAGAATTAGAATACTCCATGAATTACCAATAATCTAAAATTATGAAATCATGGTATAATCTTTGACTTGTGTCGATACTGAAATGCAATAAATGTAGCTTATCGATGACGTCAAAAAAATACTTACTATATTCTTTTGGCATAGTCCCTCAAATTGTTGCATCTTTTGAGTCGCCAGGAGCCTAGCTTTTCCTGCAGCTGATCTTAACTTTCCAGCTGCCTCTTCAGGCAGTACAGTTGGATCACCACCTGCTAGTTCAGCTTCTGCAGATGCAGCTAAGGACAATAGCCGTTCTGTTTCGGCCTTCAACATCTGCAGAAATATTACGAAATGGATGTAAAAAAAAATGCGAAGTATTGGTGTCGAAATTATTTTGAAAAAACGAAATCAATAATTGCAGGAAATATAATTGCTATTATGCATAATTTGTGAATATAAATACGTTCTGTTTTTACCTTAATAAAGTAATGACCGTCTTTTTCTTCAACAGCCTCTTGGAGATGCTTGGCTATATTTTGTAAGCTTGGGCTTGGTTCTAGAACAGGTAAGACAACTTCCAAGGCAGCCGGCAGTTGGTCCGGTATATTCTTCAAGCTAGTAATATTTGGCTTCAATTTACCAATGGATTCATTTCTTCCTATAAAACTATTCAGATCTATCGTGCTTGAGGAAAGTTTATTTTTTTCCTCAGTTTTTTGAACAGATGAAGTTACTCTATGGAATGAATATTAATTGATTATTGTATCTTAGTATTTGAGTATAAAAAAAGTCTCGTACGAGAAAATCTTTTTATTCGATGTAAATTAAACCAACCAATATAACTTTTTCTAAATTACCTTTGCGATGATTTAATGACTTGTTCACTACCATCAGTTGGCTTCCTAGGACTAACGACTGGTAACTGCGCTCGAAATTCAGGTCTCAGATGTCTTAAAACTGGTAGAGATTTTAATGATTCCTCTTGGTTTACGTCGTCAGTTGAAACATCATTATTATTACTCGTCGATTTGTTGAGGAAACAATCGCTGGTATTTAATTTGCTAGCACTACGTTTGAAGAAAAATCCTTGCGCCAGCGCTCCCGGCCCATACAATCGCTCCACTCTTTGTTGAATGAAAGATTTTTCACTATTTGACGACGAGTTGTAGGTCTCCTCCATAGAAGAGCCATTTGTCATGTTCATTTCTGTCATTGAAGTATTTGAAACTGTAAATTCGAGAAAATTCAATTTAATACTAATAAC
The DNA here is from genome assembly GCA_963966615.1 of Tenthredo amoena. Lineage (NCBI taxonomy): Eukaryota > Metazoa > Arthropoda > Insecta > Hymenoptera > Tenthredinidae > Tenthredo > Tenthredo amoena. Next base: position 5,273,921 of record OZ016482.1, on the reverse strand, counting down.
TTAAAAGCATTTTATAAAAATTATGAATGGTAATACTAACTGTTAAAACTGGTAGACTTTGGTGAAGATTCATTAACGTTCGACATGAAACTTTTATTCTGTTGACTAAAAGCCACGACTCTGACCATTCCTGGACTTTTTTTTATCGGAGAGATATCCGGATTTCCTCTTACTGGGCTTATATCAGCAAAAGTATTATGCAAAGGCAAGCCCTTGTCTACTTCGCTAAACCCTTGACAAGTGCTGATTGAACTTCTAGTCTCAACAAATGTATGGATCTTATACTCTTCTTTTACTCCATTAGAGAAACCATTTTGCCGCTCCATTGCGAGTGGGGATATTGATAGACTTTTTGAAGGAGGCTGAGTTGGTAGGCTCAGGTTTTCACTGGATCTGTTTTCACATGTAAGTATACTTAATATATGCATAAAGATACATTGAATAATTTGATTATCATTCTTATACGGAAATTTCATTAATTTTCAAAGTAAAATACCTGAAGCCTGCAGGGCTGGTATCTCGTGTGATAAGTCTGGTTCCAGGACTCGTATCTCTTGATCTGAATCCTTCCCGTAACTTACTATCGTATCGTGTGATACCAGAGTAGCCACTTATACTACAGGCAAGACCTAAGTAAGATGGTTTTTTAGCTGTCAGCTGTTCTGGTTCTGAGTTCTCATGATGAATATTACTTATGTTTTCTTTGTTTGCATCGAAACTTATCTCTTGTATCGTGTCTTCTTTACCGTTTGGTAATATATCGGGAGACGGAGTAAGCTCACCGTTACAGGAGAGGCTTAGACTGTGCAAGGTTTTATCAGATATAGAACCTACTGCAGTATCTGTAAGTAATTTTTTAATAAACCGTCAAAACTTCAAGACTTTTCAATAACAAATTAAATGATTGAAAGTATAAAATGAATACATGTCAATCAAAGTGATAATAAACTCCTATATATCGCATCACTTGGCATCCAACTATCTTGAGTAATCGCACAATTTAGGATCAGGGCAGCAATGTCTGAAAATTGATTTGTAATTTCAAAATGAAACGGTAAATGCATTCTTCAATACATGAGGAACCACTTTTTTTCACATTGGTGAAAAATAATCATTCAAACTTTATAATTAAAACACTTTCAAGTATTAGAATCATGAATTTGTGAATAATTTATATTGTTAGCTGGGTAATTCGAATGTTATTGTATCACTTTTTCCGAAGACCGTGCAGAGATAATAATCTAGATCAACTGAATGCAAGCTCGTACTGAAGAACGTTGCGGCGCTAACAGGAATAGCCTGGAATCACATCGTCGAGCACACTTGCAAAACAATAAAAGCAACTAAAGTTAACTTGGCTTGGCACAAGTCAGGCAAAAAGTACTACTCTAGGAATACACGAAGCTAATTACAATCAGCTTTCTACATTGGTTTAAAGACTTTGAGTTTTATCCATAGTGTACAATGCGTAATGAAGACGTGCTGTGGACCCTGTGAAATTTTATTAACTATAGAAGCTGAGGCAACCAATCATATCGTTACAGAAATGATAATGTAAACGCAACTTTTGGTGCAAATGCTGAATAAATTTGATAAATACAAAGATAAATGAATTTCATTTCGACTAATGTGGCTGTATTCAGATAAATAACGTTAGATATGTGCATGTAATTATGGTCATAATCTACTTAACTACTTTCGTCATTTTAATTCCATGGAAGTAATTATTTCCTCCAGTAATGTATGCGATGCATTTGAGAAACAATATTGTTACATCAACGATGTAATATTCACAAGAACAGAATTTTTCATAGAAACTAACAGAAGAAGGACAATACTAAAAATAATTTGAACATGTACTTGAAAGACCTATCGTTAGTAGTATTTGAAGCAAACTGTGGAATAAATATGCCTATCAACTTGTTGATATTTACCGTGAGCTAATAAATGATATAGAAAGAAACCTAGGCATGCATCTCATCATTTTAGTATAAACTAAAAATAATAGCAGAAGATAGCGATTAAACAAAAATCAAAGATTCAAAATGCAAAATCACATACATGGATGAATTCTTAAGTGTGCATTCAAAAATTATGGTGATTAATTATATCACATATCATATCTAGAACGAAGGATCTGAAAGAAAAGTATGTAAGAAAATTCTAAGCTTTCTACATAACAAGATGAACAACACCAGATGCTATAGATTAATATGATTATTCAACTCCAAGACATTATCATTCTGACATATTCAATCGAGGGCCGAACCTGATCGGTCAGAGGCCGAAGTATCCACGTCGAGGCTACAACTGCCGATACTCTCCTGGCTGGTCATATTAAAGTGTTTCCCAGTGACGTCGGAGCTCAGCTGATGATAATGTAAGGGCTGAACTGCGAGGGACAGTGGCCTGAGGCGAAGGGTGGCCCTGGTGTTCCCACCGCCTGGTACCACTTCTGTGGCGCAGTTTTCTGTCGAGTTCCCAGTTTCCAGGCCCGCCACTTCACTGTGAACCACTGTGCTACGATGGTCTCCACGATCGTTGTGGACACTGCGATTTTTTCATTCACCAAGATTTAATCAAGCTATTATTAAAACTAACAACCGATGACAAGAACTCATGCTTCAATTTTATACACTTTTAGACCAAACAAATTCTGATACTGACAAACATATGTGCCAAACTTTGTGGAAATGTTGGCAAAATTCACAGGCTATACCTGCGGATAGTTAAAGATATTTTTCTTCGGAATTATGAACAGATTAGAGTTTTCAAAATTTCGAAATAACACCATTGAAAGCATGAATTTCAAGTATCAATCTGAGCATTGAATGAAACAGCCATGACCAGGTGCAAAGTCAAGCAATTGTTAATGTAAATGTGTTATCGTTATAATACAAGTAGCAATCTTTATATCACAGTGCATTGTTCATATTGTTCAGTACATACACTTGGGGTATAAAAATAGCTTTGTGGAATTCAAAAGTGCTTCAAATATAAGAGCAAAAATACAGTCTCCATGTAATACAAAGTATGTGCATCAAATTAATACAAAACACAATCGTGATTTACGACTTACAATAAGATTACATACTAGCTGGGACGGATAAATACTAAACAAAAACCTAATCCGAAGCATTTGAAATCATTATACATCACACCCTCTATATAAAATAAATGATATTCCAATAACAATTTGAATGAAGCTAAAGGTACCTTCGTCGCCAATGCTTCCACGGAAAAAATTTCGAAAGATTTTTCTTTCCTCCATCATTCACTGTATAATTACCACTCTCAATCTTTAATGGCATGATTTATATGAATTATTTCTCTTTAATGTAGTAGATAAGATTTCAAATTTGAATCTCCAAACACCCTATCCTATATCTTGTTATCAGACTGAATCAGTTGAAGTGAAAATAAGTAAGGGAAGAGCACTCAATGGGATGGTAACTTCAAAATTAGCCATATTACAATTTATCAGTAGTATCGCATAAGAATATATAACTCTTGACGTTATTAACACGACTGGTGAAGGCAGACTGACATGGTATGCAGACAATCCTATCTCCCTAACATATCAACTCTCTCCCTAAACTGAGAACAGGGTTCCCCTGGATATTTTAGGAACACTCGAAAAAAAAACTGTGGTGTGCTTCTGTGTATATATACAACTGGGACTGTTCTTAGCACAGATGGGAAATATGTGTGACTTGGCTTTAAAGAACATATCCGTGTCTATGCATTTCACATTCTGTCATTGTTAAGAAAAACTAAAATCTACACGAATTTTATTATTACTGATAATTATATACAAAAACACACGAATCTAGAATTGTGATTTGAATTGTTGAAATTTCAAAGTATCTGAGATCGACCTTTGACGCAATCGATCTGGACCATAAAGATTCCAAAGTATGGTGTTCTTTCTCCTAGTTATTATTTCACTACTCCATGACTTTCATGATTATTGATTCTTAATCAATGAAGAAAAATTATATCAGTTATCATAATTATAACACTATATCAACTGGTAGTTTATTACAAACTTTTAACAAGGAAGGGTATATTATTGCCATGTGCCCTATATCACGGAATTAAACAACTGAACTCCGTTTATTTCGGAGTTAGTGAGAGAACGTTCGCATAAGCTGCATATACGCATAGTTGCAAACGAGTTACTCTGTCTGTCTGGGAATGCAGGTTTGAATTTAAACGCAAGATATTTTTATAGTAAATTTCATAGAAAAGACGACGACATTTTATTTGCTTATTCAACTGTTTGACTGTTTGAAAACTACAGAAAATATGTAATAATTCTACTATACTATACTATAAAATAAACATATATTCAAAATGAATTTTATAGACCAGCAAATATTCTAACGTATATAAAAATATACTTAATGATGTTCTCCTTTACCTTTTCCATTAACATAATTCAAAACTAACAGTCTTCTCCAGCCTTACTTTGATAACTAATGTAATTTAATATTTAATGCTGATGAATAAGAAAAAAAAATCATACTGAAGTGATTTACTTTGTCGATCTCAGTATGAAACGAAACTTTAATATATTAACTTTTCTTTTTTTACTGCACCAGAAAGTACAGCAGAGATAGTCAGCATAGAAGGAATTCAGTAGTCAGGGTGGTTTATTTGCATTTATATATAGCCACCTAGGATTAGCTCCAGTGTCACTTACCAGGAGCCCCTTTTACATTGGTCTAAAGATATCCTATTCTGGAAAACCACTTTGGTTTTACTCTTCATTAAATAAATATCTGTAAATATTTCATTTTCAAATGTCATTCATGATGGCAATGGGTAAGATTATTGCCGGCACATTGTCTTACTTAAAATATCCATTGAGTAGTTTTTTTCTCGAGATTTTATGAAGTATTCTATACACAGTTGAATTAGCATATGTTGTATATCGGCTTTGGTTTGAAGTAGAAAAATTCAAACAAGTTTCTGAATGCAGGAAAGGATTTTAGGTATTTCACTGAATGAAATTTGCATCAATTACAAAAACTTTCACCTTGACAAATTCATCAATGATTTGTCATTAAAATTATAATTCAATTCAAGCACGTTAGATAATTCTGACATGTTCACCATTTTACAGTAACTGTTCTTACGTCAACATTATCTGCATTCCATATCAGATAAAAATTGATTAGAAAATTGAATTGAAATTCAAATAGTACCTGTAGAAGCACATTACTCATTAACGATTTATTAACAGGGGCAAGACATAACACCTACGAAAAGTAACTTTCATAAGGCATATAACAGAAGTCAATGGAAAATATAGCCAGAAGAATTTCTTGTGAAAATGAATTCTCATGGACTTGAAATAGTTTTCATGCTCGAATGATCATTCTCTTGTGCATCAAGTATTTTTATTAATTATTATCCACCTGTAACTTCTATCTGTCAAGTACTCTTTTCATGCTAATGAATTACGGTGAATAATCACAGTAATTTTGTATGTCCCAGATGTTGTCTACTAGAGAGTGTGACCAATTTTTTTTTTGTTGAACAAATATTAGTTACCACTTCCATGTACGTCATACAAAACCTCAAAAATTATTTTAGAATATCGTATATTGAAACTAATAACAAAACAGCAAAACGAACATACATACTTGTATAAATTAAACACTTGATACTTAGAAGACTACATCGAATGCACATTTCAGAATTATAATTCATCCAAGTACAAAATTGCATTTTGATACAAAGAAGAAATGAGTGTGCATAGGTTTAAACTAAACAGAGAGTTAATTTGTTACATAATTTTCTTAGAATTCCTTAGAATTATTATATCAATTATTGCTAAAATATATATATTGTTCAGATTATTAGTGGAAAATTGTTTTTCAGGATTCGACAAGGATTAACTTTCCTTGGTGCAACAGCCATGCAAAAAGCAATTAAGAACGTGAACATTGTGTTAAGACGATGGTATATCCATTCTTGGTCCACTGATATTACCTTAATTGCAGGAAATCAAATCACTATCTTAATCCAATCATGTATAAATGATTGAATGCAAGAGCAAAAATTGATTTGGTATTTTCATTTACGAATTATGGAGAAAATTTCGATTTCCGCAGTGACCACAACATCGTCTTAATTATATAAAGTTTGGTGCATAATCAGGGTGCAAAGAACCCAACAGTTCATAATACAAAAGGCAATATAAAGGTTCAAAATATATATTGTGTGCACCTATGACGTGCATACTTTTATTAGGTATAACTGTTGCTACATCAATTTGAGGACAATATTTCTAAATACATTAGATATTAAACATAAAATTAATTTTCTGTAAGACGGAATTAGCACTGAACAAAAACTTATGTGATTTAATAGGAATTAACGTATACTGTATATAAAAAAACAACACAGCCTTAGAAATTACTTGCTAAGTTGAAGGAGATTTATAAAGATAACTTGATAGTGATGAAAAACACAAAATAGGTTCAGGGATACATTCAAGAAAATAAGAAAAACTAGAATTTAATAAAAATAGAAATTCATTGCCAGTAGTAGAACAGTATGCAATTTATTATATCTAAACCGTCGTAATTTCATGAGACATTATTTGCATTTATATATTGATTACTAATATGTAATACTCTTTGAATAAAACTCTGCGGCTAGCCTCACAGCTTATATCAAATTGATTCATATTTTTTACACGTATTAAACGTAGGGATTTATCTGAATACTTCCAAATTAGTCTGATCGCGAGTAAAAATATTTATAGTGTATGAAAGAGGGTTCTAATTAGCGTTTGATTCATTATGTGTATGAAATAGAACTTGAGAAGATGTGCGATATTGTTCAGAATTGTTTGATACAATCAGTCGAAAGAACAGAATCTATGTGGCTCTGAATTGATTCTCAGAGCTTGGAAAATATGCTGATCTCGTTGAGATAGTAAAGCAACTCAACTAACTTCATATTACATAGGAAATTAAAATTCAGTAATGTTTTAATTTTTTTTTTTGCTGAGGAACCTAATTCTCTAGAATTGTGAGAGAAATCAGTTCAGATTTCAATCAAACTCATGACAGATAATTAATTATTCAGTAATAGTGATAGTTATAGAAATGAAAACTATGCAACTTTTTCAATAAAATGACTTGGTAGTCTCAGTGGATGAAAAGATTTTTCATTTCGAAAAAAAAAATGTTACATTTTTGTTTCCTCTTTTCATGGAGGCTTCCTGCCTGCACAGAAAAAGAATTTAACAATTCAAATCTGACAATGAGAAACGATCAACGCGGATTGTTATGAAAAATTGTCATGCTTTCAATTTATGTAACGACTGTTGTCGCTGATTACTTAATTCTCAAAAATGAGTTATAAGAGTTAGAACATGACTAAGTTTAAATTTCCTGTATAATAACAAATCAAGCTATCCTTGTGTCTATCCGGAGCAAACAAGAGCAGAAAAAATGCTCATCAACCAATCAAGCGATACACCTACGACGATATTTAGATTTTGTGCTTTGGACTCTTCCTCATCAAAATATTATGTTAAATAATATGATAAGTTAAACAAAACGCAAATTATTTTCACTTGAGAAAAATTATTGACATAAAAGAATGCTAATCTACGGAAGCACTTCGTTTGCTGGACATAAAGTGTATAATGAGTCCGGCAGCCTACTGGTTTTTAAAACAATCTCTTGCATTTCAATCGCCAAGCGTAGTCGTTATCTAAGGTGCGCTATATTCAAGGAGGTATCTATACAGTACTATTATTTTTCAGTTATTGTAAAATACGTATATTAGTTTTCGAATGGCGATATCATAAAAAGTTACTCGCGAATGTATTCCAGTTTAATCCGATTAAGCAAATGGATTTTTCCATGTTGAAAACAAGCAAATAGATTTCTTGAAAAAACTCCTGTCGTTAAAACAGGAGAACAATTAGACATGAAATCGTCAACTCCAAAGCAACAAGATTCAAAAATGGCTGTTCTACTTATAGTCAATTTCTTTTGAAACAACAGTTGTAACATTTGTCAAGAAATTAATTTTTTGAAGTTCAGCAGCGAAAGAGACATTTGTACCTTGAGATACGACACACCTTCTATAATAATAAGTTTAATGACTAAGATTTAGAAATCTGCTCATCCAAGTAAATAAATTTGCAATGTATAAACGTACATAGCGACTCCGGTTGTGCAAAAACAAAAAAATTGAAATCAATCTAACATACAAAAATGTACATGTTGACGATTCCCGCAAAGGCCAAATAACCTGATGCTGGTTTTTTATACCGTGCACGCCTACACAGCTATAATAATTTCTGGGAGGGGGAGCTCAGGAACCTGTTATGGCTGGCATATAATTTCTAACACTTGGTAGTCAAATTGAGGATATAATTCAATTTGAGATTTTGGTAGTGATAAATACTTAACAAGTTCTACTCTAACAGTCAGATCCCGATTGCCAAAATCGTACCTAAACTATCTAAACGCTAACTCCATTTTGGTTCTAAAAACCATTAGAACATTTCACAAGAACATTGCCAATAATTAGAATTAAAATCATCTTTCATAATCTCTCAATTTATGCCACAAGATAATTATTTCTTACGCATATCGACATTATAAAAGTTATTATGAATATACTTCTACCTACATGTGCCAGAAAGCGGTCGATTACCTAACAGCCAGACTACTCCGGACACAGCGCACAATAAACATTTAGAACAAGTGATTAGGAATGAAAGGAATATGACTTTAAGTAATAGCTTAGTACCGGGGCTAGGAAGTTACTGAGAAAAGTTCAATTGTGTAAATTATTTTGTCAAAATAAAATCTATGCTGAACATGTATGCGGAGTCAAGTTTTTTGACTAAATATAATAATTAGACATAGGTTGTATAGATTTCAAAAAATATAATACTTGTTGGTTGAGGCATGACGGTCTATATATACCAGTGATAGAAAAGATCAACAAAGACAAACGTTGAATGATAAACCGTTAAGGTTAATATTCACAGTTTAACAAAACCGGAAATAACGTAATTGTAGCCATGAAGTGGATCACGTAAAGTTTGGTTAGAACTGAGGCCACCAAACTCAAAATGATAACAATGCCCACAGTGTGCCAGTTAGATAAGAGTAAGACGTATGTTTATCTATTTACAGCTGACTAGACCGTTACTGTCAAATATACACACGTATAATAATCGTTAACGAACTGTCAACGCGCAAGTGAGTGTAGGACGCTCCGTTCCTAATGTCAAGAGCAAATTTATTCAAGAAAGATCGTGCAACAGGAAGGATATAATGACAAGAACGGCTCGCATGCATCGATGCCCACATAATATTTGTCGGTTTATTCAATAAACCCCGCCCTCATAAATAGAAGATAATTCGATACACACCGTTAATCCAACCTCAAGACATGTCAGATCATGCGATATGTCACGTTTTCGAATAAAGTACTGCCTCTCGGTGTCGTTTATGTTTTACTCACGTTTAAGCAATGCCTTGATTTTTCAGATCCCTGCTGCGCTGTATTCTAACCACAATTTTCTCTCTTATTTAAAGATTATGCGAATAATACTCCGGTAATTTAGAGGTCAGGGTGTGCCCCAAATTTTCGTACGCCCAACAACACCCGTCAAACGTGAAAACCGGTTGCCATTTTGTTGCTGGTTGACACTTGCGCGATCTACAAATCAAACCTCGACCTTTTTCAAGAGCGCTCTTTTTCAAACAGTATTTCTGATCGTTCTATTCCGATGTCGGTTTTATTCTATCGTCATTTTACCGATTTATGTTCGTCATTCCGTCAACGATATGCGCAATAATCTAGGTATCTGGGTATTTGAATGAATTTACGCACCTAAAATATATATGAACGAACGATCCGCAAAGATGTCTGCTTGCTGAAAGGTTCCTGCCTAATTTTGGAGTAATCTTACATGCAGATAAATATCCGATATAAATTCACTATTCAGGTTAAATACTTATTAACGGGTCAATTTAGTGACGGTAAATTTCTAACCGTAACAATTCGGTCGGCTACACAAATCTATTGACAGTACTGCGCATGTTCCCGGAATACTAGCTATTCGATCAACTGTTCATAGATGTCAGGGTTCAGGATCGTATTTTTAAGGATCTCTAGTATTTTTCAGTCTAAGATTTCAACCGTACCGGCAGTTGCCCACATAATTTTAATGTAACATTATTAATACTTCGAAAATCTTCTACTGCAAAAGTCGAGTAGCCCTTCATATTTTGTCGATTACTTTTTCGACAACCAACTGCCATTTCTTGCAATTTGAATTTTGAACTTGTCAGGTGAGCTAACCTCTTCTCCGACGAAGACTACCCAACACGTGAGCAGCAAATCAAATTATAATATCAAACGTGTAACAAGTACTATAAAAGAACACGTCGAAAAAAAATGTATAAAAACGTTAAAAGTCTGGACTCAAAAGATGAAGGTGAACCGTGTGTTAAAAAATTTAAACGTTCGATAATCTCGAAACACGTGGATTCGGAAGAATTCGAAGAACTCTTTATTAAACATTGGCATAGCTCAACGGCTATAAAAACGGATAAAATAGATATAATTACTGAACCGTTTAAAATTTGTAAAATATCCAATTTTTTAAAAGATGATGATTTTATTTCGCAAATAAAAGATGAAATAAAAGAGGTGAAACGTAGCAGGAAAGTCATGGACTTATATCAATTCGAACAAACCGAAGACTTTGCCAAGGTGGAATCAAAATGCATCGCACATTTGTACAGAACTTTTGAATTCGATGTAACAGACTGGATGGAAGAAAATACTAGAATTAATTTGACTGGAAAAATATCAATGTCTAGTGCGAGCTACTCCGATACCGATTACCTCCTGTGCCACGACGACAATATAGGAGATAGAAGAATTGCCTTTATTTTATATCTATCCAAAGATTGGACCGCTGAAGATGGCGGAGCGTTAGATATATTCGATACAGATGAATTCGGCCAACCAAATAACATCGTAAGGTCTCTAATCCCGGAATATAATTCCTTGGTATTTTTTGAAGTTGTACATAATTCATACCATCAAGTTGCCGAAATAACATCACCGAATAAAGTGAGATTATCGATTAACGGCTGGTTCCATGGATCACTGAAAGTTAGTAATAAACAGCATAGGCCGGAACAGATTTGTAAATATTTTGAGCCTGAACAAATGGAGGTAGACTTAGTATTACATATCTCTAAGATTTATTTATATGAAACAATTGTAACAAAGATTCAGAGAACAATTGAAAAAGATTCATTTATATATCTTCCTGAATTTTTGTTACCCGAGAAATATGAAGCATTGAGCGTTGATGTAAAAAGCGAAAGTATTAAATGGGAAAAAACTGGTCCTGCTGATTTACAGAATTATGAAATAGCGAGTGAAGATAGTTTGCCAAAGACATTGAAAGAGTTGTACAAAATTTTTAAATCTATCCACATTTTTCATCTCCTAAAACAATACACCGAATTGGATTTAGTACCAGAAACAGAAGAGATGAAGCCAAAGATGAGAATTGAACTGCAGAGATGGTCGCGAGGCTGTTATATGCTAATCAATCACAAAGAAGTAACTGAATCTATTCAAGAAACAGAAGAAGAAACTGAAGACCGCGGGACTAACGAAGAGGTTGATGATGAAGAGGTAACTAAATCTGTCCAAGATACAGGAGAAGAAACTGAAAACAATGGGACCTATGAACCACAGACTGAGGAATGTAGTAAGAATTTAAAACCTGTAGCCGCAGAAAGCCATGAAACAATACCTATGAAAATCAAAGACCAATCTGTGCCCGAAAAAATGACCCTCAACAATTCACATGGAGGAAATGAGATAAAAATTGGAGATAAATCTCCTAAGGGAAAAGACAAAGTGTCCATGTCTGAAATTGTATCATCAGATTATAAAAATTTGTCAGAAAGAGAGTCAACGGCAGGTGTATCAGGCGAAATTGAATCCTCTGACATAGAAGATTACTTGTCAGATCCATACAGCAACTCTGAATCTGATATTGTAGAGTCGGACAGTGAAGAGAAAGATATTAAGCCAGGAACTCTGGATGTTTTGTTACAATTTCATACACAAAACGCAACGGAAGATGCTACGATAGATTATATTGATCCTAGTCAAAAAGATGGTGCACTGATTCATGTACCCCCGCAAGACAATCATTTATGCCTGGTTTATAGAACGCCTGAAACCTGTAGATGCAACAAATATGTTAACCATTATTGTAAAGACTATTTCTATACATTAGTATGCTCTTATTACGAATAAAATTAAATAAAGTTTTTCAGTCAAATTGCGACCCATGTTTACCTCATTTTAATGAGACTGCAACGTCTACAGATTCTTCCTTTTCCAAGTTATACAGTTTACGTTTTCTTTAGAATTTGACTAGTGTATATATAACATTATGAAATGAATACAAATCACTAATTTTTTATTTCTTCTATCAACGGCTATCATGGAATAAATCAAAAGAGAAGATTGATTTGTTGTCAGCAATTGTATTGCTAATTAATTCTCTTTCGTAGTAGTAAGTGAAAGTACGTAAACTCATTTCTCTCATATTTTCAGACATGAAGGAACAAATTAATTGAATCACAAAATCAGAAAACCGAATATCATTCATACATTACGTATGTTGAAAAAAGATAATCTAGCCTCCATGCTTGAGGTCACAAATTACATTATCATATGCAAATAAACTAAGAAAATTCGAACAAACTGATCTTGATACTTAGAAATCTTTATTTCTTGAAACTCAGATTGGCTTATTACAGATTTCAATTCTGTTCAATAAATTTAGAAAAATTTCGAATTCATCCCAGCAGATCGACTCAATAGCTTTTTATTATAGCAAATTCGATTAGTTGTGATTTCTAGTTTGGGATTGAACGAAATGATTCTAATGGATTGATCTCGTAAGTGGGTGAATTCGGTTCTTGAAGAATTAAGATTCTAATTCAGTTTAATTCTTCTGAATCTTTTTGTTCAATGGAAATTTCAATCTTCTATGTAACAGGGGTCATTAGTCTTATGGGCTGGTACCTCTTGGTCACACAATCTAACGGCAATACTACAATATATGCAAAACACACATCAAGGATCGAGATGAGCGTAAGCAGATTACGTGCATATTGTTTCTGCTAATTGCTACTGTAATCTGCACTAGTAATTAGAAGATATATAAATAGATATTCATCAAGAGTTAAAAGTTGTTATAAGTTCACATATTCAGAAAGTAGAAAAGTATGTTCAGTGCAGATTGAAGGCAGCACTCAACACCACAATGTTACTTAAGGGATTAAATTGAGGTATAATACAATAGACATTCTCAAACATTTATTATATAAGATCTGTTGTATACCTATGTACAAGAAAATGTCATCCATTAGTCAACTGGAATATTTAACAATCAAGCTTCACAATCTGTACATGCAAAATGCTGTGTTCCACAAATCATAGAGGAAAAATTGATATTATCTCATATTAATTTAACGCACATGTATAAACAGAGCTAATAATGAACTTTGCCACGCTATTCAATAATATGAAAAACAATGAAGAATATACTTAATATATCATTCTTAGCATATCAAGTGTTCAGATAATTTAACATAATGAGAAAGAAGGCAGAAATAATCTTGATGTGATAGACATTGTTTAGCAAAGTTCTGTCGCCCATTACATAAACAAATGAAAACTTATAAAAGGTAAATAACTTAGATCAACAACATTAGAATACTTACGATCCTGAGCTGCGTAAAGCACAGTTATTCTCTGGCCCTTCAATACGAATGCTAGGATAAGATGCCGGTCTTTCATCGACACTAGGCACGTTTACTCCACACGTCTATAATCAGATTCACAAAGCCAATGGATCATTTAATGTGCGATAATAAACGGAAAATCTTTTAATGCAGAAATGATCGCGCTTCATTTTGGGGGGGTCAGTGATCTAACGCAGAATGCTCCATATATGTAGAAGAAGAAATTCACCTTGGGAGCGCAGTTTGTTAGAGAGTGTTCAGCTATCTTCTTTCTGATTTCGTTTATTTTCAGTTCCTGTTGAAAACTTGTATCGCTTTCTTGTGAATCTTCTCTTCTATTGTCGTCAACCGATTTTTTAGAATACTCAACTTGAACCCATGGACAAATGACGGGGGAAGTCTGCAGTGAGTTTTTACTAGGTCTTGAAAGGCGCGGTGAAAGACGTCTCAAAAAAGAAACAAGCTTCGATCTGCAAGGATAGAGTAGCATTGATAGTAATGCTTGCTTACTTTCATTTTAAGCTTAAGAATATTTCAGTCCATTTATAATCATATAGAATAGATGTCGAATAAGAAGTTCCATCTGGCAAAGACTTGGTGAGAATAGAGATGTTACAAGTGTAGATGGTTGTAGTTAGATGGAAAACAGATGTGGGTCGTTTGAAGATACAAAAATTAATATAATTTGACACGTTTTACAAGTTGAAAATTGACATTACATTTTTATGCAACGATTTTATCATGAGAAGTTATTTTTACCCGACTACAATCGAATTTCAGTTCCATACTACAGAGGAGAGACAATTGAACATCCTTACTTAGCGTTTGAGGCCTGCAAGCTGCCAAGAGTTGATGGAATACTTCTTGACAGTTGTTCGGCACTGCGAGTTTCGCCTTGAGATTCGAGTTGATTGGAACAAGAAGTAACAGTTCGTCCGATCCTCCAATCAAGACTGTTACTTTGGGAAGCTCGAAATCCTGGAAATTATATGATAATCAGATGTGACGAATCATAGAAAAGATCAATGCTGTTTTACGACTCCAAACTCTGGAATACATTAATTTTCTAGTTTGACATAGTTCAGGAATTGCACTATTTATGACAACTCTATGTCATTGTTTATTTTTTGTTCAATAATTTTGAGAAATTCACCCATCACCAGCCTATCTGACAAACTGATGATTGCCGAGGACTTGGTTCCTGAATAGACGATTAGTGAAAGCATAATACAAAAACAACAGCTCTTGTTATTTTTCAACAAATCGAAAGAACCAAATTATAATTACATTTAAATAATATCAATAAATATATTTACAAAACAATAATACCCTAAACTCTCTGTAAATAATAAAAACCTTGGTGGTCAATAGTGTTTCCGAGCCGCCAATCCAGGGAATTAGAACTCCTATTAACGGCATAAATATTATCACAAGACTTTGTTGAGTGGTAAGTTGAGTTCTGGCGACGTTTTAAGAGCCTCAAGACTGGTCCGGTATTTCTAGAAGAATAAGATTTGTTTGAATTAAGCAGGATATAACTTATTTGATTTCCTGATTTACATAACTACTATAACGGTGCAGCCAGTTTTCTGCACAAGTCCATAAAAAAAAAAATTAAGGATATATTATATCAAGAGTGTATTTGTCTAGCTACAGTCTTATTCCATCAATATCGTCAATTCTACTCTTATGACAAGAATCATTCATTATTTGCAAATAGAATGTTACAAAAATTAATTTTAGAATCGAATATTTGAAAAAAATAGTATTTTCTACTAAACTAGTGGTAAAATCAAATAAATCTGCTTGATACATCGAACAAATATTTGCAAACAAAGATATGAACGAGTTATTGATTATTTATAATAAAAAAATTCTTACTTTTTACACTTTGGGGGCGTTTCAATAATTGGCGGGCGATTCTTACACTTTGGAAATGACTCTGCGGCATATGTTCCAATTCTAACATGACTGTATACAGCTCTTAATTGAACGCTATCCAACTGCTGAGAATTATTCTGCACAATAATCGGCGGTGCAGATTCCTTGATTGAATCAATTTTCGGAGGAGAGTCCATATTTTTCATTCATCTAATTTTCCATCGTTAAGTAAAAATACATCCGTGGAGCTTGTATGTACTGTGAGGTTGTTCAAAGTCAGAAAAAAGTATCTTAAAATAATACATCGAAGTTCATAGTTTTGGCCTTTGTGATAATAAGCTCTATTCAAGATGTGGGGAAAAAGAAGAACACTTCATAGAGAAGATGAAGTAAGAACATTCGTAATCTAATCAATCACCTCTGGTTCCTACCTTTCGCTTCTCGTTCATTTCACATGTTGGCAGTTTACACATAGAGGAATGAAAAAAGAAAAATGAAAAACACTCTACAATCATTTTAATAACCAGAGGTGAATAGTACGGGATGTAATTAACAGGAAAAAGACCTATATGCCAATACAATTGTTAGTTCATTGTGAAAAGTCAAATTCTTAGAGAAGTGCTTTGGTAAAATTATCAAATATTAATACTTTTATTTACTTCTTTGACGAGCTAAAGTTTTCAACTTATCTTTCTTTTGAATAACGAGCGAATTATTCATAATTCAACACTTATACTACGTATAGAACTATACAAATTTTCGTTAGGTAACCTAAAAATGTTGAAAAAGTCACCAATGACACTTCCCGACTCCGAATTGTACAGTATGCACTGATTAAACCTATAGTATAATATTTAGTGGCGTTTTGTCGGAAGCGCCTGACGTCCCGAGAAGAATTTCACTTCCGCGTTTTGTGTTGACCCGAAAATTCAGTCTCCGATTTATTTATAAATGCCCAAGTGATGTTAGTGCCATTCATTCGGCCCGGAAGTTGAAATAAGAGATGAAAGGCAACCGTGAGTACGGGAGGTCGCGGAGTCTCTGATTTTGAAATCATGATTTACTAGTGACGTCAAAACGAAACTCGTCCATATTATTTTACTTTTTATTATCTATGATTATGATTACTAGAAATATTAGTTCTATTCCCGCAGTAGGAGATCCTGCCATAATTATTTGAAATACAGCATTTGTTTGGACGAATTATTTAAATCTAACTGTTTCGCCTAACTTAAGTTCCTTTGCGCCGAAGCGTATCCCGCGCGCCAAAATATTCATGCTCAAATTCATTCAGATTCAAATTCGAATGCATAATCCCATAAAAATTAGGTAGAATGGGTAATAACGTTGACTGACGATGTACAATACACAATTCAGTCAACGGCAATACTGAACAGGCATGAAAATAATCTTTATCACCTTTCTTTCTCTCTTTTGCTTTCAGATTCGGCTAAAAATTTTAGTTCCTTATTACTATTCCTTAATTTTTAAATTAACAAGGGCATTGATACTATAGATCCCTGCATTTTCTAATTTACAAAAATTCTAGATAAAACAATAGGCTTGGGCATCGTTTATCGCTGCCGGTATAAAGCAGTCTCTTATTGATTGACTCAGCGATTATATCGACCGTTTATCAACCGATTTCGTAGCAGTTGATTACAAAATAATAATAGCTCCACCGGAAAAGTTAACTATGCTGAAATCTTTTTAGATTATCTCACAATTGAGGGTGGTAAATAAAAAGTAGAGTTAGAGTTAACAATCGTATTATATACTCTATTATATAATCGTAACGCATTGCAAACTGTAACTTGGCCGTTAGTCACAGCGATTATTTGAATATGATTATGATCGACCGAAGTAATCTAGTCATAGGAATCTTTTTTCAGCTTAACAAACTAACGTTTTATTGGAGCACACACGAATTCAGTTTCCAAATATTGACAGATCATAGTTCCCTACAAATGACACGAATTTTCTACCTAAAAACTTTCAGACTACGTCAATTTCGTTAGAGCATATTCGAGTCGTTCTCTTCCGTTTAGAAGCGCTTACTCTGGCTTGAGACGACTCTGCAAAAAAACAAACGGCGTAAAAATTTGGTTGAGACAAATGTATTGCTAGTCGAGAAATTATCCAGTCTAGCTGAAGCGAGTTCTTTGCGAGAACGGATTTCTCAATTAGGTATAATCATGATAGTATGTTAATTACATGAGCGTATACTACATGAGAAATCGAATTCGTCGAGTTATTAGTGATCGCAATAGCACATCAATTCATCAAACCACTCGCTCTTGACGAACGACAAGTAGTAAGAAAGTAAGAAATGCAAGTATAAGAGAAGTGTTGTAAGTTTACTGACAGCTTTGAGGGATTTGTTTTGAGTAGCTGTTCGGTTCTCCGAGAAATTTGACAACGACTTCGGTAACGATGCATTCTTCTCCGACTCGCTAGAGATCTTCTAAAGAAAAATATTTGTAGGCATGCCTATTCTTGACCGAGAGAACGTATTAGATTGTGGAAAATTCCGAGAATTCGATAGATCAATTTTATGATCGCAACAAAGATCCAATGCAAAAACCGTATAGGTAACTTACTTTTAGACTGTTGATTGCAGACGGTTTTGAACTACCCGATCGGTTCAAGAATTTCTCTGAAACGGAGTAAATATTGGGAAGTGTGTTTTACGTTATGGTGCTAAATATCTGAGGTATCCTCGCAGAATGCGAAAGAGCAATTTGATATGCTACATATAAAAAACTTACGCAAATGGCGACCGGAGAAGCCGATATTATCCTTAGGAACAATAAGCTTCCGAGGCTGCGTTGGATTATGCTTCGGTCTTCTTATATTGCTGATGCCGATGTCTAGCGACTAAATAAGATGATCAATTTTTTCAGCAATTATAGAACAGCTCTCAGGCAATAGCCATGACACCATCTTTTTAGGTCACAAGATTTTCTAGCAAAATGGTTTTTACTATAGCGAATACTACGAGGTAAAAAGCAGCGCAGGACACCTTGTGTTTCAAAACAAGACTTGTTTCAAAAAAATACAAATTTGCTTACCGTCGACTTAGATTGCACCTTTTTACTCGGTAAGATAGATCTCTCAGATTCATCTAAAACATTAAATTATTTCCAATGTAGTATATAGCGTAAGATACGTATGTGTGAATAATTTACCAAAGGTGAAATTACCAAAAAAATCTATATTTTCTTTCGGATTTAAATGTGTGAACTGATCGATCGTTGACCCTCTATTACCAGACGTCGTGGATCGGCTTTGAATCTATATTAGCAACGGGGATGAGAATATCGGTCACTGCTAAATGAATAGCTATATACAAGAGTTATATTATAGATATGGAAAATACAAACGTACCTGTCTCCCATCTTCTCCAGCTCGTAATCGTACTTGTGCAATCGCTACGCCTTCTATATATGTTAATCAAATGTATGATTATTTTGAACTGTGTAAAATTCCCTCCTCATCTTTTGCCGAGTGAAAAATGGGTATCTAAAGTATTTGGAAAAGTAGTAATTACTGTTTACGTGTCGACAGGAACTTGACAGATTATCTTTGGGAACGTTGCATCTGGCTCTACCGGTTATCTTCGTAGTTGCAGAGCGTAATTTTTGTTTTTCTGGTTTTCGCGCGTCATTCTGAACACGAAACATAAAGAATTACAAAAATATTACCAGGGAGCACCATGGTATCGGAACCACAAGTCTGATACCAAACTAAACGAGCGTTTATCGAGGTAGCCGAATCGGACCGAAATTACTGGTTCAATATAATCAATTAATTTGTACTGATCGAATTGGCTCTAATTGATCTTCAAGCTACTTTGAGCAACAATAATAGTACAAATTAATGAACAAAACCGTTTCAATATTCTGTCAACAGGGAAGATCTTTGGGTTATAGCTGATTCACAATCTCTACCTTGTCACTAATCCTAGACGAACTTACGTTAGTGTTGATGTGAGTTTCTTCACAGGAGTCATACTCCGACACTTCTGGGATGTCCCGGAGTCTTACGGATTCAGTAGTCGGGAGGCAGGCTATTCCGAGATTGTCTTTGGGGACCGCGTACTTCCTTCTAACTCCTGTCGATGGTTTATCTCCTGTGACGGTATTCCCTGCTGCGAAAAAATTACAGAAATTCGGCATTCACGCCATGGGAATTTAGAGCTACCCGAAAATTTCACTCTTGGAAGAGAGCAACGCTTCTCGAATAAGTCAGACGTTGAACAATCTGAAATGCTTCCTATAAATTCATGAATGTAAAATAGTGGTACTATGGTACCTGCAGAGAATACGCAAGAAATACCGATGTTGTCCTTAGGCTGGCAGATGCTGCTTTTAAAACCACTGCTCTCAGAGCACGCGATTCCTTCTGGTGGCGGATAAACGTATCGTACCATCACAATATCAGATGAACCAATAAGTTAGGCTTTTTTCTCAAGCTGGGCGATGTCTCCTACCACTTTGATGATGCCGATGCCAGAAACGACAAGACCTCTTATCGGACCGGACGTTCTGCTCCCTGAAAATCTCTTTGACAAAAGCTCTGGTCTGAAATATGCTCCAGGAGTAAGTTGAAGGGATTTTGTAACAATTGAAAATCGGTGTAAAGATTGTACAGGTCTTTCGGAAATTCAAGAACTAACGATAAGAATGTGCTATGATTGATATGAATGGCAAAAATTCTCATTCGAAGTAACCATCGATCTATAGTAATGAAAAATGATTTGAACACTTCGAGAAAAATATTTAGGTATACTATTTATTTATTTATTTATTCATTTATTCATTTATTTCGATGAACGAATTCCGATCTGTGATCATAACTACCCAATGAATACGAGAACATTAACTATGTCGTTGTAGATACCATGAAAAAAAAAACAATATGGGCTAGTAAGTCAACTGTAATCAGCGATTCTTATGACGGATTCCATGCCGCCAAAAATGATCGTTGACCGATTGCTGTCCAGAGCTACGACGGCTTTATTCACGTGAAAAGAACCCATCACCTATAAATGAAAAAAACACGAGTCAGTCAGTGATTCCAGGCTAATTGATATAAAAAAAAATACGCCGCAAAGAATCAATCCGATTGACTATACCGCGAAAATTTCGTATCATCTAAGAGCAAGTGACCTTTTTATCTTTAAGGCTGATAACTTCGACTGCACTTGTTCCTGAGCCTCCGCACAGGATAGTATCGCCGTAAGGATCGCCATCAAAAAATTGCACGGTGTACAGAAATTCGCCGTCAAGTGTAGTCGGCCGGTTCAGAGGACTGATCGTCTCTATTAATTTACCGCTCGTCATATCCCACAGCTGAAGACTACCACTAACGACCCAAGAACCAGTTAGAATCCTCGAATCCTGTGCCACGAAAGATAACAAATAGAGGAATATCATATACCCTGATAGAAATTATGCGGTATCTGATTTCGATTCTGGATGAAAATCTTGGATATACGTGCAGAACGTGGAGAAACTTACTTTCGCGTCAATGGCGTCTCCACAAATGTGAGGTCCTTTGATAACTCGGACAGAGCCCATCTTTGTCCTACTGTCCCAAATCTGTAAGAGAATAATTATCGTAGACACACTATACGCTTCCGAAACGCGTTTGGAACAGTCATTACCCTGACAGTGTCATCCCAGCCACCAGTGATGAAGATATTTGGTTGTCCGTGATGAAACCTTGCTGCAAATATCCTCATACGATGGTACTTGTTCACTTTGTCTGCTAATAGGTCTGCCGCGTTTTTTCGATAATCTGTTATAATCTAAAACGAATCTTGAAAGAGTAAACTGTGGCGCTCTATGTGTTGGAATCAATCTTTCGAATCATACCTTTCCAGTTTCAGCATCGTAGAGTCTTATCCCGGCGTCCTTTCCACCTGAGACTATGTGCTCGCCAGTAACATTTACGTCGATGGTGTTTACCTCATTCTTTGGTTCTGTATAGAAAATAATTTTCTGAAATCGATTGCAAATCGATGAGCAGAATTACATAACGAGACCACAGAATGACCCGCGACCATCTTCCACGATCAATTATGATTCTCAAAGAACTTTGTCACCATTTGACTTCTTGCGTACCCACGATGAATCGAGAGAACTCCTGGGTGTTGGTAGTACAAGCGAATATATTGCCGCAGGCACTCGACGCGTAAAATATTTCTGTTCGCGATGGGTTGAAACGGCAACACATTACCGGAAATGACGTTTCCATGCCGCTTCTAAGCGTCGCTTTAAGATCACCAGTTTCACCGTTCCGGATCTAACGCAGAAAATGAACGAAAGATGCGTTATCCTGTTCTCAACCGGAGGAATCTTTGCAGCATACGCCCTGTAATTTATGATACATACCTGGATACCACCAGTACCGAAGGATGCTGCAAAGACTTCACCGTTGGGAGAAAATCGCGCGCTGTAAAGGCCGTTGAAAGTTTCCGGAAACGTGATCTCGTTCGTTATTCGGCAACGATTTTTTGACTGCGAAACACTGATCCTTGTCTTTTGAAGCCAAGTGTGTCGTCGCTGAAATTCAGCAGCGGTGATCCTTCTATCCGTGTAGAAGTTTGGCTGCTTCACTACGGGCACTCCCTTCGCCCGTTGTTTCTCCTACGCGATCCAAAATACATCCAAGTATCAGGCGTCGAAAGGTTTAGACCTAGGTAATTCGATATTGGCGCAGTAGTACCTTCTCTGGAAATTTTCCAGTTAACTGAGAATCCGCGTCTTCGTTGGGTTCTGTGAAATTTGTTGTTAGTGCTTTCGAAGTCTGCCGCGACTGAACTGCCGCTAGAATTTGGGATAAGCAAAACGGCGACATAATTCATTCATCTCTTCAGTCTTTGGCACAGTTCGTGTTTGTTGGTATACGAAAATCGTATTGCTCTGGTACTCATATGAAGCATAATGATGTAATGCGGCATTATACCGTACCTACTTCAGCAACCGAGACTTTCGCATCTTTGCCAATGTCATCTTGGGCATGATGTTTATGCTTTCTACCACCTGCTGCATCGCCCATTTCTAAACTTATCTTTGAGGTATCATAGACGGTTCCTTGGCCTCTGAAGATCTTTTGACCAGCAGGAATAACTACACTTCGAAGAGAAGACAGGTCATTGGTTTCGATCGATTAACCGACTGTCAACCTGTACGATGGCCGTACGGATATCCGAGTGTAATCAAGGTGTGCTTATTGTGACACTTTCTGTCAGTTTAACAAACAAACAGCAATGTCTTTTCTCCCCCCTCAGTTCCAAGACTTCCTGATTGGTTATAGATATCATAGTCAGGCAACGAAGAGCTATGTTTCATAATTTGCATCAAGGAAATAGAAACAAAAAGGAAAATGCCAATTCCTTTTTCTTTTATGGAAAACCTGTACAGGAGACAAGTGATGAGTAAACTTGATCTCTCCTCGCGACCGTGCTTTCAGAAGCACTTTGAATCTTTATACGAAAACATGTACAGAAGTTTCGCGAAATAGTTGAGATGAAAGTCTGGTGTATTCGTCGGTTAATACGAGGATAGA
Organism: Tenthredo amoena; assembly: GCA_963966615.1. Classification (NCBI taxonomy): domain Eukaryota; kingdom Metazoa; phylum Arthropoda; class Insecta; order Hymenoptera; family Tenthredinidae; genus Tenthredo; species Tenthredo amoena. The sequence goes on along the minus strand of OZ016482.1, from coordinate 5,250,624 downwards.
AGGTGGGGTAGGCGGTGTGCGGATACAATTGTAGATAAGCAGTGACGATATGTAGATGAAAGAATAGTCTGACGGTACAGGGTCGACGCTGCAGTCATGCCTGGAGCGTCATGGCCTCGGAGCCTCCGAATCGAGATCCTCGCATTCTATGGATTAGCGATTTTCGCAACTCTCCAACAACGTACGGATGCCAAATGTGAGTACCCTTAATTCGAACATAAGGTTGTGGACGAAATTGCTTACGATAAGTGTCTGTACGTTCCCAAAATCAAAATTATCATACATGCAAGGAGCGAATTGAACGACAAGCTCGGAATGGCTTCGATTAGGATTCTGATACTCCAGGGAAAACGGACTCGAGCTTTTTTGTCCTGCGTGCTCTTACAATTTCTAGTATCACCGGATAGATTAGACCAAATTCAAAGGGGTACATTTTTAGACTTATAGACTCGTTCACAGATTACCAGTCACACTTGATCTTGCCATGAAAACCCGCATGCGAGTTCCTGCGGTTTTCTGACAAGTGGAAGCTTATTCTCCCATTCATAAATCGAAATTAATTATTTTTGCCGTTACATCAATCTATGGCATAAGTCAATTAAATTTATTTAATTATTTTTAACCAACAACCAACAAACAAGTCTTCAAGAATAAGCTTAAAATTCTGAGCTCTTCGCGGAGCTTATTGTGCGCCGAGGACCTAAATCATCTCAAGCCAGGAGATGCATATGCTTAAGTTTTGTTCAGAATTTCTATAAGTTATTCTGTTCGCCGTAATTCTTACATCTGATATCCGAAGTTCGTTGTTTGGTTCGATATTTTTGGGCTTTGCGAATGAACCCGTGTTTCAGTCCACTCGTACATGAGAGTCGCATCGCCATTCAGAGTTGATGACCACTTTGACCGAGCGAAACAGCCTCCTGTCCTCCAGTTAACCAACAGCGATTATCCACTCAGAGTTTCAATCAGTAAAGTCGGTGGACCTTATTTTCATTCAAAGTTCCAGCCATTCCGCGTCCTCCTGACAAGACACATAGTTGTTACATGTCAAGATAACACAATATAGTTAGTAATCTGACCGTTATGAAATCGCGTATCCTATGTCCCACATAAGACAAGGACCGTAGCTCATAGCTGAGGACTCGCGTGTCCATTATACATACTTCGTTTCAAATGACGAGCCTACAGTATGTCTTGATACGTTTTGTTGAACCAAACGATACTTCTGTTCTTTCGAGGAGTGATAATATCTGTCACTTTGTGACAAGATACAAAATTGAACTTAAATCCCGAGGTAACTGACCTGTAAGTGTACACCGCAACTCACACAGAGTCGCTGCGAGCTGCCCACGATGCAATTGCTTTATTCAGAATATATTGGCTAAGCCATAGATTGAACGACTATATCGTCATCGAGGAAGTCGCAAATGCTTAATCTTAGCTAACTATCAAAGATAATCAACGAATGCATTCAACCTATCGGGATGTTGATACGTTGAGAATACAGAGTGCATCCCAATCAAAAATGCCGTCTGATAACACGATTTACAAATACTAACTCAGACCTCAAACCGACTTTAAAATGTCGAATAGTGTAATAGTTTTGTGTTGAATTGGCCACTTAACGTCAAAAAGCTGTTGGACCAATTCGGTAAAGAAAGCTGGTCTCAACTGATGGCTTATTTTCAAATGAATTACACATTCCGGCGCACAGTTTAGACCGATGTCCGTATTGTCAGATGAAATTCGAGAAATAATAGGATTCTAGTAATTTGATAACAGTTTGGCAATGGATAGAAATTCTCATCAGGTGAAAATGGTGTGCATTTTAATAGGTAATAGTATCAGCTATGGGGAATACAAAGGAATGGTATATCTAACTTTAATTGTGTAAATCCTAACATGAATGAAGTAACGGTGACAGATATGCCGGTGAAACCCATCTGGAATGAAACATGGACGGATGATTTGAAGAGGGACCTCCTGCTGAACTATGACAAGTTTGCGAGGCCTGCGCAGCACTTCAATACAACAACAGTCAGCATTGGCATCACCCTTCGTCACTTAGCCATTGTAAGCTCGTTTCTTCAAATGGCAATGTCCTTGGCTCGATCTGTAATATGAATTGCTTTGTTACGCAACTATTTCTTTGTACAGGAAGAATTGAAGTCACTGATGACAGTCTATGCGTGGGTAAGAATGGTAGGTATCACATTTTCACCACATTTACAATGACGTGACAGTTCGACGGAATTAAAATTTTCTTCACTTTCTGGTGCAGTCTTGGGTCGACGAGAAACTTAAATGGAATGCATCGAAATATGGTGGCTTGTCCGAACTTCATCTCGGAGACCACGAAGTCTGGCAGCCGGACATTGTTCTCTATAACAGGTGCATTACCTATAGACACGGGTTACATTCAAGCATCAATCCCATATGAAATTCTCATCTCAGTTTCCCTACTGATAGTACATACATAGAAAAACATGTGTAATCCCATCCGGAACAAAGAACATGAGACTGTTTTGTAATTCTTATGTTCTACTTGGCATAGAACATTGCAGTAAAGGCTTGTTGTAGTTTATCACCGATCAAATTTTGATATTTCATCGCAACCTCCATAATAAATTCACCATGAGGCTTTCCGAACTTCAAAAGCTACTCGTACCTGGTTTTCAGTGCGGCTGGCAGTACAGTGGATCACTATGGAAACACGCATTGTCTAGCGAGTGAGGATGGCACAATACTGTGGGTACCCCCGTCTCAATTTATGGTCTTTTGCGAACTTGATCTTCGTTTTTGGCCGTACGATACACAAGTCTGCACCCTGAGGCTCGGATCTTGGACGTTCAACGGTGAAGAGATCGATCTACAATTCTCGGAATATGAAGATCGGGTTGGCTAGAATTTATAGTTTCATTTACAAATCCCGGCTCTTCACTCCGACTGAATATTTCTCTACTAATTTCGTTTTCCCACAGACCGATTTGATGGTACAAAACTCCGAGTGGATAGTAGAAGACGTAACCCGGGAACGTAACGTTGTTTACTACGCGTGCTGTCCAGAGGCCTACATCGATGTCAGCTACAATCTCACCGTGAAAAGACAATCTCCAAACTATGTAGCAGTCGTAATGACCCCTGCCACTGGTAAATAGTGTTTTTTGAACAAATTTTGATACTCAAGAATCCACATCACTTCTTCGATTTCTAGTAGTACGATTCGATCTGTGATCAGTTGCACACTTTGGCTCACTCACTCGCCTTTATCTTCATACTACTTGGAAATCCTTCATTCACAGCCATAGTGTTCCTGACCCTGGTAACGTTCTGGCTACCACCGCAATCTGAGGACAAAATTACGGTGGGTGCGTGCACCACGGTGCTGATATCCCTGTTCCTGGTATATTTCAGTCAGAAATTACCACCACTGGCGTATAACACGCCTCTGATCGGTACGTAGAGTGGAACGTTGTTTAAAAATGTCAGAAACTTTTCTTTTCCTTGCTTTACTTGACGCACGATATTCTTGGGTTGTTTTACAGTTCATTTCTACAGCTGTAGCCTGTACCTAGTTAGTATCTCCTTGATCATATCCGTGGCGGTTATCAATATGTCAAAGAGAGCCAACACTAGGCCGCTACCTTGGAGGGTGAAGCAATTCCTTGTTGGTTGGCTAGGCAAAATTCTTTGGCTTGACGATGTTGTTCAATTGGTGAGTACCTCGAGCCCATATACATAACAAATCTGACCTTTATCATCACGTTAACCGGACAATTTGTGGCATAGGTTAAAGCGCGGAGAGCAAATACAGGCGAGGAGATGCGAGAGAGTAACTCTGCTGATGGGAATCAGTCGGTTTCCGGTCCGCTAACGAACTGTAACTTCGACGATGGCGATCGACAGAATATCCTAACACCATTAAAGTCATCCCAGCTCGAGTGGACTCTGGCTGCTATGGCCGTTGATCGAATAGCCTTCTTGCTTTACTGTTTTGTATTCGTCATTCTCGCGGTTCGCTGCTCTGTCTGAAGAAATTTCACACGATCGACGACTATTTTCTCGAAGAGCTGTGTTGTTCGTTTATAATTATAGAGATTGCGTTATTCCGCATGATTACCAAAGGAAAAATGAACGTTTTTACTAAAGGAATTATAACTTGGCTAAAAATTATCATATCAAGCTCGTTTTCGTCTCAATTTAAACGGGAAGGATTGAGGTATTGATAAACGAATGAGTAAGCTTCGAGATGGAGCGCAATTTAACGAGTAGTGATAATTGAGCTACAGGGCACGTCTCTTGCAGCTTCTTAACATTAAAACCGTAACATATGTGTAAATTTATCTACGAAACGGAAAAGAGAATAAAGTATAATATTTTAACATTTATTATTGCAAATAATGCGCAACTCATAAGAAATACATTACATATACATATACGACGTTAAGAATGCAATATTTTTACACAGATACTAAACTAACGGTATATAAAATAAAACTGGATCTAATCAAATAGAAAGATAGAAAAAAGCCACACGTAATACCGTGTTGAGTAAATCGCTATAATTAGCGACTATTGTTTGATTATAATAATTTTTCCAATCAAATTTCCGTAATTGGCTAATCGACAAAAATAACTGTCATGGGAATTCGAGTGGTCAGCTTCATGTTATCTTTGCCTTTGTATTTTCTTGACCTCGAGTATGTTCGATTTTTTTTCCATATCACAATGCTGTTACATTCACAATATTGAAGGATTCATCCGGAATCCATTCGCAGAATACAGAAGTGAGAAAAATATACATAAAAAAATACTCCACTTTATTATGGAGATAAGATACTTGAAGCAACTTGACTTGGAAAAAAAAAGTATTCTATCCTTTGAATGGCCCGTGAAAAATTCTACTTCAATCTTGTATCTGATCAAGCGATTTATGTACTTTCGAATAACTATCAAAGATCTCTAAAATCTTATTCTGGACAGTGAATATCAAAAGATGACACATTTATGTTCGTTAATTTTTCTCGCGATTGCATTTATCCAAATGCATAGCGATAAGCCTTGAAAAATGCCGATTAGCTAACACGAAAAGTTCGTTTTTTAGTCTCGAATCTCAGGCTTATCGAGAGATGTCGAAATACTATAAGTAGATACCAGGTCTCTCAGAAAAACATGCCAGGCCATATACTCATGCTCCATCATTGAACAGTCCTGCTAAAATACTTCTTTGGTTATTTGATACTTATTTAACAATGCCTTATTAAATTATGGTAATAATTCGAATAAGGCTCAGCCTTAAGTGTGACTAATTGCGAGTTCGTAAAGGACGAGGTCCCCGCAGATACGTAGAGTGTCAATATTTTCGAGAGAGACTCTATGTCTGAACTCCCCGATCATGTTGTTCCCCAACCAAATCGTATAGGCTTCGTGCTCACAGGTCAAGCTATAGAAATTTAAAAAAATAATATACTTTAAGATTCGTGTGCCAATTTTTGCACATCATCTCATAGTCAGTCAATATATTTAGAAAAATTGCTTTAGAAAAATTGCTTTAGAAAAATCCTAACACGATTCGTATCTAATTCATTCAAACCGCTATTGACACGATGTGTATCAAAATTCAACTCATTTACGCATGTCAGAGAAGAAAAAAATTGAAGGAGTTACTCTTACGTGAGTAAGAATTCTCGGCCAGGTCCCCAAGAGAGAATATTATCGTGTCGTTCTTCATGTTCCCAGGAACCGTTTTGCCAACAATTCATTACAACGCATGGTTCAGCGTTACCAAAAAGAAACCGTGGATTCAGATGTAGTCCGATGTCTGGATGAGGATATATCGTTTGTCCCTTTTGTAAATTCAAGTAAAATCTGCAAGAAATTTTACTTTTTTTTATATAGATTTCATGTCAAATGTTCGAATTAATTTTTCATAAGCAATATAAGAGATATCAAACGTTGTGTTGTTACGCGTTGTCATTGCTCAATTCGATTTTACTTACGAATGAGGAAGAAGTTTCAGTCTCCCCTTCACGAAAATACGAGTTCCGACCTTCAAGCCTCCAGGAATAAAGACGGTGACCGGAATTTCCTAAACCAAAAATGACGCACAAATCATTGCCAAACTCCAAAAAAACCTGTTACTCGATTTTCTCCAAGCGTTGCACGACCAGCTCACCAAGTTATCCTCCAATGGCTTATCTGGGACGAGTTCGAGGCTGCATTTTGATTTGCAAATTTTTGGGTCTGGATATACATAGAAAGTTGTTACCCTAGTTCTGACCTCTTTCACGTCTCCGTGGACCTGAAGCCCATTCACATCAGCCAGTGGTATTCGGTAAGCGAATGAGCAAAAGTGTTCACCATCCACGGCTATCTGCGAAAATACGATCATACAATTGCAATTCGATTCTTCAATCGCTGTACGATGAAATGCCGAATATTTCCAAGGCTTAATTTTTCGAGACCATTTTTCGGATGCAACAAACTTTGATACGAATGCACATCCCTTGCACTCCGCAAAGAAGTGTTTACTAATCGCAAAATATGATAATATTCCTGACCTGGAACTCATTTGAGGTGCAAAATATCATGATGTGAAAGTAAGAATTTCGACGAAACAGGGCTCCACTTCGGCCCTGAGCCGAACATGTTTCTTCGGCATGCCATTGATTGCGTGTTTTCGAGTTCCGGACAATGTAGCCCCTCTCCAATCGAGGATTAAAATGTAAAGCCAGATTATCCGCCGAAGATTTGCATGACAGATTTACTGCAAAGCTGTAGGGAATAAATATTCTAGATCTCTAATAATCCGACGTTGATTATACCCCAAGTCTTTCCTCATTTAAATTTTTTCCATATTATCAATATACACTTTTTTTCTGAATTAGAACATTGGATTTTGGAAATCTAAGAATTACGGCGGCATACTCTTGAACAAAATTTTTTCAGATTGGAAAGATTTCTTCAGCTCGACTGCGCGTTAAACACTTTCATTATTGTAGCTTTCATATATTAATCTATCAGTCGTTCAATTATCTCATTTTGTCTTGCAATTCTGTTCCTCTCGATTATGAACGAATATGACCGAGTGTAGTCAAGCCGATTTGTAACAGTGACGTAATTGCGGATTTTCCGCAATTGGGATTCATATTACTTGATCACGGTGTCAAATTCTAGATTCGCATGACACAGTGTTATTTTCACTGCAGAAACCGGTTGCAATTAAATGCGGTGACCTCATACTATCCGAACAGGAGGAATTGAAATGGGTAAATCCAATGTCTACCCTACCTCTCGTATTTCGAAGCCTACTTTTCTAATTTTATTTAGCTTTCAAGTCTGTATGTGAGTTAAAAGCGTACCTACCTGATCGCGTTGAAGGGTATATATCCTGTGACGACTATGGCTGATCCAGGGCTCAATTTTATTTCCTCAGCAGGCGAAGAAGTAGTCTGAAAGTACAAGGGAATGAAGTTTTAATTAAGGATGCGAAACAACATGCCGATTTATCATCGAAATATTCGAAATCGTGTCGTCCTAAACAATTTTACCGTAAAGATAATGCTAAAACAATAAGAGCCGATTGTTTCACCCCGAAGTATTCTCTGTACATATCAATTAATAACTTTGTGATAGATAACTGAACAAAAGTCTCTTCTAACGTAAAATAAAGCTGAAAGTTTAGTGACCACTTCCATCTGATGAGAATTTCGCTGACCTTTGTCCAGGGGAACTCGTTCAGCTCGCAACTCATAGAATTCAGTTAGCAGTTCACAGGGCGACTCAAACGTTAGTAACTGATGAACAACGATTAATTGAAGAATAGTAAGACAACTTTGTTTTTTGGGTAGAGATACCGAGGTGTAACAACTGGCTTCAAGGTAAGTGCAGGTAAGGGTTGGCTAGGATCCGTACATAGAGGACAGTCAAGGTGGAGATCACGCCCACGGTCATTGACCTCAGGCCTGCTGAACGTAACTATTCCAACCCGATCGTAGGGGGTCATTGCCACGTTAAATTTTTGAAGTTGCGTGCGCCGCCACGTCATTCTTGATACTTTTTGTCAAGCCTGATCACCACCGACCTGGTTATCCTAAAGATCATTTATTGACTTCTCGTCTATTTCACGTGCGATGTGTATGTACGAGTAGAGGGTGAAGATGGTTCAACGCTGATAATAAATTGCTCAAGAATCTCCGTATCTCTTTGTGTATGAAAAAGTGTGGGATGATATGTAACTTGCGGTACTTGAATTCAATTTGATCCTGAGCCGAACTACGATACGCAGTGAAAACGCGAAAGATTTTATATTTCACACGAATAAATTACCTTATCTATGCTAAAACTGCTAAACGTACACATTGAACGACACTTTGAAAAGACTATTCGTCAGTGAAAACACACGTCGTCTTGTACACAGTCACAGATAGTATCAAAAGAAGTATAAACATGAGATGATGTCATAAAAAATCGTTCACAATATCGATGATATCATAGCTACTCACGACTAGCTTTTTGGTTTCGGCGTCGAAGAGGAAATGGTCGAGTAAGTCCCTCCATGCGTATATGGCTATAAGTTTTTGATAATGGTTTGTATATATAACGGTAAGAAAACTTGCAATTTCGTAATGTCGATTTATCTCATAATTGTTTCATCACGAGACATACGACGCGCGCATATACATATATCTACGCTGTGAAATAATCAGGGCCGTACTACATAGAAAATATAGAAACAAGAATAGCAAAAGACGTAGGTTTCGTCCTGACTCAATAATTATACCTATAACAGTTGCATAGAAACAATACACAGGCAATCTTCGGATCACAGTTCGGTAACATAATCCACGCTGATATTAATTTATACCGTTTTCACATCAATACACGCTCTATTCCTAATAATGATGAGAAAATATGTTAATTAGCAGCACAAGGTGAATGATAAGTGCATATCGTTAATCGTGAATATTTAGACAATATATATGTAACGTAACGGTGTGTATACATAATTCACGGAACTTAAACTTCGCGTGATATAAATTCAAATGTAAACTCATATAATTCAAATGTCCACCTGCGAACTTACCCGAGAAGAACCGAGTTCATCCGACTGTTCTCTATCTTGACAGAAATGTCGATAGCACCAGAGCTTAAAGATGCAACACATAGCTACGAACTTTGTCTATTTTTACACGACTGGAGGCTGAAATAAGAACGATCGACGAGTATCGTCTACTTACTCGTAGCACGGCGTTGTTGTCGAACAAGACAAACTCCTCGAATGCCTTCGCCTTTGCTAATTGCGCCGTCAGACTTTCCGTAGACGACGTCAGGGACATTATTATAAGGCGCGAGATACGTTGTGGGGTCGTGGATCAAGCAAGTACGAGGTTGGCTGATTCCGCGACTTCCACCTACACGGTCTCCAGGTGCGCCATGCAATGACAATAAAGATAGTAAAAATTGTTCCAAGAGAAGTATTTTATTCGCGTCTTCCTCTTGCTCGGTGTACTTATAGGCGTATACGTGAGGTAGACTGCAGTGTAGGTATCAAGGGTGGAGATCATATATGCATGCCAATTCCCAGTGCCAACATGCCGTAGTATACGTAATATCTAGTTATACTAACGATAGTTTACCTATGTGTATGTTGAAATAGTGACACGTATCACCCACATGAAAATAAACACAGACAAAGGTTCATGAGTAATCGCTATATACAATCGACTGAATAACTTATGACAATAGATGCAAATTATACACAACCGTTGTAGGATTCACTCGTCACTTGTTTATCTGTTATTATCATTTACTTACGTGTATGTATGTAGTACCTGTATCTGGGGATCGATGTACTACAATAATCTATATCGCGATTTGTATCAATGATTCGTGAGTGTGGCTTGTGCCCACTTCATTATTTGATCTCGAGTAAATATTATGTAACATTACAGACGAAACATGATATTCATATACCTATCTATAACTGGCACCTCGTAACTAGGTGAAAACCTCGTTACGACTGCTAAACCAGCAGATCTCACCCGGGGCGTAAAGCAGCCTTAGAAGTAGAGATCGTTTCTTTATTTTTTTTCGTTTTGATTCTTGCCTATAAAGTTGACCAACATTTTTATATCAGCAGAACCGCAATCGAAGTAAACGAGTTATGATTCGCAGCCAAAGTAGCTTAGCGTTATAAATTCATGTAGAGATTCAAAGCAAGAAGAATTATTCGCAATAAACAATAATCAGACATGATATAATACGAAGTGAGTTTCATTCCGTGAAATCAAAATGTAATTAGTAACGCTTCGCGAGGTCGTTGCGACGATTTTCTGTTTTGTTTCTAGGAACAATTTAAAAAATAATTAAAACGCTTGAAAACAACTGTCCAAGTCATTATCCAATGTATTTTAACATCTAAAATCCATTGCTATTTGGTCCTCGTGAAATGAAGGGATAAGTGCATAGAACGTTTGTAAAACTTGTGGTAGAAACTCATTCGTAGTAGACCACGTACTTGCATACAAATTTCAGAACTATTTTAGGTCTCTTAAAACAACCATACTGCAAGTCAGTGTTAACTACCAAGAAGTCATGTATAATAAACTCAACAGCACAGGGGTTTTATTCTGTTTGGAGTGCGCCTGCTTGCGGAAAAAATAGTTAAAAAAGACCGTCACTAGGTTTCTTTTGAAACCATAATCCCGAATCTTGCGTTTGAACTAATTAATAATTTTACTTTCAATCAAACTAATCATACAGATACGTAAAATACGAATGAGGTAATTAATAAGGGTGGAAATATTGTGGTTGGAATTTTTTTAGGCATCAATCCAATGAACCGAATTATTTATCAACGAAACAATTTATTTTTTGATAGTTCTGAGTTAGACCAGATTCATAATATGAAAATGGCACTTGAACCACGAGAATATTATTCAACAATATTTTGATACTAACTCAGTATGTTTATTATGTATAATGTCATATGTATGGGAGCGTTTGAAATTTATTCCTGCCCTCGGGGCAATAGAAGGTGTGATAATATAATCAGTGAACGCGTATTTGTATAATTTAAACATAAATTAAAATATAATAAAATTGAACTAGTTGTAGATTTCCCGACTGTATAGATAGATAGATATTTCTCTTTCGATTACCTATCCAGGTATAACGCGATAGTATCTGCGAGAATTTATATTTTTGTAAATTCATGCCGTTCAAAAACAAATCGAATGTAACACTGACGAAGCTTTGTTAAACAACATCTGATTAGCACCTAAACTCACATCAGCCTCAATTATTGAAACAGAACTTGAAAATTTACTGATTCATATTGCTGGACGAATGAAGCTGCCACTTCGATTTTTCAAAGACTATCGGGTTCTGAGAACCTGTTCTAAGAACACTGGGCACGTTTGCCTAGTATACGGTGTTTTCAATTCATTCTGTTATTCCACAACGGTAAACGTTAAATTTATATAGTATTCTAAAGATCCCCTACTGAACGAGAGCAAATAGATTGCATTTCTAATTATTTTTTTAAACACATTTGATTACGCACAACATCAACATATTCTTTTCTTCTTTTACTGATAAAATACAAAATGCCTGCTGACGATAAATCGGTACATTATAATATTATTATAGTTGAGGTGCGCTAATTTCGCGAAACACAAATTAGACAGATTTAAAATATTATTGCGGTGTCGATTTCCCATGCGATAGGTATTTCACGTGGATCACAATATACCAAATAACAGTTATTGGCACGAAGATAAAAAATTCCTGATTATCAATCGACGATATTTTTTGGACACGATTGTAGTTACTCTCGAAGCTTAACAAATTCTTTCACATACGAATCATAATATGAATAAGAGATTTATAAAATAATGTCACAATGTCTGTCGCTTCGACCCCCGTATTATTATAATGTTTAAGAAAGAAATAACACATGTGTATAACTTTGATAGAATGTTTGATACTATAAATGAATAAGATGACCGACTGCAATGCAGGGTATACAATTTAGGCTTTCTCGATTATTATAATTATTCTTGTTTAAATGTCACGTGGTTCATTTGGTGGTGGAAGCTTCTGCCAAGTAGGTTCAACTCCCCAAATCTCTCTAGCGTATTCAGCGATCGTTCTGTCTGATGAAAACTTGCCCGACGATGCAATATTGTGAATGGCCATCTCTACCCACTTGCCTTCGTCCTAGAAAGAACAAATTCGTTCATTTTATGATAATGCATACATGTAGGGTATAATGGTATGATATCCTTGATAAACCTACCCTGCAGATGTAACATTATATTATCATTTATATTCCAAAAATTTCTTCATCAATACATCGAGATGATAACAATATATGAAAATACTAGGGCAAGTAAGCCCTATACTCAGATAGTGACCCAACGAACCTGGTAAACCTTGCTGACGCGATCTTGAGTCTTGATATAGTCTTCATAATCAGCTAGAAGCAAGAACCTATCCCATTTCATTAGAAGGTCACCAATATCCTTGAACTCGTCGGGATTGCTCGGACTGAAAAAGCCGCCCTGAATCTGGTCAATGCATTGTTTCGCTTCTGGCAGTTTATTGTAATAGTCCCACGCATTGTAACCCTTCTTCTTGAGTGCTTCAACTTCCTCTACGGTCATACCGAAAATGAATATATTTTCGTTCCCCATTTCTTCGGCCATCTCGACGTTAGCACCGTCCAGTGTTCCGATTGTGAGAGCGCCGTTTAGCTAGAAGTAAGTCAGGGATGAGGATGCTTGTAATGTATCAGAACTCAGCATGTTCAATAAAAGAAATTGCCTAATTCATCGATATAATATGTTTCCGTGAAAACTGGATGCCATTAATTGAAATAGACTCATCGCAAACTATCAACAATGAAAAAATGTTTCCCAGTAACAGTAAAAAAACGATAATTTACCATGAACTTCATGTTTCCAGTTCCTGACGCCTCTGTGCCAGCCGTTGATATCTGTTCGCTAAGATCTGCCGCCGGGATAATCTGCTCCGCCAAAGTCACCCTGTAGTTTTCAAGGAATATTACTTTCAGTTTATCTCCAACGATGGGGTCGTTGTTTACAACATTTCCCACGCTGCATATCAATTTTATTATCTTCTTTGCCATGTGATAACCCGGAGCAGCTTTACCACCGATCATAATTGTTCGGGGTACAAATGGTGCCGAAGGATCCCTCTTTATACGATTGTAGAGCGTTATTATATGCAGGCAATTAAGCAGCTGCCTTTTGTATTCATGGATACGTTTTACCTGTAAAAAAGGGTCGAAATATTTGGTTAATTAAAATTCGCTGAAATATTTATAACAAGTCGTCATGAATTGTTGGAAAATCTAAGATGATCACCTGAATGTCAAAGATAGAGGCAGGGTTTATTTTCACGCCGTAATCCCTTTCTAATAATTGTGCAAGACGCAGTTTGTTCTCCTGTTTGACCTTGATTATGCCAAGCTGGAAGCTCGGGTCTTTGGCCCACTGTTTCAGTTGTGCAAGCTGATCCAAATGGACGGTCCACTCGTCCCCAATTTTCTGTAAAAACAAAGTCCATGCCATTATTATTGTTTGCTTCCCAGAGGTAGAAGATACGTCGTTATTATTCAACAAGTCTCTACCTCGGCGATTAGATCGGACAAAGTTGGATTGCATAGGAGAAGCCATCTCCTTGGAGTTATTCCGTTGGTCTTATTTTGGAATTTGTCTGGTGTCATGGTGTAAAAGTCATGGAATCTATACAAAGAGAAATGAAAAATGACAGTTGCGTATTGATATTCGGTAAAATGATTATTAATATGCTCATAAAAGTTTCATAGCTTCTCACACGTTGTCTCTGATGATTTCCGAATGAATACGAGCAACTCCATTCACGGCGTGACTTCCGACGATTGAAAGGTGAGCCATGTTGACACGCTTCTCTCCGTCCTCTTCGATGAGAGACATGCGGCGTATACGCTCTGGATCGCCGTTGAAAAAGGCGCGAACTTGTTCTAGATGTAGGAAATTTATGTGGTAAATGATCTCCATATGGCGGGGCAGAATACTCTCCAACAGACTTGTGGGCCAACGTTCTAAGGCCTCAGGGAGAACGGTATGGTTGGTGTAAGCGCAAGTGCGGACAGTGATGTCCCATGCCTGGAAGAGAAAATAAGAGATAATTTGGTGTAATATTTAAAGGTAAAAAGATTACAATTGAATATACCTTTTCCCACGAAAGGCCTTCTACATCTAGCAAGATTCTCATCAGCTCTGGGATAGCCAAAGATGGATGCGTGTCGTTCAGTTGAATGGCAACCTTGTCTGGGAAGACGTCAAAATCTGTTCTGTGATGATCCCGTGATCCAAACTTGCTGGATTTATACCGCCGAATAATATCTTGAAGAGTAGCAGCACACATGAAGTACTCCTGCTTCAAACGCAGCTCTTTACCCTCGAAGAAGTTGTCGTTGGGATACAAAACCCGGGAGATATTCTCCGCCAAGTTACGGTCAATGACCGCCTGGATGTAGTCACCGTCGTTGACTGAAAAACAGATTAATTCAATCTTGCGGGTTTAGATAGAAGTCCTGAAAACTTTAGGCCATTATTCTGTAGAAATCATTAGTGTTTATGGAACTCTATTTAGAAAGCCTCATGCCAATGATAACACATCAATTAAATGCATAATAACGAACAATGGCATTAGAAGGGGACACCATTGTGCAATCTTATGGTCTCTTTAACATTACATTGTTTGCTAATGATTCGAGTTTCATTTATATTCTGATAATACTGTCCAAAACTTTCGACTAATTAATGAGTACGTGAGCTCATTGTCCCAGAAAACGAATTGCATGACGGACCAAGCTGAATTATGATGTGCTAATGCATAAATATATATAGATAGCGAAGTTACTTCAAGGTGACCTCAGGTGGACACTTACAGAATTTTAGATTGAATTCAACTGGAGACTTTGCTGACCACAACCTCAGAGTATTTACAACATTATTGTTGTATCCAGGGATCGGATTGTCGTACGGCATAGCGAAGACAACCTGAACAGATTAAAATAAAGAATTTAATCATTTTTTTCATCACGCATTGATGTTATAGATATTATTATTTCACACTCAAGTAAGTTCAGGTTTCTGAGTATAACACACCTGCGTGTTGACCCATTTTTTACCCTCAGGAGTATCAATAACATGGCCGTAGAAGTTTACTGGAAGCATAAATTCGGGACGAGCTTTTTCCCAGGGATTACCAAACCGGAGCCAGTCGTCGGGCTCTTCGGTCTGTTCTCCATTCTTAATCTTCTGAGCAAAAATACCGTATTCGTATCTGATACCGTACCCATAGGCAGCAAGACCCAGAGTGGCCATACTATCCAAAAAGCATGCGGCCAGGCGGCCTAATCCTCCATTTCCAAGACCAGCATCTTCCTCGAGTTCCTCCAACTCTTCAATGTTCAAACCGATCTATTGACCATTCAATTATCATTAGTCATTGTTTTAGATGAAGCAAGTATACAATGAGATAAAAATAAGTGAAAGGGGGTGAAATATATGATACATACTTGGTACATAGCTTCATCGCAAGCGCCCTGGATCCCTAAGTTGATCATAGTATTTTGCAGGGATCTTCCCATGTAGTATTCGAGCGAGAGGTAATACACTCTCTGTAACATAAATTGTTGCTCTGTAGTTGATAAATTTTTTGACATAGTTCTTCGTTATAATATAAGATATGAGTTTATGATAGTCTCTATTTTATTTTTTAATACCTTGACCTGAAATCAGTTCTGCCTAGTGCATTGAATCTCTTTCTCTTTAGGTAGCTATTATTTAAGATATTGTAATGAGGGGAGTAAGGATCCGGATCAAGGCTGCTGTAGCTGGTCATTTTTACATTGAAGCAATTGCCTACAGTGCTGCTCTAAGCAATGACACTCTAATAATAATATAACGTTTGTTAGTTTATAGTTGCCAACGGGCAACGACTATAAACTATTACGCAATTATATTTATAGTGAAGGCCCAGATCTGGCATTATAAATGTTGCCTGTTTATCATACACATATGAGAGTGTCGCAAGAATCAATGAAAATTTTCTAATCGTTTAAAATCAAGGGATGATTATATGGAGTCAAAAAAATTCTTCCATATTCTTCAAGACACACGAATATGAACAATATCCTTTCATCGTAATTCGGTGTTACCTAATACAAGCAAAAAAAAAATCATTTTTCGTATTACCCTGGTAGAAATTTCTACTCCTACTAATTTTTCAATATTTCATAGTTTTCCATGAAAAATTGTAGATTTTCGTAGCTTTTCCAGAAAAAAAAATTCATTGCTTTCGTCGATCAGACTAGAAAAAAGAAATTACAACTTCCTATGAAAAACTACGAAAAGTTCAAATTTTCGTGATGATTCGTAGAAATTCATAGAATTATCATCACTAGAGATAACTAGAGTATAATAATCATATAACTGCATAAATTTGTATTGAGAAATAGAGTATTATTGATCGCGAACTGTAATCACGGAATTTTCTGATAACGTGAAAAAAGATAATGGCAATTATTACACAATAGTATATTACAGCGTACAGCCTTGACGCATATTTTTAGTCGCTCCGACATACTTATATAGGTATGGTACATGAGTCCGCGAATTAAATCGGAGTAATTTTGAATTTATGGACGGTGTTATGTAAAATAGAGTATATGTAGTACCGATTGGAAGTGCGGAAATTTTTGATTTTACGACAGAAACCATACGTTCGCTACTGTGAACTCTGCGTGTTGGGAACCGATCCAAAAATCATTTTGCTTTCAGGAACAGGAAAGGTACGTACATACGTACGACAGGCCTTGCGTTTACGTAACTCGAAGATTTTCTCATTCATTAATTTACGGCAAACTGTTTAAATAAAACCGATTTAATCAAGAAATATTTCTATTCCTATTCGATACGGTTATAAAAGCGACACATCGTTTCCACAACAGCGTCGGCTGATCGTTAATTTCTTTAATTTTTAATAGAGCTTAAGATCCGAGGGATCAATTGGGCTTCGCTTGATCTATTCTCTCACATATCAGTTTTATGGGTACGTAATATAAATAAACGTGTCCAGGATCGTGCCACGCCTTCGTTCTTATAACTCAACGAAACTTGACCTTCCCGGTTACGGTCAAGGTCATCGAACTTTGTGCCATAAATTAATCTACTTCGAGAAAGTGATATCACCACTTCTTAAATTAACTATAATATATCTCCGAATATATTTTCCGAATTTTATACGACTCTATAACATATTATACGATCCTCACTGCTTTTTGAAGAAGAGGAAAGTGAGTTATTTACAACGACTGCGGTAAGGCTTTTAGTTCGTCCTGTTTGTATAACATTCCGACAATGTTATTCAGATTCGTAACAGAATAAAAGAGAAGAATAAGCGGTGAAACATATTCGCAACGGTATCAATGAACTCGGATTATTTAAAGCATGCAAAGATGCGAGTAATTGAGATACATTTACCCAAGAATATTTCAAGTCGTTCAGATCGCCGAAAGAATATCGCAAAACTTTAATTTTCTATCTGTTGTATAGTTTACGTACGAGAATTGTTTTATAACGAGATTTTATAATTAAATGATCATGAATCCATTTTGTTATAATAGCTATTATAACCTACTAGATATTTGACCTGATAGAATGGTAAAAATAACCATAAGAAGTAATAATACAATTTCTAATAAACGAGTTATGATAAGAGAAAAGATTTAAATTCGATAATATGAACTCCAGCTGAGTAGTAAGCTTGATAGATTTTTTTCGATGGTTTATAATTACCCAATGTTTGGAAAAAAAAGACGTTACAAGATAATTGAAATGAAACTCGTTTCAGACTTTGGAGCCACTACTTTCTAAGCTGTATGTCAGCATGACAACAGTGGAGTTTATATTTAAATCACAATTGGCATCGTTAACGTACGATATAAACAATACTTAGGAGAAACGTCAAATTCTACAAAAGTGCGTACATGTATACATGTATAGCAGTCGATTATGTATTCGTGTATCCACAGCAGATCATGAGCTGGATGTGTTATATTGACATTTATATCTACAGTCGAACGTCAACTAAAAGTTTCGATTCGAAATACTTATGCTCAAAAATAAAGCAACTATTACGACCTCTTATCTGCTGTAGACAAGAGAATGTTATCTTCAACTCACCCTTTGCGATGATTGTCACACGAAAACCGCGTGTTGTCATTTATGTGTCGATTATAAAAATAATTCGTAGAACTAACTCCTCATGAGACAAAAGCTGTTTCAATACTTATATACAATTTTAAATGAATTAATTAGAAGCACGTGCACTTTGATTGCGAAAAAAATTAGTTCAAGTGCATGGAAGTTCTAAATGTGCAAGTTCTAAATGCATCCTATGACTCGAAAATATACATATACGAAAATGATCAGCTGTAGTGTATTTATTTGTCAGCGAGAAATAATCACGATCATATTATAATTATTGAAGAACTTGTGTCATGCGGTGTGTTTACCTTTGGGTCTTTTTCGTAGTAATACTGCTGGGTTCGAATCCATCTCGAAACGAGGTTGTCCTTGACACTGTGGGCGAGGGCGAAATAATAATCTCGACTTGTAGCTACGTTACGATCCTTTACGAGGGTGTAGTGAAGATGTCGGTTGAAAGTTTTCTTGAAATTAACGACATTTTCAACATCAACGATTTCCCTAACCGAGATCTGCTTCCTTTTCTCATGATCTGCTTCTGACACGGACATCTTAAGTCCGGGCCACTGAACGTCGGTTTTATTTCTATTCGGACTCGAAACAGGTCAGTGTGATGTATCGCAGCCGGCACGCGAGAAGCGAATGATGTGCCGGCAGAAGCGAAATGGAGACGGTCACCTTGCCGCAAGGTCGCGCCTGCGCGTTGATGCCGTCGACAAGAGACGACGCGCGCGAATTTTACATCTATCAAATCTTACTTAAGATGGCTAAGGACCGAGAATCGAAATCAGTAAACCCATAACACATAAAAATGCGAGATAAGACGTCGTCGTATACTTATTCATCTCTGATGACTCTGAAAAAGAAGGAGAAATAACTTATCTCGTTAGAAATTGCGGGTAAAGGTTCATTTTCAAGCGTCAACGAAGAAATAGATTTGCTGTTATTAACCTTCGCCATTATAGAGTAATGGCAGAAATTCCGTATAGCTATCCTCAGTATATTTAAATTATTACCGAATAAAAATCTTTCCTTGTCCAACCCGAACGGAAAGAATGCGTTTTCTATTTATAGTACCTATCCTTACCACTCGCTCTGTTGAAGTCTTCATTTTTCTGACAGAAACTATGTCATTCGCCGCAGCTATGATCACATTCATTAATTTCAACAAAAGATTTTAAGACACGTTGTGACTTGTGAATTCACAAAAACTTACACAGGACTGGTTCAATTTCTTCTTTCTATGACGCTTGAAAATGGGAAAGGTTTTTCCAAAAAGAAAAACACAGTTCCGCAATGATAAAAAAATTGTGAATTCGTGTAGCTTGTTTCAAAAGCTTTCTATTGATACACTACAGTTCGTATTTTTATTACGCGATTTAGGAGATGTGAGCGATTGAATGGCACGTGTGCAAAGTTGACAAGAGGAAAAATTTTCAAACAAATGATACACAGGTGCAATGACGAATCGTAAATTATTCCGAATACTGTCTACAGTTGTAGAATTGTGGACGCAAAATTTTGATTAAATCAGAGCTGTTTAAATCTATGCCTATTATATGTATTAAAATCACATCGGAGTCCCATGTATTAATATTTTTCATGTAATAAAGTCTGGCATTCTTGGATATATCTATATCGCGTTGAATTTCCGGCGAGCGTGCGCGGTGTTACTCTGCTGCTCTTCCTCGTCTGAACTGGTATTATTAGAAATACATTTTTGTCACTTCGGTTTGGGTAACAGACTACAGCTTTCATAAGACAAAGTGAATTCTCTCCTACTACACGAGTCGATATTTTGAATGCAATATTTATCGATCGTAATAAACGTTTCGCAAAACTATTCAAAATTTCGATCAATCTCAAGAATTATGATTATGTGATATTTTTCACAGATACATCACGGCTCAACGACAACTTCAAATCTCCTCATTTTTCTCCTCGTTGTAATCCATAGCTAAAACACAGATCCTTACAGTGAGAAAAATCTGCCTCTCGTCACACGACTGTCATTAATGACCGTGAGCGAAGCATTCTTATATTTATAGGTATAATATAAAGATACGAAATACACTGCGGTCCGAAGAAGACGGTGCGATTGCAGTGCGAACCCACCTTGGAAGCATTGATCGTGTCGTAGTAACGCTATCCTCAAGGTTATTCCGGTAACCGCTAGTGACCTCTAAAAAGGGCTCAGCACGAAGAGTCCAACGGAAGAAAACTAATCCAGGAATTGTAGCGTGGTCGATTATCCCGGCGAAATTTTCTACAAAAGAAACTCGAACCTTATTCTGATCAATCAATATCTACAGCACACCTCGGCCCTATTCTAAATTTAATTATTGTCCCAGATCACCGACGCGACACACGAATACGAATACGGCGAATCTTGTAGAATATGAAACATAATTGATAATGCGAATTGTTATATTTGTCGATCGAAATTGAGGCAGTGATTGAATCGCGAGTTGCGTTGTTTGAATTTTTGAAATTAAATTTTTTTTCTTGTTGTTCGTAAAAAGAAGAAAACGTTTTATGTAAAAACTAAAATAAAAGGAAAAACAAGAAACAAAATGTTCATTGAAGATATAGCTAGTTTTCGAAATACTGCTGATAGAGTTAAATAAATCTCATGCTCCGGTACATGATGACCGCTATTTTATTCAGATGAACAGCTGCTTCTTCGAATAACCGTACACCGTGTAGATACTAATTTATCAATCGTTATCGCTCTTTATGGATAACAAAAGGGTGATAAAGCTGTCGAGTCATTGGTCTTAGACTCTACCCATCGCGCGACAAAAAAAAAGAAGAAAATTTCGAAGATACGGTGAGCAAGAATTCGAAGCATGGCCAGGAGCTGATAATTATTCATTTTGAAGAAACAATTGATTTAAATACATGGGATCTATATGTATATTTATTATATTAGGTATATAAAAAGATCGATTTTCAGAGGTCATAAATTCGTAATAATCATACCAATAATCATATTATTATCAATATCGTTTATTTATAAATAAATCGTGCAGATGCAGATGCAATAATGAGACGTCAAGAAGATAAGCGGATACGCATATTACAATTCATATTCTTATATAACACTTTGTCATATTATTCTTCAATTTAAAAAAAAAAAAATTTTCCCTCTCAATAAAAACACGTGGTCGCAACATTATTATACATAGATAGTAAATTTATATGTAATATATATATATATGTATGTGTATATATATATTTGTATATAATATAAAGTTGCATCTCCATCGTCCACCGTAAATGTATTTCTTTTTTTTTTCATTTTCATTTTTGTTTCTTTTTTTTCTTTGAATGTTTTATCTTCAATCATTCAGTATTTACTTTATTTATACATTAGGTGTATAATTATCGTTATTAATAATAATAATAATAATAATAATAATAATAATAATAATAATAATCATAATTTATAATAATCATAATAGTAATAATAATGATAATAATAGCTATTATTTCGCAACTCTCATATAGTCATATATAAAGAGACAGATACAATATATTTACTCGTTTATTTATTATTTGTAAATTCATTTATTTATTCACTTTTGTTGGGTTTTTTTTTGTTTTTTTTTTTGTTTTTTTTTAACAACTAAAATTCGGGGACGCTCGAAGGATAATATCTTAATAACTAACGATGAAAAGAGAAAATAGGGGAGCGGGTCGTGGGGAAGGGAAAAAAGTGAAAAAAGACCAAAAAAAAAAAAAAACAATTTCGTTAAACGTGTACGCCGAATTTCGATTAATCTTAATAAGATGGAAACGTATAACATAGTCGCAGGCGTATAGCATGCAAGCTTTATATATTCATATTATTCAACATAAGCTCCTATATAAATTTTTATTTTTGTCTGCCTCTGCGTAAAAAGGAGTACACTTTACTTCTTATTATTATAATACATGATTAAACTTTTTTTTTTAACATAATTTTTCTTTTCTTTGCAAGTGGTCGTGACGGTGTGACGAATTTAGTGTAGGGAGGTGAGAGGATAGAAATCGAAAGGTACCGAGATGGGGGGGAAAGGGTTTGAGAAATAATCAGGAGTTTCGGGTGGGGAAGAGGGAGGAAAAAGTTGAAAGACGAGGTCGCAGTTTTCGAAATTTTTTTCTTTTTTCGTCAATTATCATAAAATGAGAGGAGCCCTCAAACCGAGGTTACCATTCTAAGGAAGAGAAAAATCATTGAAGACCAGTTGAAAAGTATCCCCATCGCAGTTCATTAGCTCTCTAATCATATATTTTACCACCATAACAACGAATAGTTGATAATTAATCGCTACGATAGTTTAATTCAATTTTTTTTTTTTTTTTTTTCTTTAAATACATTCTCCAATGAATATCTATAGTATGTATAATATGCGTGCGCCGAGAGAACGTCGACTTGGCTCCTTCCTTATTTTCATATTTTTCAATCCTCTCTCCTTTCATCCCTTCTCCTATCACTGCTCAACGACTCCGATTTTCAAAAATTCTCTGCAACCTCCACGGCGTTATCTTCCTTTACTCGCAACTATGGAACACCTCTGTGTGTATTCTTCTCCTTCGACTTTTCGTCATTTCTTTGTTCGTGTAGTATTCTGCTGGCTCTTCTTCTCGCTGTTCAGATTCCTTTTTCTACTTTCAATCTTCTTTCCTTCCTTTCTTTCTCTCTTTTACCCCTTTTCTATTTCTCTTCCTCGCTTTCTCTCACTCACTCACTCACTCACCTTTTAATATACCCTCACAAATATTCCCAAACACTTACACACACACACACACACACATACACACGCACACAAAACGCACAACTTAGCGACTCCTTTTATTTGACTTCGAACTCTCGATGAACTCGTCACACGCTGCGCTTTTTACTCCTCCTTCGTAGGCTCGGCTTTCTTGCCAAGCGGTATAGCCGCCTTCACTCTGTAATACAATCATAAACAGACGTGCCAATATTTAATAAAATACGATTAATTCAGTCGACAGACATGGGGAATTAGAATTTCAATTTCTTTTCATTTTTCTGTGTTTTTTTTTTCTCTTCTTCTAAAAAAAAAATATAATCCCTCGCTAATTATTCATCGATTAAACCCGCGTTTGTGATCAGACGATTGAACGCCGCGGTCATCTGTTTCTGGTAAACTAGATCGATCTTGTGGTTCGAAATCTCTGTCTCTTTATGCCTGTTTTCGAGGTATGCGAATTGATCTTCGGGATTCTGCAGACTCGACGAATAAATCGATGATGGCAAGGACGAGGTAGGGAGAGTCTCGGTATTTTCTGAGGTTCTGGAAACACGAGGTAGGCAGGCGTAATCGAATGAGAACCTATATACGCAGGGTATTTATAGGGAAAGCGTAAAGAGTAGATTAATGTTTCTTTACGAGTTTATCTCGATTATTTTCGGTTTTAATTTATCAAATCGGATGTGTGTGTGCTTTTTCTTGCCTCAAACGCGAAATACCAACGCTTCTTCGATATTTAACGGAGTAGTTTGTCTCTTTTATCTATATCAGCGATATTTATTCTAATCGTACAGAAATACGTCAGATTTATGGCAATTTTTCGAAATATAAATAATACAAGATCGAAAAAGGGGTGAGTTAGTCCGACTTTCTGCGATTGGAAAAAGAGTTGAAAATTGTTATCGTCTTTCTTTTCTATTAAGGATAAAAACGTCGTTGAAATAAGTTGAGAAACTTCTTGTTCCGATGTTTCCGATTCTGATAGAAATCAAAGAGGTGGATGAAATATACACGATACATACTTAGCGGTTAAATCGTTGATTTTTCCACGGACGAGGTCCAGGTTCTGATCGATCTGTGTCTTGTTCGTCTCGTAGACCTTCGGCAACGAAAAGAGTGCGACGACACCTGGTGAAAAAAAATAAATAAAAAGTGTTCATTTTCACTTGAAAAATAATATCAGTCGATGAAAAATGTTCGGATAAATTATTTCGTAAGAAAAGTACAATGTTCTCATCGCTTTTCCGAAGATTGCAATTAATTATGATCACAATATGTTGCCGCAAAAAAATAAAACCCTTGTACCAACTTTACTCACCGATGATAATAAGGGTCATTCCATTGAACCAAGCACCAAGATAAGTCAGGCACCATAAAAGAACTCCAAACTTAAGAGAATCGACCAGATCCTCGACCAAGAAAAGCCTGCGCAATTCAGCTACAGCAGCGTTTGCGTGGGCGACCGCAACGTCGGCTACATCGTGCACCTTTTCAGCCGGAAGTGTCAAGTCCACGTCAAGAACGTCTCTGGTAAACGGATCGATCATGTTTATCATTATCGTTTATTAATTATGTTATTATATGATAATAATGACAATGTTTAAGTATTCTATCGGCTTTTCCTCCGGATTTTAAACTCACTTGAAGGGATGTCCATCAGCGGTCTTCTGGACAGCCTGCAGGACGGTTTTGTAGATGCGGAAGGCGACTGTGCCGGTAAGAATGATGAGGGACAGGTATGCGAGAACGCTGATTAGACTGAAGTAGGCCAAAGACAATAGCACCCCCAAAATGGCTCCAAAAACGATGCCAGATTTCTTCGGGTCACGCCAGTAGATCAGGGCCTCAACTGAAAGGTTTAAACGAGACAATATGTTAGCTGATTATAATATAGTTTCGTCATTTTTTTTTTTTTTTTTTCATCGACATTAATTACGTTTGGATTAAACACCAAATTCAGCAATCTTCTATCGCTTATTTTAATCCTGTTTATCTGTCGTATTTAAAAACCAATTCGAACTTTGATCTTCGCGTTTATCTGGTGCACTGCACAATTTCGCTGATCATGCGTGTCAGAGACTCTCGTTAGTCGCGATGAAGGATTAAATTCGAAAAATTTGATGTACATACGTCAATGACAAAAAAAAGAATTAAAAAAAAAAAAAAAAAAAAAATTAACAATCGCGCTTAGTTTGCGGTGAGAAATTTTATCGAGCATGAAATGAAACAGAAGTCTGTTCTTGAGTTTGAAGGACTAATTTGAAAAATTGCCACGCAACGGAGAACCTGTTATGCAAATTTTCGATAAAATTTAACGATAACCCGGAACAGCTGGTGATAAGTTACTGAAAATTAATTCCAACTGGTAATTATAGCTTCTACTCGATCCAGGATGATATAAAAACCCAGAAATTAACGATTTCCGAAGTCTGTTACCAACGAATTGAACGGATCAACTCGGAGAGTTACACCCAAACTCTACATAGCTTTTGTAATTACCTATAAAAAGTTGTATCGAATATTCTATAGAAATGACGTGATGTAACCACCAGACAAATTTACCGAACATAAGTGACATCAGCGTATCTATACTGATAACAATACCACGATCGTTGCTCACTTTTACGAATATCTATGATAACATACATTAAACGCGATCCTCTTTCTGTTTTCAGGAACAGGTAGGTATGAAGTTCAAGTTTCAAATCGATATGTTCGATAGGGCGGAATGTACGCTTATAGCTCATAACACATGAGTCTCCTTGTTTACGCAGCTTTTTAGGGGGAGAAGAAACAGCCACCATCAATGCCTGTACGTTGAGTCATTTTTTTTTTCCGACAAGAATTCCCGGATTTTTGTCACCACAGAAAGGAAAGGAAAGGAAACGAAACCAGCATCATCGGCTCCTCGGGGACGTCGACGTGCAATCGCCCACGTCTGTAATACGGGAGCAGCGGGGATGCTTAAACGGTCCCAAGGTCGAGTAGACGGTATTTTAAGACCCAGCAGTAAGATATTGAACCAATAACGATCTTTCCTACTCTCTAATGCGAGATTAGATGATTTCTTAATATTTAACAGCGAAAGGAAAACGAAAGTTTGTAGTAAACGAAATTTTTAGCACGTTTTTTCTGCCGAAAATCGATATAGCCGATCACCGCGAGGCTTTTTGGCTTTTATCTTCCGAACAGTGCGTTTCTCGACAAAAATGTATTCTACGAAGGTTGTAGATCTGAAAAAGACGAATCGTTTTGGTTCTATCCACTTTTCGACTAGACCCGATAGTTTTAGGAGAAAAACAGTTCAATGATTATTTTCACTATAATAGATGCCGAGAAGAATAAAATTGAAATAAAAAAGTCACCGCGTTTTCGGAGGTAGAATAATGTTCCTCCTCATTTTTGCGATTTTTTTCGAAATTCTTTTCCATACCGATCAGAAAAAAAAAAGGAAAAGTTTAAAAAAAAATTCATAACAGCGTTTTAGAGGTAGGAGAACAATACAATAATTCGCCGATTGAGTGAAAAAATGGTTAGAATTTTTTCTCGCTACTTTTAGCCGACTATAAGTTTTTGGTGACTTTCTGTACTTTTATTTCTCGTATGACATTATCGTGAGACTTTCGGTAATGGCGATATATTCTCGTCTAAGAAATGTGGCTAGACAAGGTAATAAATAAATCGCTATATATCGTGGTGCTGATAAAATTGTTCCGAACGATTTCTCCTCTTATTGTAAAAAAAATGTATAAATGAAGCCTCCTTTGGTCATATCAGTGACAATTTTTGATATAATTGTTTTATTTAATGATTAAAAATAAGCTACAGACCGACGAGTAAATCATTCGATTTTTCTGACACAAATTAACTCGCGGGCCTTTTGGGAATACGAACTGTGTGAAGCATAACGAGCTCACGTAGGATGAATGCGTATATATGTAGTATATTCGTAGCTCGTGAAACTGGTTCTCCAGTTGTCGTAACGGTACATATACCTAGGTCTGAGAACGAAGAAAATGACGTCACGAGGTAAAAATTTTCGAGACAATCGTTTCGGCAAACCATTTTAATTATAACATATTTATTAAGTTCAATGAGTTGAATTGTATTATACCTTTAAAAAAAATGGTTTACGCGGGTATAAGAAAATCTCCTTTCTCGGTGATGTAAGCATACCTATATGATACATATATGTATAAAAGAAAGCTTTGCACTTCTATAGAATCTCGTAATCCCTCCAGAAGCCACAATGGCTGCAGGGTGTTAAAAAGTAAGTTAAAAGTGTTTATATATTGAAATTAAAAAAAAAAAAAAAAAAAGGGAAAATAAAAAAAGTACACTAAACGATAATCGTGCGGTGGATATACATGTCTGGATTAATATTTTTATACTAACTTTGCGACATACGAACCTTAAATTTTTTTAAAACCAACACTCGATCTTTAAACTTATGATTCGATACAAATACGAGACGATCACGAAGGCCGCATATTATAGGTATGCCTGGATCAAATGACTATCAGACAACTGCAGAGATCGGTAACACGTGCTGGTTACGCGATTCGGCGCGCGATCTCTGATCAATTAGTGAAAGGGAGATTGAAATACGATAATGCGCCTATACGGCTATACGCACGTAGTTTTCAATTTATAGATATGTGAACCAATGTAACTATATTTGACGCTTTTTGATCAACAGATTGTTCGATAATTAACAGTTTTTCATCGTTTCTGACCATATCGAAGATAGAAGCACGACATATGTTCAGCGATGTATTGTTTCCACAGGTGTAGGAGAGTTAATTTTCCATTGCGAACAAGATATGATAGTAACATAAGAAAAAAGATAATTTCATTCTCGAGAATTGGCGATGGAAATGTATATCTGAGAAAAATATGTGATGAATTATGTAGATTGTAGAGTACTAAAAATACTACAATAAACATGTTTTCTTGCATAAAAAATAAAATATTTCTCCTCTACTGTATCAGCATTTAGATAATTACAGTCCGTCGCGGTTAACCACCATATGGTTCTCTGAAACTAAACCACTATAAATATTCTCTCGGAAATTATATTGAATAATATAAACTCACCGGGTCCTCTCTCTGGCAATACTTGTAGCGGCTGTCTGGGGACGTTTTTTCGTACCATTTTATTAGATTGTTTTATTCGTCTATTTACTTGTTTTCTATATTTCACGCGCGGCTGAATAGGCGATTTGATTATAATCGAGCTTTCACAGAGCGAAATGTGAACAGGATAAAACGCTATTCCCGTACGAGCACGCAACTTGATAAAGAAGGAAAACCGGTCAACGGAGCCGTGCGTTGCGAGGTGGCGGTCAGACCGCGAGTGACGACGTTGCTCACCACATACCGCCCCACCCTTACTTCCTCTTACTCGGTTCGTGCGATCCGGTGAAGTATACGTTTGAATTGTTCGACGTTCAACGTCGCGTTCACGTGTCATCTACTCGTACCCGGGGAGCAAATACGTCGCTAGAAAATCATTGGCAGCTGAGTGAGTCTCGATTGAAAGGAACGGGTCGGCGCCACGTGAGCCACGTGTCTTTTTTAGATCGAGATGTGACGTCTCTCGATATAAACTATACATATCACTTTCCGGTACGACTGCAGCAATCGCACTGCAGCCTTCGCTCGTACGCATGAAAGCATGAGAGTGTCGTTCTCTTTATTTCACACGGTTGAAATCTGTTATTTCTGATCTATAATTGAACCTCGTGCGAATACCGCAGAGCTATAGGACATGGGTTTCCGAAAGATGACACAATCGACCGAATTGTCATTTTTCAATTTTAATAAAACGCGTGCGAAACGACGTACGCTCTTTTCTTTTCATTTTCGGACCGAATTCAGAACTAATTGGAGAAAAGTAGCAATTAAGAAATAGTAGACGAAGTATTCGAAGTTCTTGTGTCACAGATCTTTATTTTTCATACGATCATGTATACGAAACTGAATTTTTACGTAGTTTTGAATATCGTAGCTAAAGAATGAAGCAGATAATCGACTCTAACGAGCTTTTTTTATGAATGAATAGAATGTCGGATTCAAAAATTCCTCTCGATAAGTTATCTCAATAATTCAGAAACGAAGATATTTTGAATTGATGTTCGCCTTCCCGTTCAATAATTCGCATACGATGCAGCCATTCTAAGATTTCTTAATCTCGATAAATGTATCGAAGGACCGTGCCAACTAATTCTTTTTGTACACACATATCTACCATCGAATGGTAGCTGAATAAAAATAGATTCAATGTCTCCGTACAGTATTATAATTTGATAATTTCGAAAATGAGTATAACATCGGCTCTAGCTATAATATACCTACATAGCAGGAACCCTGGAAAGTATATGAATAATAATACTGCTGACGATGCCGGTATAATCAATTGTCACGTGATTCTAAGGTTATTGACCAGGAGTTAAAAATTTGCAACTATACCTGTGATTTTATATTTTATTATCATGCACTAAATTCCGTTGATTATTCAGCATCGAATGTTCCACACTGATAGGCAGTATTAAATATACGCATCTAGACGGTTTTTGCATTACCTCGATCCGTCACGGAGTGTAGAAACTCTGAAATGATATATACTTTTCGAAGGCTGATAGAATACAATAATTTTATAACCCGGTCTATCATTTTTTTATAAGTATGAGAAGCCCTGTGCAGTTGAGGGCGAGGACAGGGTCCAAAATTTGTCTCGCTGGTTCAACTTGACTTTTAGAAGCCCGCGCAACGCCGCATTGCGGAGATTCGATACACGTTCTATAACTACGTGTACGCCGTCGTATAGCTGCGTAAACATACGAATTTACTAGAAATTCAGGCATTTGAAAATCACGAAATATGCATTCTATATATCCCGACTTCGAATGGCATTCCAGGTATACTACTCCAGAAACGGGGGATAAATTCTCCTGTGAATTCCGAGATATGTCAAGTTCTGAATATAAAATTCCCCGTCATTCATCGTTCAATGTCCAATCTCGCAATCATAATGTCAACGTTCTAATTTCCCTCGAAAATTTATCTTCCGATTGACCCTGCGTATGTAACACATCGATTCTTCTAGTAAAGCCTCGAAGACAATGCATGTATGAAACGAAAAGAACAGTCTTCGAAATTCAAACTCTGCGTAATCGGATCAATTTCTTTCTCCTGATCTGTCTCAAATTCGCTGCGTAGATGTAGGAGGTATTGATTACGTTTTATAGTGGACCCCTTCCACACGCGGTGAACCCTCCTGCCGGGAATTTAACAACGCGGATCGAGACTATGTTTCACACTCGGTTAGTATGTACTACAGTCAGGACACCAGTTTCAGTCGCACCTAAAATCTGCAACCGAGGATACATCTTTTTAAGTTGGCATTCGTGCATTTCATGGTCATGCGGATTGAGTTTTTGACCAATGAAGCGATACGGACCACCTTATCCTGCCGCTCACCATTGCGGGAGCACTGTAGCCAGCTATTACTCAGGGTATTGCCAACTTAAGAAGAGTTGTATCCTCAGTTGCAGATTTTAGGTACGACAGAAACCGGTATCCGACTGTACATACATACATACACATGTTCTTAAATAATTCAGTGGCATGGCTGAAGAGTGGACAGTTACTTCGATCCTAGAGAACACTCCTACGCAGAGTTATAATAACAGCGAAAAGTATACGTATAATGACACGAAAGATTTCTTTCTTCAACTTTTATATTTGGCTGTGACGTATGATCAAAATATCCATACCGCTGTATTTTTATATTCAGTTTAAATAATTCAAATTCTCGATCATAGACGGAACTTTGTGATCGAAAATCGATGTGTTGTTCTTACGCCTATGAGGTAAATGACTCTGGAAGCATCGTGCAGCGATGACAGTAGAGTTGCATATCTTCAGGCGCGGCGAATGAGTTAGTATTTAAAAAGCGAAATTTTTTCGAGACGAAAAAAGAGTTCGTAGCTTTTAGCTCCGACGATACGTTCAGAGTGTGAAATTTGGTCAGTGGGACATTGCCGATGGTTTCTCGGATTGAAAAATCACTCGTCAGCCGACTATACTCGGTAGGGGTACGTTTTCTAATTATAAATACAATTAGAGCAATCGCAAGCTAGTCGAACCAACGGTTGGCTTGTACTTGGAGCTTACTTCCCTGGCTTTGATCCAGCCCAAACCAACCTCATACATAGTATATCGTACCGGGGATACAAGTCAAACAGCTGTAACATCCGAGCTGTCAATAAATGTTAAATATTCGCGATCGTAATGAAATTTGCACAACTTTTATTAATATCATTTTTCTGTACTTGATATCTTATATCTAATGATGACTTTTCATGTAGAAGAAAGTTGCGATACTGTTTTTATTCAAACTTCACTAATTCCTGTTCCAAATACTCGAAAAATGAATCAAGGTTGATTTTTTTTTTTTTTTTAATCATTATACGATGATAAAATTGAGGTGAATGTATGAAATAATACGCGGTGAGACAGTGAGACAGTTGAACGAACGTGCCTCGTCCCCAAAAATAGATAATAAATAATGTTAAAAGTTTGAGTAAAAAAGTTGGGAGTTCTATCACGATTTAGCCACGTGAAGAAGTCCGGGCTCTAAGCCGGTTCAGGCTTCCAGGGTTCTAGGTTAGTTAAGTTATATAACCGCGTAAGCCTCAGTACGGTCCCCAAAATAAACGGAGCAAAATTGAAAATGTTTAATCGCTGCAGGAAAGAACAGCAGCAGGAATAGATTTCGCGTAACAAGTGTACAGGGCTTCAGAGATAATACACAAAGCGAGGTGTGTACGCGTGTGTGTGTCTATGTAGTACATATGAAAAATGGGCGGTCACTTCGCGCCCTTAAAATCACAAACAAATGAAAATTACAATTTCATTGTCATACAGCCACGGCTTGGTGGTATTGAAAAAAAAAAAAAAAAAAAATAATAATTAGCGAGTCGCGTACGAAAATCTACGGAGCTAACATACCATAACAAGCACGTGCTCGTTGCTACAACAGATACTTGAGGTAATCCGATTTCTTGTCCATAATCACCGGGTAGAGAGGCGATCCACGCACAAAAACACAACACTGACGGAATTGTTTGAGAATAATGAAATAAAAACAAACAAAAAAAAGATCATAATAATTCAACGATATAGATTGATGGTAATGAGTAGGTATGAGTTAACGGCTATTACTTACGCTCTGCTTTCGTGATAGCCATTTCTCTCTAACTGATAGAGAAGAATAAAAAAGAATCACAGTGTGTATATATATATGCAAATCACAGTGATGTTAAATTTATATACTATATATTATTAATGTATCGATCGAATAAAAATCTAATATAAAACTACTGTGGCGCGGTGAATCGCGACCGGACACTAACAGCACCTCGCGGCAAAGAAGTTCCCCCTTGTTAGAGATCTGAACGAGGAGGAGTTTGGCACTTTACCAACGTTCCTGGCTGCCAGTTATATTTAGTTTAGCCGAGCCACTGCTACAACCACAGCCGCAGCCACTGGCACAAAGAGACGCGCGCGCACGTTCGGACCTTCGAAGTCTGCAGCCAAACGACGACAATTTACCTCGTATAGGTAGTTGTCTGTCTATTGAGTCGTCATGTCCCCGCGCAAGCCATTGACTGTTGCCCGTTGGTGTAAACCTCAAGGCACGACGATGGGGAGAGAATTTGATGATGGTAGACGCTAGTATTTGGGTCCACGACGGAAAGGGGGATTTTATGTACGGATAGCGCTGCAGCCGAGAAGAGTTGTCGAGGGTTCCGTAGTAGCGTTAGTTGTTACACAACCAATAAGACAATCGAGACGCACGGCGACGAGTCGACGAGGTGGAAATTCTTTAGCTGCTGTGCAGAGGAGACGGACTAGACGTATGTGAGGACCGTTTGGAAGTCAAAGACGAATTTACGTGCCTCGAATACGTTATATGATCGGGGAAAAATATTTCAACTATTTGTCATCGGCTCGTTATGCAATCGAAGAAATTGGCCGGCGTAGAAGAAGCCAAGTTACAACCGAGGGGGCGAAAGATTTCTAATCGCTATAAAATAGTCTCAAATTTTTCTGTCAATCATAAAAGGTCGATTACGTATTAAATACGATTCTATCTCTCCAGTCGTAATCTTAGATCACGACTGTTACGACATTATATGCAATTGTTAGAAATCTTATCTTATCTGACTGATTTTGAGACACACCGATAAGATTATGCCCACGAAGCTTTCAGGATACTAGGTAAGAATGAATTGAACACCTGCCCAGGAATTCATACTTTCCTCTTTTTGAATGATAGAAATCATAGAAATAATAAAAAGTAATGAAACGGATTTAAAACGGGGTTTAAATTGAATTGAAGAATGTTCGATATCTGGACATCAGTGTCTCGTGAAATTCTCATAATCGACTGTTCTACTCAGGATCCCGAATTTGAGTAGCCCACAAAAGTATCGTTATACGAATATCGTCATCTGCTTCCGGTGTCGTACTGACGCAATATAAGCATCGCTGCAGTGAAAGATAGACACTGTCTCTAAAATTGTCGAGGAAAATAAATCAAGTTCCGCAGCTGTAGCAGAAGGAAGAAATAAAAAATAAAAAATAAACTCAATTATAAGGCATTAGATTATAATTAATAATATTTACACACTATATTCTATTAGCTACGTTATAATATACAGACGCTAAGAGGTACTACAGGTTTTCTAATAGGACACACAACACATATATATCGTCGATTCTTACCTTTGGGGTTCAGTCTTTCTGGGTTAAACCATGCGTCTGTAAAGAACATTAAATAGGTTAATGTTGCATACATCCCATTACCGTGAAATCAATTTTTCATATCAAAGAATCAGACGCTAATCGATATACGAGTCAGATATGTGGTAAAGACTTTTTTTCAGATTTCGTTACGATGACATTTCAACAGAATGTGTTATATAGTTTATTGGCAAGCATTTTATTTTTGGATTCGTATAGTTCAACAAAAAATGTTATCATTTTGCGAAAAACTGAATTTTTCCTCTATTCAAAGTAGCCAATTTTATTTTAAAACCATAACACAGTATCATCCTGACTTTTACAACGATTAGCCTTCGAAGTCTGACACGTCGATATGTTCTACAATTAGTGTGAAAATTTTTATTTGATCAGTTTTAAAAGTTAATTTATATATTAGAAAATTGTTAAGATTTTTAGAAGATTATATAGATATAGTATCAGTGTCAAGATTCTCTTACAATACGGTATATAGATTATAGACAATATACAAGTGTAGCGTTAAATGCAGTCTGCGTCTAATGTTATAGTTACGAGGATATGTATAATATTTTTACATAAGAAAAGCAATACGTATACGATGAAATAATATAGTTTATTTATAAAAGTGCAGATGTTGAAAAAATATACCTACATCGATGAAATGTTTATGTATATCACAATTGATAGAAGGAAAAATGTTCGATAAATTCGATTCTCAATGTTTAGCTATTTAATAGACTACATAGACACTATTTAGTCAGATAGTGGCAAGGATGGATTAAAGCGATTTAGAAGATGCCTAAAATTTTGGGTTATCCGTACGAATGGACAGTTGCGAACCAGATCGATCGACCGATCGATAGAATCACAATTGCACAAATTTCAATTTTACAAACTAAGAAGAGAGAGAAAAGTATAAGAACAAATTAACGGATGAGAGTTAAGGATTGAACCGATGTAGGTTGAAATCAAATTTATTCAAAGCCAAAATAAATCGGGTATGATAAAAAAAAAAAAAGAAAAAAACTTGCAAATCTATGTCGATTAAATTAAGTATTTAGGCTCCGAGAAAGAATGGAGGTACAAGTACCGGGTAAATTGCCCGAAGAGTAATAAATGTTAAAACGTATTGGGAAGAAAATTAAATCCGATCAAGTTTAGCATACGTGCATTTGTTATTGTAAATATTAGTGTGCTTCGACAATGGACATGTTTTTTTTTTTGTTCGCTGCTGAATCTCCGAACGATAGATTTTTCTGAATAGAATAGCTCCTGTCCAAAGAAGAGATTTGTATCTAAATTTCAAGTATTCCCTCGAATGGGATTTCTACTAAAAAAAAAAATTACAATTGGGTTAAAAATCGAGATATCGAATTCGTTCTTGGCTCATTTTGAAGGGTAAGAATTGAAGCATTTATGAAAAAATAATTGGGCTTCAAGACGGAATTTAATAAGTCAGAGGATCGCCTGGAAGAAGCGATTGATTCAGGCTGCAAAAATTATTCGAAGCTTTATCTCCTAGCCCACTCATTTTCTATACATGAAGATGAAGATAAAGATATCTACCTCAATCCTTTTCCTTCAAAATGAGCCCAAAACGAACTCGCGATCTTGATTCATAGCCAAGTTATAATATTTTATCAGTGCAAATGCTTTTTCGTTTCCTGTGTTAATCATATGGGTAATTGTAAATCGCCTTCGCGCGGGTACTTGAAATTGAACTACATGCCTTCCATTTTATGAAAAGCTGTTTCACATCAGAATCTATCATCCGGAGAATCTAAAGCGAAAAAAAATAAAAAATTGTTCATTTTCGTGCACAACGCTGATGGATACATCTATAATAGCGAGCAGGCGAAACATTTCAAAATGGTTGTAAATATTCTTCGAATTAATTTTCTATTCTATTAAAAAGCTAAACCGACGAAAAAAATTGATTAGATACGTTTAACCTGCTCACTAAGAATTATTGTTACTCTGTTTCTAAAGTGTGTCGAATAGGTGTGTCGAATAGAGTCGTGGATTTAGACAGTCAACGGTACAAGAGTACGTATGTATGTACTGCTACATACGATTGCGTAACCTCATTTGCGGTCTAGCTGTATGTCATACCTATACACATATAACAGTAATGATACAATTATTATATCATATAGTGTCATTCGAGGATTCCAAGTTTTAATATAAATTATCTAGTTCTTTTTATATTTGCGTGTGTAATCCCGAAACGGAACAGCATCCGATCGCATCGATAGGTATAGAGAAAGAGTTTGATCGTTATAAGTATGGAAAAAAAAATAAAAATAAAAAAGAAGAAAAGACTGCAAGGAAGATGAAATATTTTGTTGAATTCTTTCCAACTTTTATACGAAATCCGTTAACTAAGCAGCTCAAAATGTTTTGTGGATTCGTCCCTAGCCACTGCTGCAGTCACCGGATTTTCCAAGCCAAGCCAAGTTTTATAGCTAGTTTAAACTTAGCTTTACTGACAATTAGCACCGGCCGGCATAAGGCCTCTGTCTGCAGCCAGAGGTCTTTCTTCGATCGCTCTTTGCTCGTCGGAGGTCAAGCGCCTCTCTCGCGCCCACATATTTAATGCGAGAAAATCTTGAATGTAATATATACCTAATGAAAAAACATGTATCTGAGTATGATTATTCGATACTTAAATCGTCACGGCCATTTACCAGAGGGAATAAGACTTCATCGATCGAAGATTACTATACCTGTACAGAAAAAATATTTTTTATCGTCCCGAGAAAGAAGAGCGAGAGCTGCGGGCGAATGAGAAAATAGCGAGTAACAGTCAGCCGAGAGAATCGAGATGGAAAATTTTCATGTATACCTACCTACCTCGTTGTAATCTGAACGAGGAAGAGAACAATAAGATAATTGAACCTGCCCCGAGGTAATGAAAGAATGAAATTGCAAGGTCTATATACGTCTCGTGTCAGCACTGTTAGTAAATTTTTTTTTAAATCGCGGGTACACCGTGAAGAAGTATCCTATTGACTCAACTCTTTCGCGGCTAATTACTGGCGTTCTCAAACGGAGTTGTAAAAATTATTGAGGATGTTGTGGACTTCGCCTTGCATAGATTTATCGCACGGAAGAAAAAGCGGTTACACGTTGTACCGTTCGTCTAAACTTCATCGAATTACGAAGGGGGTAAAAGACAAGACGATCAATGATGTGCGAAAACTTTCGGTCTCAAGCCACTTTTTTATGTTAGAAGACTGACCTCGTATCTATATATTATTGGTTTGCCCGGAGATTTCATGGTTTTAGAATATTCCCTCAAAATTTCAAAAAGTTTTGGATGAGTTAAAAATTGTTTACACAAATTCAGAACGAAATATCGATGCTGTTCAATCGCGGTCTATGAAGAAACTAAAAAATATTATGTGTTGTGCGAAATAAATTGTATTCCAAAGACTCTGAAAGTCTTTACCGATAGTAAAGTTAAGTTGCAAAATGAGGAGAAAAATGTAAAAAGAAGCACACCGTAAGAGAATGAGCGTTAAAAAGTTCGAAAGAATGATAAATCGCGAAATACGCCATTGCACTTATCATTTATCATTGTGCACATATATAATATAGTATGTACCTACTTTTCGACTTATCGTTATAACAGAGAAAATAGATACATATACAATTTAGAGTGTCTCAAAAAAACCGACTATTTTTATTTTTTCTAAGAACATTGAAGAATCGTCAGAGTATCCCTAGAAAAAGACCCTGTGAAAATTAGAGCTCTTAATATTAATATTTAGAGGTGGCGATTCGTGATTTTCTATTTTCCATTTAAATGACCTGGGAAATTTTTTTTCCGAACTTTGGAATTTTTTACCTCAATAACGAATCACTTTACAAGTAGGACAAAGGGATGTTGTTACAGGAAAAAGGTCTCTTGCACTTTTTTGATAAACTTATTTTAGAAACTCATTTTTTTTTTATCAAAAAAGTGTAGGAGACCTTTTTTGTAGAGCATTCAATTCCCTACAAAAATATGTATGTAGATTTTCCGTATGACGCATCGTTAGCTAGTTATAAAAATCAGAAGGAGCAAAAACAAATATTCCCGTGTTATTTAAATGGAAAATAGAAAATTACGAATCGCCACCTCTAAATATTAATATTAAGAGCTCTAATTTTCACAGGGTCTTTTTCTAGGAATACTCTGACGATTTTTCAATGTTCGTCGAAAAAATAAAAATAATCGGTTTTTTTTGAGACACTCTAAATTATACATTGCCTCAACAAGCACCTGCAAGCATCGCCTCAAGATACGGTCTTGGCCTTGCAGATGAACGATTGTTTTAATTTTTTTTTTTTTCTCAACAAATTACCTACCTGAAAAATGAAAATTTCGAAAGTAGTGAAAAATGAAGTGCATTCTTCACGTTCTTTTTTTTCTGATCCTTCATGCATACATTGCTTGTTTAATATTATACTTACTCTCGTAACGGACTTTGCCAGAGAGCATAATCACGAGAAACATTATTCTATCTATACCTATCGCTCGCTTGCGGGTCGATGAAATTTCACT
Source organism: Tenthredo amoena (assembly GCA_963966615.1). Classification (NCBI taxonomy): domain Eukaryota; kingdom Metazoa; phylum Arthropoda; class Insecta; order Hymenoptera; family Tenthredinidae; genus Tenthredo; species Tenthredo amoena. The sequence continues at coordinate 5,212,216 of OZ016482.1, read as the reverse complement.
AGATTAATCATAAACCGACAATGAGAAACAGTGTTGAATCACAAATTGATTTATGACGACGATTACTTTATCCGGAATTTTCAAAGTCCTTCCTCAGAGTCTTATGAATATTGCAACTATACTCAAGTAGATATTTTCCATTCGCCATATAGTATAATAAAGGTTTGACAATTTTCCTTTGATACATTAGGCTGCAGACCATTATTAAGTCTATTATGAAATGAATAACGGTATATGTATACATAGTTCAAGTGTCGGCAATTACACAAGTAATTCAAATTATAATTTAGTACCTTTCTCGGCAACTCGCTGCGCAATAACGTACTAAATTTAATTCCCTCTTCTATGATAATAATAATAATAATTAAGCTTTTCTTGTATCCCACGTATAGACCCCGAAAACGATGTGTAACCGACATACTTAAGGTGTACTTGGAGGTATCGTATATAATTGTTACTTCCGACCGTTGACTTGAGCGGTAAAAAAAGAATAGATCTGTAAATTATATGTATGTAGGTATACATGCATACCTTACCTACGTATAATAACTTCATAAATCTATACATCAAAGTGCAGTAAATACGTTAATCGCGACTAAACCGAGGCTGATCGTCGATCTTTGTACTACATCTGTACGCAATTCGCAGGTTGCAGAATGACTTACGGCGTAATACATTGCTGTCACCGCATATCTCTGCATGCATATGGAGACGTTAGTCGTTAAGTCATCCCGCGGAAATAAATACTTGATCCGCTAGTCTCGGAATATCAGAACACCCATATTTCAATCAATGATTGCGCATGCTCCAGAAACTTTATAAAGAAAATAAGGAAATTCGTTTCCTCCGTATTTTAAAATCGTGAAAAAGATTAGGCGGAAAGTTTTTCCCATCGATAATCAAAATCGTTACAAAAAGAGAAGACTAATATGAGTCTCGTCACCTGCATTTATAAGTTATAACACGTATTCTACAGTTCCGCAGAGAAAATTACTTTAGAGAACAGATCGATGACTTCCGTAGCCGCAAGGCGTGTGTAGCACGCGCTAACGCTGATCTTAACGATCGTATACTATACAGTAAAGTCGTAAGCGCGACCTAAGATTATACGCGTAATCAACGAAGGTCAGTATATGTATATAGCGATGTGGTACCGCGCAACCGGCAAGGAGAGACACGGACCATCGTGTCTAGAGACGTCGGAGTATTTAGCAAAGCGCATTTTATCCGCGACGTAGGTACTACGAGATACGGTTTTTATTTTCCGTTGTCATTTTTTCTGTCAGTGTTGACTACTTCGTTGTAACACAACTGACCAATGCGAGAATATGAAAGTTTCAGTTTATTAACGGTATCGCAACGAGATAACAGAAATAATCGTTGAGGCGACTAGGTGACGTATCGTTATTCTATAGAAAAATCCACAACACAATAGAAACGATTTACCTATGCCTACATCATACATAAGCGATTTAATGCTATAGGATAACTCTGCGCGAGGGCAATTAGCGGATATGCCGATTACGTAACGCGAGTTTTTATTACACTTTGGCTTTGAATAGTTCAAACTTGTCAATTCATCATATATATAAATAGAAAATTATTGTACAAATAACTATTCGAATTATCATTACAAATTCATGACCGAAAGAAGTCAGCGACGACCTTGATCAAAGAATTAATTGCAGGAAAAATTATTAATTAAACAGTCGCTAATTAATACTCGTTATATCCGCTCCTGATATTCTTTACTAAAATGAATTCCGAAATTCGTTTTTACACCCATATAATATCTCAATATTTCATATTTGTACTGGACGGTCCATCCTCCGATGATCGATACGCCTCTACTCTCGCGACTGTCCAGCAACGAAAGGGTAGAGATAATCAAATGACGTGAATCGCTATTGTTACGCCTTTGTTCTTGCGTTGTAGCATCCAGCTACGAAGGGTGTTTGGAGTCTAGCGCATAAGCTTGAGCTTGATTGTCAATTGCGAATACTTGATTCTCTATCGATCAGTAGGAATTGAGTCGTATATATGTATACGATTCAGCAAATCGTTTTCATTTCTTTTTATGCAACTGAGCAGGCGCGGTTGTGTATAGTTGTTGACACGAAATTTTGAGTGAGTGTCTAGATACCACGAAGCGAGTAAAACATATAAGAAAGCGATCGGGTCTTATCAAAAAAACCTAAAAGTAGTAATAAGTTAATCTTTCTTACGAGGATCGAGGACGTTCCAAACACAGGGTGTGCCGTTCGCAGTAGACTTTGAACTCGGAGGCCTTTTGCAGACTATATCAGCCCCCTGGTCGACCGCCTCCTTTACAAGGTCCGTAGCCGTTGATAATATCTCCGAATCCATTCTCACTTGGTAATAAAAAATATACCCGCTAGTTTACGTATGGAACGAGTAGTTATAGGATATACCTAAACGGACACTCTCTACAACGCGCACACTCAACACTCGAATTGGGTACGATATATACTCTCTTATTCTCTTCTACGCAGAGCCTTGCCTTGCCTTGCCTCGCCTCGCCTCGAGTGACGATAATACTGTGTTTAACCCTCCGCACAACGTCGGCGTTTAAACGTATTCGCTCGTAGTTCTGTACCAGACTATATACGTGTCGTAATTATTTTTCGTTAGGCCGTCTTCGCTCGTTTTTATAGCTGAACTGCACACAGTCGCTACTACTGCTGCACTTCGTTACTTGTGCTCAACGCAAAGAGGACTGACGGTGATATCGACCCGCGGCGAGGTTCCTGCAGTCCTCCCGCACCTCCCGGACCGCAAACGTTCGAGGGCGAACCTCGCGCCCTCCGATAGCTTTACGGCAGCACGATCAACTACCCAGATCCCATGTTCAGGATGCCTTGACCTGACCCAGGGCTCAGGATATGCATACGTAGTGTATGCATCAATTTTACGTATACTTGAGATAGCGAACAGGGATGTATTATAATACTGAATACATTTCGAGGTTTGGGAATGGTCAGAGAAGATAAGACTGTATTGTTGTTCCTCTTCTAACTTTCTTCCTATTTATAACAGAATTTTTATCCACGTAATGAATTAGTGATTGTAATTCAACGGAATGGTTTTCTCCCTGCGTTGATAAGTATAGAAAATATACGTTGTGGAGCCAGAAAGAGAACGAGAGACGCAGTCTGCGATATATTGCGAAATGTACTATTGATTTTCTTGCTAATTATTGGTGCTTGCTAAAAGAATACTAATTCGAAGTTATCGTCGCGTATGTTACATTAAGTCTTAAAACCGCCGTGACCGATGGTCAAGGACAAAAGATACATCCGCGACACAGTGCAGTGTATGTTTTCCATGATTTTCATTATTTTACTGCAGGATTGACGTCCCTTTATTATTATGAATTTTCTGTATTGTATTTTGTTCGTTTTACAATATCCGAAAGAATACAGTGCTCTGGTATATCCACGGCATATGACCATACATAAAAAGAAACTTGACTTTCATGGATTCGTATATAAACGACCGGAGATATAAAGAGAAGATGTTTCTTCGAAAGAGGAAATTTATACGAGTTTCTGTGGCATAGTTGTCAACCGCGCGCGCAGCATTACTCGACAAGTAATATTCTTTCGTCAGATAAGAAGAAACGTCAGGTCTGAATCCCCACGATGACTAAGCAGACCGCATAGCGTCGCGTGAATTAAAGTAACCGTTTAATGTATAGCTGTACGATGATTTTTTGGCGTTAGGAACAAACGATTGAAAAAACATAACGGAAATGTTGAAAAACTATATTGAGTTGTGGAATGAAAATTTCAGCCGATTATTTTCGCTTTAATTTATTGACCGAATCTTCTGAGAAAAAATGTAATAGAGGATTTGATCCGCCAAGCAAAGTCATTTTAGTGACGATAAGATAAGAATCCACCGACTAATCATTAAATCAGACTAACTTATCGTCTAGTCTAGACTCTAGACTTTCACTACTTCGATATAGCGTTGCGCCATTACTATGAAATCCATTCAATATTGGAAAAAGAATAATATCTGACGGTTTTTGTTATGAACAAAAGTTTTAAAATCATTCCGAAATCGGTAGCGCTGTCTCATATCTACAAAAGTCCAAAAAACGTACCTTCGATATAATGATCTAGAATGTTCAAGTCGCCTCTTGAGATATGTCTTATCATATGACGCTTACTGCGCGTCAATCGAAAATTTGTACAAAATCATTTTACCAACCTGCACAGAGAAAGTCGGATCGTAAAATATATGCGACATTGGTATCAGATCGATAAGCGCAATACCTACGTGCGATATAACTTTACTTATTCTTTCGTCTTATCATTTCGAATTCTGAACAGAACTGCAACACGAATGAAAAAATGTGAACGTATCCTTTATACGGAATAACAGCGAAAAAAAAAAAAAAAAAACAGAAAAATACGAGGTCAATCTCTGTCTAGTCCCGAGAGTCATACATTTTTCATCATTTTTATAGTCCGCCTTTAGTCCTCGTCACACTCCCTCTGGAGTTTAAAATAATTACATCACTCTTGCACGAGGGAGTAGCTGTCTACCCTTAACACCGCTGAAGTATACGTGGCAAGAAACTAGCGAATTTCTGCCATAGTTGCAGGTACCTTACACCGGAAGATATAAAATGATGTTTCTTGTCTACCGAGCTGCTAATCACCTCGTGGGGTCATAATAAAGAACGATAGAAGAGGTATGCTCAGGTATAGTATACATCTAACGAATAGCCTGAAGGGTTTTAGAACTGTACTGAGAACCTTGCGGGTTATAATAAGGTGTACAGGCGATCTCGAGATTGACGAAATGTTGGAATTTACTTCTGGACAAACTGTATATTACGGGTACGTTGTACGAGACTGTAGACACCCTCGGAAAGGGTTGTAACGTCGCCAGACGCCGCGGCGCCCACGCAATCAGTTATAGGGGTAAAACCGCAGGTGAGTCAGCGTACGTCCCAGTCAACCGGGTGAATATATAATGCGTGTAGCGTAGAATCAAGGGGTGAAACTGTTGAAAAGAAAAACGTTTTCTGAACGTGAATTTGTGAATCTACGAGGGGCAGCTTTTGAATTTCAATTTTGAGCGTCTGGCTACTTTCCTTCGGTACATCGGCCTAAGCTTCAAAAGAAGAAGAATTTTTAGCGCAAATCAAGGAGAACGTATGAGGATATTTTTAATGGACAATTAAACTTGACCATGATCCTGTGTTAGATATAAAAGAAGAAATTTATAGCGTACCATAAAGCATACGGAAAAGGTGAAGAAGCAAAGTCTCGTCACCCTGCAGTGCTGACAATGAGACTAAGATATAGAGCCTCGACAAGTGGATGAAAACTCCGGAAAGCGAGTATCGAGGGGATTAATAATTTGATACGAACTGCAGTGACCGGGCTGGAGTCCATCGACCTGTCAGGCGCAGAATAGATATAGTTTTATAGCTATAGTTTTGCAGTGCGTGTATCGAGCCGAACCTAATTTTATACTTCAAGTTTGAAAAGACAACACTCTGAAATGTGGATCGAAAGAACGTAGGTATTTTTCTTCTTCTATTCATTTTAAATGAAGAAAAAGGGATACAAATTTTACGTTCCGATTATTTTTTAGGCTAACATAACATTTTTATCGCTTTTTAATGTGCCTAGCATTGATAATAAGAAAATATCTTTCTGCTTGTGATCATTCTTTCTCAAATTATTTTGAGAAAGACTGTTTTTCGCTCTTCGAGGGTAAAGCGACCTAAATGATGTGTAATTTGAGTCATTAAGTAGGTAAATATTTGCGATTCGAGTGACGTTACTTGGCAAAAACCTTCCGAGAAATAATCGATCTGTTATTAGCCTCTTGTCATTCACAGCATGTAATGATTTCCGTTATACATATAGAACCTCTTCCTGAGTCAATTAACGGTTTTAAATTTACTGTCCAAATATGTCGTCTAATTTTATAAGTTCATCATTTGTCCGTGTAGCAACTCTCAATGATTTAATTCGTAATAAAGCGGCGATAAAACTGTCTATATTTAAAACACTGACCGTTTCAGAAATATTAAGGCGAACAATGAATGAGTAATGGATAATGCGTGTGAATCAACATCAGTCCCACTTGCGATTCGTCATGCTAGAAAAACTGACGACCTTGTAGTCTGGAGAACTCAGAATCATTAACTGTAAATTTTATCTATCGAATATGCGGCGTTTTGAATATCTTATCAGCCACTATAGGAAATGGTCCTTGTCAATTTATCACAATAGAGTAGATAGGAGTTAAGCCCAAATAGAAAATGTAATAATGATTCCGAATAAATCGATTCGAATGTGACTGCAGACGCGGCGAGACGGAGTACATCCGTTCATCGATTCCTCTTGAAAATTGCCGCAGTCTGCTGCATAGAGAAGTTATAGAATTCGTCTGAGATAAAATGATGTAGGTACTGTAGAGAAAACCCGTTTCTATGCCTCTTTAATTTTCAGCACCGAGTTTTCTCCGGCCTCTTTACTTCTTGAAAGCATCTTTTTAAAGATTCAGAAAATATACAGATAACAGTGCGTATATTATAGTCTGCTTATTTCCCTCGTGACTGTGAGCAAAAAATATATTATTCGCAAGCTCTATAATTATAGAGTTAAGCGCTCAGACTTAATCGGAGATATTTAACAACGGTGTAAAATAACTAATGAAACAATCTCTGAAAAGATCTGCAAAATTTGGATGTTATTTTTCTTTTTCCGGGTGATTTTTAAATAGCCAAAGTATTATTTTAATTTTAAGCAACGCTTGCGTTCAGTAAATTAATGTTTGAATAAAGACTGACAAAATCAATACGCTGGCAGAGTCACATTTATCGACTGGTCTAAAGTTCGTGAAATCCCTCTGGGAGGAAGCGCGCAGCGCGTTAACCTTTGCATGAAAATTGGTATTCCTAAAGGTGCTGACTGACAATAAAAATAGAATTACGACCCGGGTAGGCCATTGTGAGCGGATCATATACGCTGTCTGTGAATCGATGGTGGAAAAAAAAATTAACAATTTATTGCAGGGTAGGTATATCGGCGCCTAACAGTACGCAACTCTATCTACAGCGACGCACGCTTGTCGCGACGTCTACAGGCATTTTTGTATGAGATTCATGCGCAAGCCACTAGGCGAAAACGCAGTTTCTATCCACAGCGCCAACAGCGGCATAAAAGAGAAACTGAACGGCAACAAGCTCGTAGACATGAGTTCAGCGCCAAATTTAGAACGCCGAATTACCTTGCGACATTTAATTCAATAGTTTCGTTTGCTCCCTCCAATTTTAGCCTAGTTTTAGTTCTTCGGTGAATATCTAAGCTAGATTGACACTTACGGAAAGTTTTATATTATCGATTGATGATTTTCTTCAGTTTTTGTTCGAGGAAAATAGCAGCAATGAAATTTTCACAGCCGTCAATATCACTAAAGAACGGCGTGATTTGAATACAGTATTTTATTGAAGAATCCTTTCATTCGTCACTATCTCAACAACCAGAGCAAAAAAAATATTCTCCTATAAGTATAACGATGATCAAAGCATAAAGCACAGATCTGTCGAATCTATATTTGAACTAACAAAATTGGTTGCTTATTGCATCGGCCGTCTGTTCTGACGTCAATATGCGGCAATTGGTCATTCAGGAAAAACAATATTTAAAGATCCTGTTTGATAATTCCTTCTTCTTTTTTTTTATGTAAATAGTAGTATGTTCCGTTCTGACCATTCCTTTCTATATTTAGCGATAATGTACAGTCCTAAGTGGAAATTATAGGTATGGAAATAGTCATCGCTAATTGCATTTAGAATATTCTAATTACAGACCGATCTGCACATGACGTCTTGTTATCGACCTTGACGATTCTAATCGGTACGTTACTTAACTGATACGGTTTAATTATACCTAGCTAGTTTATATTAGCTCTGTACAGCTATAACAACACTGTCGAACGATTTGTCTGTGAGTTTCTTGTACGTTGCACAAACACAGAAGCAATCGTAGACCCGCAGTTGCGAATGCAATTTCTGTGATCGGTTAAAGCTCAACGTAATTTGTGAAAAAATTTTATGGACAATTGAAATCAATTAGACGTTGATATTCCGGTCTGGGTATGGATAAACTTCGCATTTTGTGCCATCAGATCGTAGTTGATACTGTATAAGCCGAACTGCTGTCGAATGAAAACGCGAAATACAAATACTCTCTCGATTCTGTAGCGTAAAAATTGTGCAACTTTTAATGAGCGTGGAAATTCCTTTCCGGATAATTGAAAACTCGCTCCTGGTTTTTTTTTTTCGAGTGGAATTGAGTGAATTTCTACTGGAAGAAATTTATAGAAATTATTCGCTGATCAAGGAAGAAAAAAAAAAAAATATGTAAAAAATTCCTACATCAGAGGCAAGAAATTTAACGAAAATTGTTGACATTTAAATTTGGATTTTTGATCGCGTTCAGCCGGATGTGACGCATGTGTATGCGTAGTCAGATTACTGTCTAAATACATGCATATAGGTGAATATAAGTATAATTAGAAATTAATTGATCAAGTGATTAGCAACCGTATTTACACGAACACTATTTTCTTTCCATCGACTTGCGTCAAGTGTTTAAAAGGGTTTGCGGACCTCTCCCACCAGTCCGAAAACTTTCCCTAATACCATATTCCGAAGACCTGAGTATAATTAGTAATTTAATTGCTTGCGGGGATAATAGAATTCACCGGCTTTTTCGAAGGATAGAAAATTGACAGGCTTTTTAAAATCATATTGTGTATATTCTAATAACATAGACTATACAATTACAAAGTGAAAAAAACAATTCGACGCATTTATCTGTAAAAAACCGAAATCAACATTTCAGAATAGAAACGCAGTGCGGCGCAGAATTCAAGAATTTCTTACAGATTTGAAATAACAATTCCAACTCGAAGAATATCATGAATATGGAAATGCACGTTGGGATATTAAAAGGCAGATTCTTAGGATAGCGTGAAAAATCTGTTTAGAGGCTTACACGCTTCTAGATAAACTGAATCTAAACCTAATTAGGGTAATTGAAAGAGACGACAGCCTCGGCGCGTATATAAAAGCACATACCCATGTAGAAGTGCACGAAAGCGGCGATTATTCAGGTCGTAGATATTTTCGGTATTTCAGCTGCAGACACGCGTTACGTGACATATAAAACGAGATAGAAAGAATAGCACGGATTCAAAAGCGACAAAGATATCCTCGATGACGTGAGTTCGTTATCTCTCGTAAATAAATACTAAATTAACAATGCATCGGTAATTTATCAAGCTTGCCATTCAAAAGCTCATTTATCATGACATATCTGTATACGGTGTCTGAGTCGGAATTTTAAAGACCTTATACATCATATGCAATTGAAAATTGGCTCGGAGTAAGAACATCGATTATAGCTTTTGTGGATTTGAGTCACACACAGCAATACCGTGTTTAAAGAAAAAGAAAATCCATGTAAAGTGTAATGAAAATTTGATAGGTATAGTCTAATCCTGAATTCCCATGAATCCTACCTTTTTTACTCAATTTTAAATTATTTATTCAATTCTCCAAATCCACCGCCACGGCTCGATGTTTCTTCGATTTGACAAGATATTTATATGTCACATAGACGCGTGGGCGTAGTTGATTTCAGTGACTCATTGTCAGCATAGCAACGACGTAGAAGTCTCGCTATATACCTATACCACACAAATATAAGTATACGTTATATAAGTATAACTCAACGTGACTCAAACCACCCCATAAACCAGCGGTACTCAGTTTTATTTATCATTATTATCGTTATGCGATGCTTGGAGTAAAAATTGCTCGAAAAATGAATAAAATATGAAAGATTTCGGGCGAAGATTCTAAGGTTCAAACTCTAAACCTGTCTGAGCAAAGAGAGTAGAATAAAGGCAAGGAATCTTTTAAAGGGCTGCAATACGTTGAGCACTTATATATACCGGTGCCTGTAGAATGTGGTTGTACCTTGTATGGGCAAGTTCGCATCAAAGTAGATTGTGTTTACCAGATTTCAGTAAAACAGAGTAAGAGACCCTCGCGTATGGGTATAAAAGTGTACGTGAAGGTACCTGCATACATATAAGTGTTAGAATGCAGAGAAAGGCCCGCAGCGATCAATAGAGACACGTAGACTACGGCTGTAACGGCCATGGTATCTTGCTTCCACGAGAAGCCACGAAGTTCACGAAATTTTATTTACCCTATTAAAAAAAAAGCAATCAAATACGAATTGAGACTCAGCCATCGATAAGCCTTTTCTCATAACAATTAGGTACTGTAACAATTAATCGAAAATCTTTGAAATTCATATGAAATATGCGAGGTAGAGATATCATTAAACCTATGACACGAGTGAGGGAGGGAGGAAGGTAACGAGAACCTTCTAAAATGTCGGGAACTCGAAGTTGGCGAAGGAGCCGGACCTTCGCATGTAAATGCGTTCTCTTTCGTCCTAGGTAGTTTCGGCTAGACTCGTCAGTAGGACTAACGCCGAACGTACCCTGCCCTAGACGCGGTTTGTCCGCTAGTGGGCGTTAAGAGATGTTTGGAATCGGTATATATACGAACCGAGGGTCTGCTATGGTACTAGCGAGAGAGATGCAGCTAGGCGTAGCCGCGTGGTGGGCTAATTGGGAAGTACGTATATAAGTCCTCGCATGAGTGTAACTATTTCGTTTCTATTTCATGTACAAATATGTATTTAGGTGGGTCCAAAGATAACTGCGTGCATTATATCGTTCGCTTTATCAGAACGTAAGACGAATAATGACGATCGTCGATCATCTGCTGCTACAGTTTAGTTCGGTCATTATTAAATTCGAGAAGCGAGACGCGGTTAGAGAAAAAAATAAGAATAAATATCGCGGGAATTTCACGCGATTATTCAGAATTTAACGGGGGTTTGAATATCCTATGAAAATAAAGAATAATGGAGGTGAAATTTAACTGTTGTTTCAAATTACGATTAATCTACGACTCTGAAACGTCCGACTTTAACGTAGAGTTTTTAATTCGAGTTAGTTTGCTGTACTGCGGTGTGTAGAAAAACTTGAATGTATAATTCGTATTTTTTATGACTGAAATAAGATTCGTGATTCAAATTTCGCGGTGGAGAAGAAGAAGAAACGATCGCTCATTTCCGATATCGATGAATAAAAAATCCAAGAAAAAATCTTAAACGATGCGAGCTTACCAAAATACAGATTGAGCTCATCAGCCACGAGATGGTTTACTGCACACTTACCTAAAACAAAAAGTAAAAATAGGAACGATATAATCGAAAGCCTTACGAAACTTTGAAAGAAACTGTAAAACAATGAGGATGAATGAATACTGATTGACATAATTAAAAACTGAATACATAGAAAATTTACACGGTAACGGAAGAAGGTCTGGATCCGCGCCAATTAACTGATAATTAAACTAATTGCAGGTTTTAATTGCAGCATGGATACGGAGATTGACTGGTACGGTAATGCCGTCTCCCTTGGTTGGCGAATAGGTGCAATGCAAATATGCAATGGCATTACAGGTGTAGATATTTTAATTTCTGTCCTTAACTTTAGCTTAATATTATATCATCGTCTTTTTTTTCCAGATGACTCGTCTGATACGAAATTGATCTACTAACAAGTATATACGACGTCCTAAATCCTGCCGATTCGCGGGAATCGATTGAATGCATCAATCGATCGGTAGATCCTAAGCGGTGTCGGGTTCCATCGCTAACCAAAGACCGCAGCAATTATATCGAAAAAAAAAGTGAACAGAATTTTTTGTTTTTCGCGTTTCTTGTTTCACAAAATCTGAAATTTTTGGATTCTTGAATATCTTGCAGAATTTGTTGAACTATTCAATTTTATTGTTCTTAATCAATTTTGGAAGAGTTCATACAGTCTTCTAATGATTAAGGAAAATCTATAGTTTGTATTGTCATCGCGGGTCAGAGTTGTGAAAATAGTAATGTAAAAGTAATGCATTACTCGTTACTTTGAACAATGTGGATTGGATACGTTCTCCATTACAATTGACAAAAGTAATGTGTAATGAATGAATGTTTCATTACAAATAAGAAAAGTAATGTCTAATGGATGCGTGATCCATGACAAATTCAAAGAAGTAATGTGCAATTGATATGTGATCCATTACAAATTACAAATGAAAAGAATAGTAATTTCTAATAGAGAGTATTCCATTACAAATAGAAAAATTGCCGTGCTCGCGTAACGATTTGCGCGAAATAAAAGCATGCAAATTAGAAACTTGCACATTACATTGCTACCTCATTATTTTATTTCGCTCACGAAAAGTTTCTTCTGGGCAAATTCGTTTTTATTCTGTTTAAAGGTCACTACTTCATGCAGAAGTAAAACGTGCAAATTAGAAACTTGCACAAAGCTTTCTATATGAGAAAGCCAACATTTGAAAACCAACTTCCTCACTCTACACTATACCATTAATAAAACACATATTTCAGCATTTCCCTAAATTCAACCCTTAAAGCGTTGCAAGGGGGCGGAAAAGTTTGTATAGAAAAACAAATTTTTTGTCGAATACTCTCCATTAGAAATTACTTTTTTTCCATTTGTAATTTGTAATGGATCACATATCAATTGCACATTACTTTTTTAAATTTGTAATGGATCACGCATCCATTACGCATTACTTTTTTTATTTGTAATGAAGCACTCATGCATTACACATTACTTTTGTAATTTCTAATGGAGCACTTATCCATTTCACATTATGTAGTGTAATGTGTAACGAATACAGTAATCAAAGTAATGCATTATTCACAACTCTGTCGCAGGTTCACATAATTGTGGATAATGACCCGAACCCGATAACCATTTATCACCCACAATCAGAATGATACATTGAGGATCGCGTGATAACATTTCAGTACGTTGTTGTAAATCGACGATCTATTCGAGATAGCAAAAAGGTTTTATAATTAATGCACTAGAAATTCTTGAAGATTCTTTAAACTGTAGAAAAAATTTGACTGCATATAGCATCAGACAATTATAATTGTTACAGCAATATTCGTATCTACTTTTACAATAGAAATTAATGAAACGATCGAAATTATTTCCCGAAATCGAATCATCGTTAAAATTATTATATCATTAATTCATAAGATTACACGTACGCTTTCTGTCTTTAAGTTAACTCTTCCTCCTAAAATCTAATGTATTTCATAAATCGCTAGAATATTCAGGAAATTCACGATTCGCACTTGAAAAGGTGTTTCTCAAGCTGATTATCAGATTAACGACAGCACATCTATTATACTGTACAACATTGTCTCCGACGCATATTTAGAACTGGTAAATTATAGGTAAACGATTTTTTTGTCATCTTAATTACGCTGGCGCGAATTCCAGTCGCAAAAACGAAGTTACGTAAAATTTTTAACAAATTCACGGGTCAATATTTTCATTCCCAATAGAGATGTACGTTCTTGCTTATATAACCACTCCTTTCGTTCGTCGAAAAATATAAAGAGTCACGCTAATTACGTTTTAGACCAGAATATATAAATATGTCATACGAAATCCTCCCTGTTTTCTCTATATAAGGTGAAATCCTCAATCTTTATTTGTCTAATAAATTGCAAAAATTATAGCGCTTTCGATTTTCCTGTTTGACTTGACTTAACAGCCACAGCCTTGCAATTTTTTTATACGATTCTCTGGTGGAATTCCTAGCGCATAAACCGCATAGCCAGTCAACTGAAGAAACGAGTCACATAAACGTAACGAAGGCCGAGAGAATTGCATAACGCATTTTTTTTTCTGGATTTAATTTTACGATAATGATTGAGAATAGTAAACGAGCCGTACGATTCTACGTTTATTAAGAAATCAAGCGGAGTTTTTCACGTCATCCAATTCGTCCGATGAAAACAATCGTCAGTCAAGCAATTTTATCAGAACTGAGCCAAAAACCAATTTTGGTTATATTTTCGAAAAGATTCTGAATATTCTGAGACCAAGTGCTCATTGCAGTACTCGTAAAGAGATACATGCTTCAGACATTTCCATTTTAACAATTTTCAAACTTGAACCGTTCAACTCACCTCCCCCACGTAAATTTAGCAAAGTTTTTTGTTCGTTCTAAAATCAAGCAGATTCGTGCTTGACCGTGTTAATTCCACGACACGTGATAAAAGTATATTATTGTCGAGTTGGCCGGATCGCTTACCAAACAGTTTCCCTAATTAGCAATCAAGAGTTTCGACCAAACAGAAAATTGACGCCGTCGGTGTGTCTAGAGAAAATATAGGTAGGATTTGCACGTTTATAGCTTTGTGCAAAAAGGTTCGAGCTTTACGTATTGAATAAAATGAGGTAAGAATCCGTTGCATACCTAATTTTATGCAAACTAAATGACTGATTTAAAGAACAACTCATAGTCAGTTAATACCTCTCTTCTTGCACTCATAACATTTAGTATAACGGAAAACTAAAAGAAGAACGATACCGCAAGGAAGGAGAAAAATATTTCCATAAAAGTCGATCGTCGATCTTAAAAAATCATTAATCCGGCCACAATCGATTTTCATAAAACCTTTATTAATCGAGTCGTAAATGTTCAAGCCTCTCGTACTATTCCAGAGAAATTCTTCAAGCCTATATATTCAAAGCACCAAACGTCTGTAGGTATGTAATCGCTACATGTTAGTTTTTCAATTTCGATTGACCAATTTGGTACGAAAACCGTGATAGTTAAAAATAACAGATACTAAGTATAGAAGAGAGACGGTAATTGATAGTAAGGCTCGCAGTTCAACAAGGAATAAACGTACTCGTGGAAGTGCGACCAGTTTGGTAACACAGTGTGGAGTCAGGCGGCACCAAGTGCGGTTCATTCCGATATATAGTCCTTCGAAAGGGATGAAATTTTATTAATATCACTATCACGGGATTTCCCGATCTTTCAGAACAGAGAATTTTCATTATTTAACTAGCATCGGGAGTTAAATACCTAAAAATTACCGTAAAAAAAAAAAAAAAAATCGTGCGAAAAAATAGAACGCGAATTTTGTCAGATGAGGTAAATGTGCCTACAGTGAATAACGGTCAGTGTTTTTCAAACGACGAAGTGACTGTGTTAAATTTTTTTTCTTTTTATTCTCAACGCAATTCGTTTTCGTTCAACAAGGTAACTGATTAGATTTTTTTATCTATCAAACTGTTTTCCCGACAGGTGACGAGTATTATTGAAACCCATTGCGTTGTGGAAAAAATTGATTGAAAAAAAAAAAACATAATAGATTTTTTGTCGTTTTTTAATAACATTCAATAATTTATTTACACCTAGTTTTTTTTTTTCAACAAAATTTCTTTCGGAACTTTTCAACGAAAATTGGTCGAGGATCTTTTTGCTCAAATAATGCTAGTTACTCAAATTTGAACGGTTTTTTTTTTTGTATAAATTATTGTTGGAAAGCTAAGCTTAAAATTGTCGTATGAATGCCATGACATTATTTCGGACCAGTTGATCGACCGACTCGTCTCTTTGAATGAGAATTGTAATCAGTTTAAATTAATATGATCTAGAATTAGAAAAATTCGTTTGCAACGTGATTGCTACGACACGTGTAGCGATCTAGAGATCAAAAGTTCGTGACATCAACGATTGAGCGAAATACACATATAGATTTTTCGTAATTGAATTTCCGTAATCTACATACGTGGTGTACTCGTTAAGAATTTTTTTTTTATTAAATATAGTTCCACAGTTCACTGCGGTATAAAAGTTGGGTGAAATTTTTCGATCATGTTATACTTATCAGAACTTTTCCACGATTCACTCGCGTAGTCGAAAATGAGAAAACTGGAAATCAATTAGCGAGTCGTTAAGTCGTGATTTATTTTTCTAAATGAACCGAAACACGTACGAGTTTTAAATATAGTCACGTGGTACGATACACGGTTATAAACAAATATACAGAGAAATGATTCGTCGTTGAGTTGGATAATCAAGAATATGGCATATCTACTAGTAGAGTAAGATTCCCGTAATTGTATTCGGTATTAAAAAGGCCTTGAATCATTGCAAGCCAAGGCGAGGTCGTCGCGTGACGGCTAATAGACGAATTACGATTAAAGTAAGTATTCAATGATCGTAGGCTGGTGAAAATGCATCGAAACTATGAGTAAGAATTCGAGCCGTGATATTATCAAGACCTCAAAAAGTCTTATACGTAGCGATTGATAAGTAGCGTCGATAATCGATTAGGTGGAATGAAAAATTTAATCTTGACCTGGAATCATATCGCGAAACGTAATCATGCAATTATCGGTACGCTCATTTGAGCGAAAAGAAAAGCGTATAATCGCGAATTGACATTACTCGTGATAACTCTAGCCATTAGCTCGTAAAATTCTCTGCAATTATCTTATCGTCTGTTAAAAATCGAGCAATCAACGAATCGATACTGTTCAGGTACCAACTTTCTTCTTCATCGAAATAAAGATCGGATTTAAGTTTTCGAGACAAAAATCCTACCCTCAGACCTTCGGCGAATGAAATTTCAAATCGAGACACTGCGGAATTGAATTCATCATCACATGTGCGTCGAAAAATCAATGTCTTCAAGTTCGATGCAACAGCTTTTCTTGCACAATTATTTCGATACTATACAGCGACGGAATCTAAAACCACGACTTGCAAAGGCGAATCTACGCACAAGTGGTTCAATTGCTTTATGACGATAGCTGATTAGAATAAATGTTCGTACTACATATTATACTATGATATTTTATGGACACCGTTTCCTAAAAGACATTTGATTTCTTACGTGTTACGTATTTGTTACTCGTTATCGAAACTCAGTACGAAGAAAGGTGATAAACCGATAAAGATGTGGAATTATAGATATTAATTTCAGAGGACAACAAAATATTGATTCTCAAACGTTGAATACCTTTTTTGTTTAACAGGATTTTCGGATCAACTACAACGCTTATTCACCACGAAAAACTATCCGAAAATGATCTGATGTGTAATAGAGTGAGCCAATATTATGGACCAAATTTGGCCCAAATTGAATTCTGATATTTAAATCCAAAGTTACAGTATTCCGTCGATTCGAACGATATTCAAAATTCAAGCGAATTGGTACGAAAAAATTGGTGACGGAGTTAATTTTCGCGTTTCTTTAGTTATTTTCACAAAATTAAAGTGAAACGAAAAAATCTTATGGGAAATTTGATTTATTTTGGACTTCTAGGCTTCTCTCATGTATACGTTAAATTTCTTTGGTCCCTACCGTTTCTGCCTATAAACGATATAAAAATGTTTTTTTTTTTTTGCGTTTGTACGCTAGGTACTTGTTCCCTCCCTAGCACTTTCTTTCCACTTGTATACGATGTTAGTCACGAATTCTTTTCACCGTCGCGAGGTATGTTTTTTCGCCCTTGGCTCATTGGCTGTGCAACATTACATACATTAACATACTATCTACGTACAGATGATTTTTCATTCTAGACTTGCGTTTTGATGTTTTACTTGTCTATCGCTAGATTGCAGATGTAGTTTGGCACATGCAAAGCCCATTCGTCTACTAGCAGTTTCGAACACGTTTCATTTGCAAGAAGATTCTGTACTTGATGCCACTTGCCTACTACTTTATGTGCATGTAGTCTTTCCCTGTATCTTATAGTGTCGTCCAATATGTTATTTAATTTCTACGTTATCCTCATTTATAAGTCAAAATTGTCATACCCTTTAAAAAACGTATAAACAAAGTTTTACCGTAGTCCAAAACGCGACTCTACCTATCAACTACGCCACTCCATAAACACGTTGCTCAAGCGCCTGTGCGCCTGCAACCCACGTCTCGTTAACGCTTTGGCTGAAGTCAGTATGCGGGCTAATTCCATATAAGATTAGGTACTACAAGTTGTTATTAAAGGAACGTTGAAGGTCAGTGAGAAATCTGAGTCGGATCGGTGAATTTCGTTCCAACGGAAATAAGCTATTAGATTATTTTCGTATCAACTCTGAAACGATGAACCCAACGCGAGGGACGTTTATCTCTGTGCATCATTATAGTATAGTAGGGTGATTGAAAGAAAAAAAAATTTTTTTTTGTTTTCAAACAGGTTCAAAAGTTTCATTTAGTTATAAAGATACGCCTGTCAAAATTTGAGTTCTTAACATTAATATTAAGAGGTGGCGCATCGCGAATTTCTATTTCCCATTTAAATAAGATGGGAAAATTTGTTTCTGCTTATTCTGATTTTCATAACTAGCTACCGATGCGTCATACGAAAAATCTACAAATATATTTTTGTAGAGAATTAAATGCTCTACAAAGAAGGTCTCTTGCACTTTTTTGATAAACTTATTTTAGTAACTCATTTTTTGTGAGAAAGGTGGTTCTTTGAACTCGAATATCATTTGAATGGCTAAGTTTATCAAAAAAGTGTAAAATACCTTTTTTGTAGAGCATTCAATTCCCTACAAAAATATGTTTGTAGATTTTCTGCATGACGCATCGTTAGCTAGTTATAAAAATCAGAAGGGGCAAAAACAAATTTTCCCGTGTTATTTAAATACGAAATAGAAATTCGCGGTGCGCCACCTCTTAATACTAATATTAAGAGCTCAAATTTAAACAGGGGTATTTTTATACCTAAATGAAACTTTTGAACCTGTTCGGAAGAAAAAAAAAATCTCGTTTTTTTTTAATCACCCTATTATATGGTAACAAGAATCGTTATCGAAAGGCTGAAGATTCTATACATGTTTGTATACAGATACTTATTTTTCTCTGTAAGATAAAAATGATCTACTGCTTTATCGCCGGTTGATTAAAACGGCCGACTTTGATATATCGATGCAACCACGACCCACAAAAGTGGTACCTGAAAAAAGCGATTAAAGTTATCAATACGGTATGACGATGTGGATTAACGTTGCCCTCGAAAAATTAACACGGTTTACGGATTTTAGACAAAAAATAAACCTTTCCTTTGGTTTATTTACAGTAGCCTTCAGTAACCGGATATCCGGATACCGACACTCACTCGTGACGTCAATATTTGTTATTCGAATCAAATAAGTCAGATTCAATTTCAAGTTTTGAGTTTATTTTAAATTTATTAAAGGGGTATACACACACCTTAGAAATAATTTTTTTCACATCCCTGTAACGCTCCGGAGATATATTCTATTGGCTAATTTTTTTCACAGCTGATTACTCGAATTTTGGGACGCAATTAGAAATGATCACGATGCGATCTGTACCCTATAAAAACCACTTTCTTTCGGTTTTTTCAATCTATCCAAGCCGAAACTCCATAAAATCTCAGATGATTTTGAATTATGTCCGATAATGCTCTCAATCAGCTGTGAAAGAAGGACTGAGTCGGTAGAATATTTCTCCAGAGTGTACCAATGATTTAAAAAAAAAGTTATTTTCACTGTGAATAAGGGAAAGTGTGTATATAAACTTCATGGATCTTGTTATTAAGAAATCATTCATTTCTCACCACCGCGTGCGTTTGACAATTTCAAAATCATATACACCGATGGAATACCGTTCAGCAGTTAGATTCTTCATATAAACGAGTCTCTGAGCTATTATAAGTCAGCGGTAATGATCAATCAGTGTCGAAAGAAATTTGTTGAAAACGTGTCAATGGAAACGAAATGAAACATCGTTTCTTCTTTCCAGTGCAGCGCGGTATAAAAGTCGAAAGTTTTAGCAAAGTGTGTAATGATATCACGCGTAAAAATAATCCAGTAAATCGGTATACCTATATCTATAATATAACGTGTACGCGTGTGCCAAAAACTACGGTAACTGGTAAGTCGAGCGATGAATTCTGCCGGGATTCCTCATTTCTCGAAATAATTTTAGCTCCGTTCGTTCGCTGTACCGAGTTAAACCTATTTACTCTGAAAAGTTGTTTTAACGCCCTATGCTCGATCGAGAGTAAATTTGCGAAATAATACGTCGTTACAGTCTTTTTTGAGTTCGAATTTACTACATACCTCCCGCGGGACAATATTTTACAGTGCTTTCGTGCTTATAAATTGTTTTCCAATTTTCGGAGTAACCGTACATCGGAAATACGTACAACGAAATCACGTTTCCTCTATATACATTAGGGTGGTTCAAAAAAAATTTATATTATTAATTTATATATTAATTTATGTATTATATACTTATTTCTGACTAGGAAGAAATTTAGTAATTTTTAGATGGCTGTAACTGGTCTTCTAATTATCATAATCATGCGTTATTATAGAGTTTTGAAAAGCTCAAAGAGTCAGCTTTCTGAATATATAATGGCATTTGCAAAAAATTTCAATGATCAGGTGTAATTTCGATTTTAATGAAAAAACAAAAATTCCCATGTTAAATGAATAGGAAACTAAAATAAAAATAGCGACCTCTTGGAGTTGAACTACGGCGCCTCTCTTTTGTGAGGATTTTTTTCTCACCGAACAGAAACATTTGGGAGGGTAAGAGTTTAAAAAAAAAAATTAATACATTTTTTTGAACCACCCTAATATACATACATTATTTCTCTTGTCTTGTTAAATTCCGATCGCACACATGTAACTATTGGTGAATGAGTACCTAGATACTTTTGATTTTTTTTTTAAGTATCTAGATCGGGAAACTTTGTATATACGTACCCGAATATCTGTACAGCTATACCTAGATATTCGAATATCGAAAGGAGGAGATCGTTTTCGCGAAGACCTATTGAATTACGTTCGACGCAGATGTTTGGGCCGTGTAGAAAAGAAAACGACAAAAATTGAAACAGCTGATGCGAAGCATACTCAGCCTGTATCTTACGTACTCGATATCATCGATCTCTTGTGTGACTATGAACAAAAATAAAAAATTGCCATTGATATCGGCAATGCCAAAGGCGTTCTGAATACGCGAATATACAACATCGAATATCCGGACGAGCTGAGTAATGATTTTCTCTAGTAGTCTGAGGCAAAGCGCGAAGCCTTGTCCTCCAGACACTTCAAAGTCTAGACCTTCTACGACAGCGACTCAACTCAAGGTTATTAGTGTTAAAAACAAAGGGTAAATTTAAGATCAAGTTTAAGTATCGTCTCACCGTTTATCTAGGCCATAGAAAAAAAAAAGATATTAAATTAAATTTTATTTGAATATGGATTTAAAAAAAGTGCCTAGAAACGATAGCTAGCTGATATTATTCTATACCCTGGAGGGTAACCGTATACGTTTATCCTTGAAAAAAATATCCACGTACCAAAAGTAGTACATAATCTGCAACGCTGTACCGAGAACGGAACTCAATTAACAAGTATATGCCATATGCACATTGAATATACGCTAATTGCGTAGCTATACATATAACACAGTGCTCCGAAGTGAGTAAACTCGAGCAAAATGAATCGAGGCGTTATTGTGTCGCAGTTGAGATAACCCCCAGACAATGGGGTAGGTCAACGTAATCTCACGCTCTCTCTTTGTCTCTTTCGCGAGTAATTCCCTTCTCGATGATAATATCGTTAAATTTCGCCATCAAGATCGATCGCCGAATTCTATTTGCTCTCCGTATCGCCGTATCGCCAGACTGTCTAGGTATGAGCGCTACATAGATGTAAAGGTCGTATAAGGGATGGGAAAAAGTAGCGCCTCTCTATATCCTCCAGGTCTTATATACCCTGGGTATATTTCCTTCCCCTGTCTCTTCAGGCGATCGATGTATGCATGGAGCTCGGGCGTAAGGTAGGTGCGAGGTTTTAAGTTGAGACAGAAACTGCACCCCATCCCCTATACGACCTGCGCCCTTGTTGTTGGTTCGGTATATATGTGGACGGGAACCCCGACCATTCCAAGAGCTTTTGCAACCATGCCTATCCGCTTCACCCTTGTATGCATGAACGCATGAAATACGTGGCTTCAGGTAGACTGCACATAGTGTTGATGCACCGAGTGCAAGAGCCCAGGCCTGGTGCCTGCGGAGTGCTAAAAAGAAATATCCGGCGAAAGCGATCGGCGAAAAGAAAGAAAAGAAGAAAGAACAACACTTTTGCATTAATTCCGTTGATCGCACATTTCGTGTTGATCAGATTCATTTTAGACTCCTATAAACTAACAAATATTCCGAAACCAACTCTTATCAGCTCAATTATTAGCTAACTTCAAACGGCTCCTATCCGAAGACGATTTTGGAATCAAGGAAGAAACCCTTTCATTCCAGATCACCCTGTATACTGTGAGATAAGAGAGAGAATCAGAGAAACAAAAAATCAGACTGGTATAAGATTTTTGTATTAATTGGAATGTCTAATGAGCCTGAAATATACCTTCTACAGTTGCGTTATGTTATCGATCACACTAATGACAATTTTTTTGCTAAAACACCGCCGCTTCTGAGGCTAGGTGCGGCCCTGAGTGGCGATACATAGTACGCGTGTAATTATGTGGGTACAGACCAGACGCTGAATATTTATATACCCGTGTATTTAATGTATGTGAGATGTACACGCGATAATAATGAATATTACCTAAAGGCGCGGTCAGAGCCCTTGACAATTATAAATTGAAAGTTTATTTATGAACAAAGATATGTGTATCTGGTATTAAGGGTATTTATAGTTGCGTACCTAATTCCTATTACCGCCTTAGCACCGATACCACGCGGTATATACAACTTCTTGACTATTTTTAGAAACGCTTATCTCCTCGTACCAGTCAGACTTTCTACGGTCCTGCGAGACTCCCGATTTCATATTCTCCCGCGTAGGTATTACACGAAACTCGATATTTTCCAAACAGACTTAGGTTAAGGTTACAGGTTCACGCCACGTTATATATGTATATAAATTAGGGTGTTTCAGAAAAAAAATTGTTTTTTTTTTTTTGGGTCAAATAGTCTGAAAAGTTTCTTTGAAGTTACTTTAAAAAAAAGAATTTTATATCTTAAGTCGGAAAGTCATAATAAGATACTATAGATACAAGGTAATAATAAGAACAAAACAAAAAAATAATTAAATGACTCATAAAAGCTGTAACTCTTTTTTCTGATAAAGTTACGGATATAATCATACGGGATGTTTTTCGTAGAGAATTTAATCTGCTATAAGGACATGCCGATCAAAATTCAAAAAAAAAAAATTCAAAAATTTCCATAGATTTTCTGACGTAAAATATAAAAAAAAAATTCTTTACATGCATTTCAGATATGGGAAAATGATTCTTAGGAGAATCCTTTTTAGGTCTGAAAGTAACATTTGAGACTATGAAACCAAAAAAAAAAATTCTTTCAACATTCTGAAACACCCTAATATACATAGAATTAATCACGCTGTTGTATATACGTACAGGGCATTCCCTCCAAAAGCGACCGTTGCAACTTCGAATTTGCATAAATGCACTAACTTCTTCCTCGTTTGATATGGTAGCATAGATACTATATCCGTGATTCTGGAGCATATGCAAAGTGCTTTCAAGCACTGATAACATCACCTCGTTAATAAGGTATGTATGTATGTAACCAACCTTTGTCGATCATTATAATGTCTTTTATAAGCACACCTTTACCTATATATATTTAGAAAAGAGTTACGGTACACAATTATTGCGAGCAAGCCTAGGTGTACCGCTGCGTGCTTAAAGAGGCGCTTATATACGATTATAATTCACGTTGGTTAATAAATATAATAATGAGCCAGGACAAAGACTGGACATTTCAGTCGTACACTGTATAATATCGTGTTTTCGATCTTTCCCATTCATAATTCTGTAAAAAAAAAAGAGAAGTCTATGAAAATGTGACTGAGAATTCTTTTTTCTCTAGGAATGAGACAAATGAGACATATTTGTGTATTTTACATAATTACGCGCACGATACCTGTTATCTCTAGTTTCAGAACTGTTATGACGTAGGTGCAGAGGTATCATGTCGTTCTACGAGAAGAATTTATTCGATACACAGAGATTAAGTAATCGCGAATATTTTTTATTCCCCCGGGTGTTGCCTGACTCCAAAACGATCTAGAATCTAATATACCTATACTATAATCCCACCTCGTATATAGAAATGATTTTACTTCTCGGTCTAATAAGTAACGAAGTAAAGAATTTTCTATACACGCAAAAAATCGAACAGGCGAATATACAAATTTCCAGAATCCGTTCTTATCCAACGCGTAAAAGAAAAACGACTAGCAAACAATATAGGTAGCCTTATTATGAAGGCAGAGTAAACTCAACACTGTGACGGAAGTGTAAAACATAATTAGTGTCGTTTTCCCGTCGTGGAAAAGAAATATAGATAGAAAGAAAAAGAAGCGTACATGTATTCTTCTTCTTCTTCTTATGCTTCCTTTTTTCAATCAGCGTCTCAAATTTCGACGAAATTCTCGGAGGAAATCTTCTAAATATAGAAACGTAGCGGCTGTATAACCGTGGCGAAGAATTACGGAGTTAAATAATGAACGGTGCGGTAACTAAGCGGAAGTCTAGAATTCGCGGTCGAGCTAGTTAGCGATAGAGTTCTTTGCACCTGTGCGTTAAACCGATTAGAATAAGGATTGAAAAAGTTCAAACTATAAACTGCAGCATCCGTGAATTGCAACAACTGTGTTTATACGCGTATAATATGAGTCATTTCTTGATACCAGAAATACAACTCGATGTCTCTAAAAAAAAGCTATACCAGGAAAGAAATATAATTAAAAAAAAAAAAGACGAGAAGGAAGTAGGTACAAAAACTGAACCTGGACTGTCATTAACCTTAAGAGTCATTCGTCACGTGCAGTCACATATACCTAGATATAGGTATACATACATTGGAAATAAGACGTGACGAATGACAGTTAAAGTTAACGGATCATAAAAACTATGACATTTCGTGATTCGGAAGGCCTATATTGATTATATTTAAGGAATCTTGTTGTATTCGGGCTTTGGTCACAACATATCGATGATAAATTTGAACTAACGCTTCGGGTATCCTTAGACATTCGCTTTTTCTTCGTATGCAAATTAGGTATACATACATGTACCTGATACTTGCGTAGCGTCAGCGAATTATAAAAACTTCGGTAATATTTATTAATAGAGTTTAATCATGTGTGCTGCTGTGGATGTGTCAGCAATAATGAACATCCCAAGAATTCTTGGGTCTCGTAATACCCAGAAAATCAAGGGGTTTGGATTAATTCGCGTGCGAAATTCATCCAACGGAAGAAAAGGAGTTTAAAATTGAAAAGAAACAAAAATATCTGGTTAACTTGACGTGAAAAATCGTAGCCAATTATAGCATTGACGCAGTTAGGTGGATATAATGTCTGTGTATGTTTATCTCTCATTGTCATTCAACCAGGACTGTTGTACTTTTGTACTTTTGGCAGACTTGCAGGTTTGGAATAAAAACATGTTGTGTGATGATACAAGTTTTGATCTTTAGCTAATTGTAAAATGGAGCAATTATTATTGTCGCAGGAATACAGAGACGAATTTATTACTTATATTATACACTTGCGGCACTAAACGAGAGACAAAGAGCTGACTCCGCATTGATGAAAAATTCGTGCAATTTGAAATGCAACACTTTCTCGGTTAACAATGTCCGGGAATTGATAAGTCCACGTGTATAGCTGGTACGTTTATAAATAGAGATTATAACGCCTACGTTAGAAACCACAAGGATTATAAGTTGAGAACTAAATAGAAACTGTATGACTCATGATTACAGGTATTTATTCCACTGGCTCGAGGTATTGCTCATTCTATTGAGCCAGAGAAGTTATACCTAAACTTGTATGTAGAACCCGTGTACGTCTCGTATATTTGTCTATAAGTAGACTTCGACAAATTATGCACATTTCAATCAACCGGCACAACAACAAGATATGTGCGGTAATTTGTGTTTCATTCACAAAGTTTATATGAGTAGAGCCAGGTGCACACATGTGACAGAAAATCGATCAATATACTTAGCAGACTGAAGAAAGGAAGAGAAATATATGTAGCACGGTACAATAGCTGCCATAGTCCTTTTTACCGACTGATATTACCCGCTGATTGCAGATTATCGAATTACTATACCAAAAAAGAGATATTGATTAGATTTTCGTTATGGCATTCGATGGTTTTGTATAGAAGATAAGTACGCGCTGTTATCAGACGTTAACTGATACTTATAAAAGAAATTACTTTCGTATCGTAAAATATTGCGTAGTGTATGGAAA
Source organism: Tenthredo amoena (assembly GCA_963966615.1). NCBI lineage: Eukaryota > Metazoa > Arthropoda > Insecta > Hymenoptera > Tenthredinidae > Tenthredo > Tenthredo amoena. The sequence goes on along the minus strand of OZ016482.1, from coordinate 5,185,926 downwards.
CATGGCGGCTCATGACTGCGGAGTTTACATATTTTTATTATTACCGTTGCTGAAGCAGATATACGGTAAAAACTAACGCGATTCTACACGAACCGCAGAATACTGAAAATTTTCTTTCTCAATTGCGGTTACCATGCATCTTTTTCTAATTCATTCTTCAATTTTTCAAGAACTATCGTTTATCTCTATTTCTCTCAAAGTTTGAAATATTGTAGTTATTGTGAGCTATCCGCGTCAGCAGGGTATTTTACGTAAAGAAAGACGTTGAAGGATGATAATTTCATTTGCAGTGAACAAGACGAGCTCCACAAAGAGGAGGACGAACAATTATTTCGGAGGTGTTCTGTATTGACCTAAGCTAACTAATTGTAAGGCTGTCTATACTATACCTATAGCATAATGTGACGAATCGCGTGGTCACAAGGGGACAGCTATTGGCATACATATGTGTAGCAATTGTATTATGATAAATAATCGTACATCATGATAAAAGCGTGTTTTCCCTAGTTGTAAGAAAGAAAGAAAGGAAGCTTCAGCTTCAACGAAATTCCTATTTTTTCAATATCATTGGGCCTCTATGATTAATGACATTGCAATTGAACCTAACTAGTGACTAATGACAATTGCACTGAATAAAAACGTTCGTTATAAGAAACTCATTATATTTCTCGTTCAATTATACTCTAAGTTAGTTTAATCACGCGATATTAAATGTGCTGACCTATCGTCTATCGTTTAATTGCTATTGAGCGCAATTGTACCAAAACCGATACGTATTTCATGCGAAAAACTAAGGTTAACCAAAACCTGCACGAATAAATATTCTCCCACAGTCGCGTAAAAAAATGTCGCGTATAATCGTTTTTTAATCATATAAATACATAATATATGGAATCGTCATGCTTTGAAAGCCGCTGAAATTATTCTTACATAAATGTTTATTTATCGATTCAATACGTGACAAAAATTTATGTTTCAACTCAAAAACTGAGCAATTTTTGTCTCCCGCAAAGACCGCTGCCGTATAAGCTAGCCCGATTGGTCAGGCCGGGGAACCTAGTGTCATGGCAGTCGGTTGAGTCACTATTTCTGAATGCGAACCACTGGTCTATGCGTTGTAGCGTATGACTTATGTCAGCGAAACCCGAGACTAATTGTTGAGAACCACTGTCTGCAGACTGATTTTATTGGCTAGTGTTTTTCGCCTCCATTCAAGGTCATTCAAGCGATTTAAATGTCCTACAGTTGTAAGATTCTTTCCTTTCTTCTTATTTGATAAAAGGAATAACCAAACTGCGGACACGCCCGGGTCGCGACTCATCTTGTTCCGCACGGTTTTGTTAGCTGTATTTCTAATTGTGTTTATACCACAAACACAGATCCTCTTGACCGCTCAAATTATACCTACCCATGCAATCTCCGGAACAGGAAGAGAGATACAGGCCGAGCGACACGAACGAATAAATGCGTATATCCCTGTAACTTGCAGGCTTCTAACTTCGCGTATTTTTAACTTACGTCTCTAACAACTCGTTTTCTTCAAATACTGTATATATGAAGGACATAAAGATTAACACACGACTCACCTAATCCCATTTCTCTGAATATCTCTTTTGGGGCAATTTCTTCTACCGGATCCTTCCTGTAGCACATACCCGCCGCCGGAGTGCTTCCTTTTTCTTGTTTTTTCGGTGCAGGTTCCGTCTTCGTAACAGGCTCTGCCTGAGCCGTACGAGACGGAGGCAATAATGGACAAGATTCTGGTTCCGACTCGAACTCCGAATCGCCGGTTTCAGCACCGGCTTGAAGGAACTTATTGTGCCCGACGCTTTCAGTCGCGATGAATTCATTCGAAAATTCGTAGCCCGGAGCAGCAGCTGCCGAGCCTTTGTTTCCAGGGAAACTCGGATAACTCTCGAACGGTTCTGGTGTACCTATGCTAATTGGTTCCGGCGAAGCGTCCCGGGGAATAGGCGGTAACGATTTATTCGGTGGTTCCGGGGTGGGTTCGCGTTCACCAAATTTCTCAAGGGGTTCGCACTTCTCAAATTTGTCTGCAGGTTTCTCTACGACGTTCCAAGAATCGTCTTCGAACGGTTGCTGATGTTGACCGTGTTTCGGTGTAGCTGTCTCTTTCGGTTCCTGGCCGACGATTTCGTCCTTCAAGAAATCGATTTCCGGTGATTTCTGCGGTTCGGGTAAAACGGAGGACTTTATATCACCGAGGAAGTCAGCATCCTCAGGCTTCTTAGTCGCCGTTTTCAACGCCGCACTGTCAAAGTCCAAACTTCCCAAGAGCTGGGTCGTATTCTCTCGCGTCAGAGTCGTAAGTTCCGGCTTATTGACTTGGCCATAAGAATCGTGCTCGTGTCCGAACGTATTACGGTCCATTACCTTGGCTCCTGGCCTTTGGTCGTCCGCAGCGTCCTCCAATCCAAAGAGGTCCTCCTTCGGGTCGATGATGTCCTGGACCTCTGGCATCTTCAAAGCTGCCTGGGCCAAATCTTCGAAGACTTCTTCGACGGATTCGGACTTTTTCACTGCACCAGCCTTAGCCTCAGCTACTTGGGCCTCCAAAGCTCGTTGCAATTCGGACGTTAAATCACCGGCCAAAACTCCCTTTACTCCACCGGTAGGAGATATTTTATCTTTTACCGTTACTCCCTGTTGCTGTTGTTTATTTTTCTCCAGCAATTTATCCTCCCTTTGACGATCGTCGACTACTTGTTTCACCGCTCTTGATTGTAGTTCCGGTGTGTGATAAGCTTCTCGCGAACGTTCACCGTCCATAAAGGCTAGAGAGGCGGCCTTAGGGTCGACCTGCGGCAAACCAGAAGCCGGGTTAAAATGCTGGAAGGGTTGGGGGTCCTGCGCCTGCGCTAAACCAATTTCACCGAGTATATCACGGACGTCGTTTATTGGCTTGTCTAGTACGTCGTCCAGGGTTAGTTTTGCAAAATCTGCCGAAGGGGGCGGAGTCGCAGTCGCGGGCACAGGTTGCAGGTTCCTTTCGTCGGCCGGTAAGCTCGAGTCCAGCAGAGATCGCTGTGAGTTTATACCCTCGTGTTTATCGATTGAGTCAGGGTGAAACTCGTCGCCGATGGCACGTGGCAAGTCGACCAACTGCGCGGACAGGAGATCCTGAGACTTGGCGGCCATGTCCTTCGTCTCATGAATGGGCGAGGTGTCGTGCTCGAGGTGTTCAAAGTCGTCGAGTGAGTCGTGGTCACGCTTCAATCTATTTATTGTATCAGCCAAAACCTCATCCTTCAATTTCTCCATGTTATCCTTTGATTGTTCAAACTTTTCCATTATAAACGCGTTCCTATTGCCTCGATAATAGACCAATAAACACCGCACCGATTCACCTCACGAATAATATCTCGAGAAAGGTGTATTAAAACGTATTCTATATCTAGCCTGCGAGTCTACTTTTATTCGTATCGGAACAGTCTAGGTATTGCGCATAAAGTATTCACTGTACACTCCGGAAATACGTCGCAGTATAAGTCCTCTTGATCGAGAGACCGGATCCCAGCGGCACGAATATTTATTTTTCCTTCAATTCGGTACAATCGCTTGATGTGGAATGTAACGTTTCTCCGAGTCCTACGTACAGTTTTCTGTTGTTTTTTTTTTTTCTTCTTCTTTTCTTTCTCCTCCTTATTTCATAAGGTCGACGGTATATCCTTGATGGAATATATAAAACTGGGAACAAAAAGTAAATAAAAACTGTTTTTCGTACTTGACTTTTGTTCGCGTTTACTTCAGCTGTCAAATGTCAGAAACCACGAGTGAACAGACGAGAGAAGAGAGAGAACGGACAGAGAGCAGCGCACACAACAGCGCGCACACGGAGCCGGTCGTACGCAACAGCAGCAGTCAGACAAGGCGAAGCAGCAGACGGGCGGCACTCGGATTCACTACGCGATCGTCGTCCTCTCATCGTTGTGGTAGTGCTCCTTCTCCCACCCTGTTACCCGGCTTCCTATATCCCCTCCGGCAGGCCTCCCCTCATCGCATACAAGCATCCGATACATTCATACGTATACATACATACATGAATTGATAGATACAGCTAAGGGGAACAGCCGACCGGCCGGCCGGCAACCGGTACCTTTTCTCCGCGGCTCGCGTTTCATTGCATTTTTTGCACCGCCCCCGCCAAACCGTGAACCCCGCGGTCGAGACAGTTTCACAAAATATTAAAAAAATGGGGAGGTCAACATCGAGCCGAAAGATTTTCTCCTTTTTTTCATTCGATATGGCGAACCTCAAATATGTGATCGTATATCGTTATCATCCAGGGACGTAGGGTTGATTAACCGATCGCAAAATTGGTGGGATATTTCTCTGGGCTTATTGGTGTCGGATATGCGATGCAAACTCGTGGGTGGTGGACTAGAATATCTATTTACGACCCTGTTAATCCCCACCATGACTAAGCCCGCGCTGACTCAATTCCGCTTTCCAACTAGGTATACTATGCATCGAAACTTATGGCACCTCGTTGTTTAATAGTTCGCAGTCGATGCGACACGACAAGGCGTGTCGGCTGAGAAGCGAAATAGGCGAATATTGAAGAGCGGAATAATTTATGAATATTATTATTACCTAGCCAATAGCTCGTATATTTTTTCATCGATTTTAATCATTCGATAATTTAACGGTTCAGGAAACTATTTTCAGACGGCTCTATACCAACAATAGATACAATAATCTTAAAAACGAGTCGGTCAAGCATTCCCATTTAAATTTTGCGATTTTCACTTAATCGCATTAGTCGGTTGGTGTGGCGGGAAATGAGAATGAGACTCTTGTCAGATAAAAGGTTGGAGCATCAGACGTCCGGCGATCCGGCGAGATTGCGGCAATTGCGGACCAGATGAAAGATAATGACGCGGGCAGTCAGCAGTGTGGTAATGACGCAACGAGAAATGGGGAGGGGAAACGAGCCGTACCGGGATTTCAGGCGATCGACTAAACGTGCTGCCACCGCAGCGAGTACCCCAAGAAACTAGAGCAACCACCACAGACTTATCTTCGCGTGCGTTCTACTTTACCACAATTACTAATCACGATTTAAAAAAAAAAAATAAAGAAAAAGAATTGATAGATATTAGTGCATGTAATTTGATAAAAATAGAATAAAAAAGAACTAACTGACAATACTTATGTCAAGATGGTTGAGGATTGAGGAACGCTGCACTATGTATGTGTATTTTATATGTATGTATGTATGACGACTAGGGCTGTGCGGTACTGAAAGTTTGATACCAATTTTTAGTATGGGTTTTTCAATCCGTAAATCCGGTTCACCGAAATATCGCAATTTCGATGAACAGCAAAATATCGAAATTCTCGAAAACCGAATTTACGATAGACCCAGATATCCTGCAATACCGAGATTATGCCGAAATATTATCAAACAAAACTACCAAAATACTGATAAAAACCGTAATCCTTGCCAATGAAACCAAAGGTGTATCTTCATCTTTCAGTATGTCAGTTTTTTCCGTGGTTTTTATATTTCGATATACTATACACCGGCTTATAGACATTGACTGTCTACCGATTTTTTCATATTCAGGAATGTACCGAATTCTTGATATCTCGTTATTGGTATTCACAGCCGATTTCAATGCCGAAACACTTGAAGAGAAGAGATACCGAAATATCGCCTCTGATATAACGTATTCCACCAATACTATTATACATCATGACAATACCATTCTTGTGATAGTATATCATCTACTATTTTAACGGGCATGTGTAGGTATAATACAAAAAATTCAATCAAATAAAGCATATTCTGTCTTCTGTGCGAAATGTCTTCGGCGACAAGTGCCACGAACGACAGAGAAATAGCTTCAAAACAGCCAATGTATATATAGGCATATCGCCGTTGTATATAGTGCCGATTTATGATTTATAAAATAACCACAGTACCAACTATACAATACTTGAGACGATTAAATTACTTGTACAACGGTATTTTTATGATTCGACGTAAGATACCTATAGACACGTATTTCACTACCGAATTGATAACCCGTAGCGATGAGAGAATATTGGAAAAATAATAACGATAATATACCTAAATGAAATACGTTTTCAACGTGTCGGATGGAAGCCTCGATCTCGCTGCTAGCCGATGCCATGGGTTTAATCAACACGCGAATTGGTTTAACTTACAATTAACCCAAATACCTATACCGATAAATCGTGTCGAGTGTAGGATTTGCATGAGTAAAACGAACAGCGAACTATTATTGCAGGCTGTAGCTTACATTAGTAAAACGCAACTGGCCGTGGAATTCTTATTGAAAACATTTTGTTACAGCTGCATCGACTGTCGATTGTTTCAAACTGCACACTGTCCAATCCTTTGTAACCTCGGTTCTTCGTGGCAGCCACTACGAGGGCAGCACGTTACGCAAGCGCCTCGCGTACCCCGGAATGGTTAATCTCCCTCAAATATCTCTGACGTAACGGCAAACGCGCAAGCGTCGGTTTTTTACGCTGTGTGCATTGCCGTTCGAGCTCGGGAGTGTCGAGCCGCCGCCACCCAGTGGCGGAGAAGTGTGCCTCTTGTTAAGAACATGGCTACTACACGGTTCCGCGTTGCTTTCGCCGCCACTCAGCAGGAAAACACTGAAATATCTTTAAAAAATGGAATACCATCTCACACCGGTGTACGGAATGGAAAACTCAACGGTTACCCAACCATCTCCAATGACGTACAGCTCCGGGTAAGTCATGTTCACTCATCACGTGTGCGAAATACTTCGCGAGACGGAAGGTCATGTTTCACTCCCGTTCTCAATTCATATTTACGTACACAATATACCGAATGTAGGCTAATGCAGGGCGGAGTTCTACCGTACCTTTCAATAAAGAGCCTTGAATGAAGATCTTATTACCACTAACGTGGCTTGATCGAAATCTCATTGATCATATCTAATTCGTGATAACTTGACATTAATTACACATCGTATGATCGGGTGTCAGCTGAAAACCTACATCCTCGGTCTTCCCCTCCCGTTTGATAAAAATTATCGTAAGTTAAACAGCGACTTTGACGTTTATAATATCTTTTATTTTTAAACAAGTACAACACATAATGCAATAGTTTTTATTTCGCGTACTTTAATTCACGACCGGAAATCGACTCATCAACGGTATACATGATTTATCAAACAGCACAGTATGCATGCGTGTTCCTAATATATCGCTCTCACAAATCTACCGCAAAATGTCGTAACACGAAGCTTGCCACTCTCCCCAGCTGCATGAGGAAATTCATTGGTTTTATACGGGGTTAAAATCAATAGTTCCAAACTTCGTATCTATGAAGGTGTGCAATACCTTCCAAACTATTTTCACTGGCATTGAAATTTCCGCAAACATAAACGGAAGATGATTTTTTACTCAGACATGGCAGAAAAAAAATTAATAAAATAGTAAAAAGAAATAATAATGATATTACATGGACCATTCGCTTTCTAATTTTTACGCTTCACTATCATGGATGATGAGATTTTGCAATTTGCAAACAATTCTTCATAAATACTTGATTGTTCCTTTTTCTTCTTTACATTGAATGCAAATAAAAAGTACAATTCGTTTTCTTTATAGAAGAGGAACGCTGTCGACGCATCAGCAAGCTACAAGAACAAAGAATCTTTTGAGCGAATTTCATTCGTAACGGCCGCTCTGACTCATCTTGGATTCTACTTTCTTATGCTCTTGGGATTTATTAATCAATTATTATTCACACCGAAAGTAGCCCAAGAACAATATAGGAAGGTAACGAGGAGAAGGAGTAATTTGCGTTAGCTTGATAACGAACTTAAATTACTTTACAACTTGTCTACACAGCTGTGACTCACTATCAAAGTGAATATCTTTTTACGTAAAAACCAGGACGCTGTTCAATTCTCATTTGCTGGTATTTCATTTATACATAGATTATATTTATCAGCTGATTATATGAGTCATTCTACTCCCAGAGTCAATCATAAGTTACTGAAGTCTTGAATTTTCAAATAACCCATTGACTTTTTACATTTATTGAAATAACGCGCGTGTTTTGTTGTTACTTTACAGGGTTACGCGCCACTTTATGATCAATTTGAAGTATTTTATCTTCGGTACGTTTATCGAAGGATAAGAGATTGCTGGAATCGACCCATCTCTTCAGTTCCTGGTGCAGAAGTTACCTTGAAGGACCGGGTAACACACGATTATGGCTGGTCTTTTGAGTAGGTATTACATGTCTCTGGATATCATATCTTACATTCATCCCTTATGCTAAGATATCATTTTTAACTTTGCGTTAGACAAAAAAAGGAAGTTATTATAATCTTCACCGAATCTCCACGTTTTGAAGTACAAAGAAGTTCTGAAGTTCAAGATTCAACCATTTTCTGATAAACATCTGGGTGTGATGTATCAATTGATGCGGTTTTTACTAACTTAAGACTGATCAGCTTTTGGATTTAATGAGTCCAGTAGCTTTCAAGTTATTCAAAGAACGCAATTTAATTAAAATAAGTTCCGTTTAATGATATCTAGAGATCTGGTCAATGGGTTTTTATGATTCCAACCTCAATCGATGGGATTTGCCCCTACTTAAATCTGGATAAATTTTAAAATAATCTGTCCGGTAGTTTTCACGTTAGAAATAAAATTAACTTTTTGTTCGTAATACATGTTTTTTTCCTTTTATTCTAAATTTTTCTCATGGATTATAATTTTGTGAGCTTTGGAAAGCTAGGGCTGGCCTATTGAGGTCAGTGGATTTATCTGCCTATATGAAGTGATGTTGTATCAATAAACTCTTCGGTCCTGTTTCGACGTTTGACAAAATTTTTAACTTTTATATTATTGATTACAGATTCACAGGTACAGAGACCAAATGTATCAATTTGGGTTCCTATAACTATCTCGGATTTGCAGAAGCCACAGGTAGCTGTGCCGAGCAAAGTATTCAAACTTTGAAAAGGTACGGATGTGCGAGCTCCAGTACGCGTCTGGAATTAGGTAAGAGAGCTCAATGTTTGAATCACATTGATCCGTGAGACATAGGCAAAGACAATAAGCCGTCCAACTTGGTCACTGTTTTGTCTGTTTTAGGCAATTTGCCAATTCACGATGAACTGGAGAAGCTAACAGCCAAATTTCTCGGAGTTGAAGATGCCATAGTATTTGGAATGGGATTTGCTACAAACTCTCTCAATTTACCATCTCTGATTACCAGAGGTTGTCTTGCTCTTAGCGATGAGAAAAATCACGCCTCTCTTATCCTCGGACTCCGTTTATCAGGAGCTACTACCAAAGTGTTCAAGCATAACAGTAAGTTTGCTTTTCACGTGAAGTCACAAATCCTTATTCAGATCTATAACATCCCTGAATGAATATTGCGATTAATCAATCAATCAATTATTCATTATCAAGAACTGATTGAAAGCTCGAGCTTTCTACTGCTTAGGTATCGCATAGCTAGATTGAAAGTGGTTCTGGATCTTGGGTAACATGTTTAAAGTTTCATCTAGATACCAATCACCTTGAAAAGTGTTTGAGGGAAGCAATCATCCATGGTCAACCTGGCAGTGGTAAACCATGGAAAAAAATATTCATTGTCGTCGAAGGTATTTATTCCATGGAAGGATCCATTGTTCACCTTCCCGAGATCCTTGAACTGAAGAAGAAATATAAGGTGATTTTGCTATTTGTTAATTGCTAAACAAACATCAATTTACCCGTTAATTACTGAAATATTGATATATGCGAATCTTTTTTTAAGGAGGTGTATAGCAATCTTTTTCATATCACTTGCACGCTGCGAAAAAATATTATATTGACTTAGTTCTTTCACAGCTGATTATTTGGATTTGCAGACCTAATTCGAAATTGTTTGAAATTTCATAGACTTTGCCTTACATAGATTAAGTCTACGAAAGAAAAAGTCGTTGTCGCATCATTCATCAAAACTTTTTTTTTTATTCAGAGGGAATATTCTAAAACCATGTAATTTCAGGGTAAACCAACAACATATAGAATAAGGTCAGTCTTCTATTGTTCTGGGCACGTAACACACTTTTTTTTTCAGCATTTACAAAGAAATGGCTTCAAACACCTTTTTATCAAAGCAATCAATCTATCCAAGGCAAGGTCCATAAAATGTCAAATGTGAACAAACTGAGCCAATAAAATATTTCTTTACAGCGTACTGGTAATTTGCACCTTATGGTCATAATATATCATTCTTTTTTCTCAACTATTCAGGCCTACCTTTATCTTGATGAGGCGCATAGCACCGGTGCTATTGGAACACACGGAAGAGGTGTTTGCGATTATTATGGAATTGATTCTCGTCAGGTTGACATACTTATGGGTACCTTTACTAAGAGCTTTGGATCTGCTGGAGGATATATAGCTGGTACTAAGGTGAGATATAATTTGCACATTGTATACATAGTTAATAGAAATAGAAGATACATTTTTCATTTTAGAGTAGTACCTTGATTATCCGGGATCGTCTGGACCAGGGATACCCCGGATGGTTGAAATTCCGGATAATCGAGCTTTTTCTGTATTCCAATGCCATCAATATAGGTACTGTCGATTACTGAATGATGTCTTTGACCTCAACCTAGGTGCCTGATAAGAATCATATTCATTACCAATCCTTCTCTGAAGAAATAGTAACAGCTTCACGACAGCATAGTCATAGTTGTACAGTTTGTACATTTGCTTTAGGTATATCATCGTGTGATAGACTGACGTCAGATCAAAGATAAGATTAGAACCTAGAATATTTTTACGCATTATTAGTTTACAAGATTCCTATCTCAGGCTAATCTATGATTTTAATAATCCAGCTGTAGTATAACTAATTTTTTTTAAGACATTCATCCGATAAAATAAATACGATAATTATGTAAAAAATAAGTATGCTATCAAAAATCAAAGCTGAACAATTGTAGGGTAAAAATCGATGTGTTTTTCATTGTGTTCAATATTTCAAATTATTTATATTGCCTCAATTGAACAGATAAAATGTTACTATCAGCCAAAGGTTCACAAATGATATAATTACGAGCTTATGGGTCAAATTTTTAATTATCTTGAAAAAAATTAGAGAGTTGATAGCTGTAAATTGGCTGAAAAAAAAAAATCATTCACAGAAAAAGTAAAATTCATGGAATCTGGACAGTTGATTAGATAGACCAGATTATTTCGGTTTTTTGAATTTCCAGAAAATTTCTGACATTGAATCTGTGCCAAATTATAGACTTTTTTCTTGTGTGAGAATTACATTTATTGTTCGATCAGAAAGCTGATTCTCTTACTATTCCTAGCCACATCATAGATCAAGAAGTATAGAGTGCAGATATTATCATACCTTTTCAAACGATATCATTGTTTGCAGGAACTTATTAATCATTTGCGGGTGTACAGCCACGGACATGCCTATGCATCGTCAATGTCACCACCAGTAGCACAGCAAATCCTTACATCGATGAGAATCATAGCTGGTGAAGACGGTACAGATGCAGGGAGAAAACGCACGAAACAGCTTGCAAGGAATACAAGATATTTTAGACGCAAACTCAATCAGATTGGTGTTATAACTTACGGAAATGCAGACTCACCTGTAGTGCCTATGATGGTTTATCTATTCTCGAAAATAGGGTGAGGAAATTACAAAAATTGTTTGTCATTGTCTAGTTTCCATAATTTATTGGCTATAAATTCATGCAAACTCAAATACAAATCTTCTCAAACGGTTTTTCAACCATACTTATCAAACACAATGTGCAGAACGGTGGTGCGAACTCTTACAACACGCGGCATTGCAGCAGTTGGTGTTGGTTTTCCGGCCACACCGCTTATGGCAGGCAGAATACGGTTCTGTCTTTCAGCAGCGCATACAAAAAAGCAATTAGATTATGTGAGTATATGCCTACACTTATTACAACTGTATAAGGTCCTGATTAATTAAAAATATCGTGATATCTCATTGGCAAATTGAATGAAAGCCATTTGAGAGTAAGTTCAGCCCTAGTATAATCTCATATTGTAAATTGTTACTGTTTCACCCCAATCAATTAATTATCCTTGTGATATCACGACATAGTGGATGAATAATATATTCTTGATTCTGATGTCATCATACTTTGTGCTTGTTACAGGTTTTGAGCAACATTGAGGAGATGGCTGACACATTGGGACTCAGATACTCGAGGAAACAGCGTGATCCAAATCCAATTGAATACTATTCAGACAGTGAAACTGAATGACCTTTCTGATAATCTGAATAGACTGAATAGTTCAAATATAGTGAAGAGGAGTCGTTCTCTTCCTGAACGAATTCTTCTCCGCTTCAAACTGTCCTAATAACATCAAAGGCCATTTAAAACCAAGCACAAATGATCGACTAAAGATTAGTTATACGAATCTTAGACATTAATTATTAACCCGTTTATTTTTTCCTCTCCAAAAAGAGAACCGATCTGTTGTGAAAATATACCTTAATTACTGACGAGAAATGTATTACTGTATGTTATTATATTATTAATATCATTCAAGATCAGGATATATTTTAGGATTTGATTTCTCTTCACAATAATATGTAATTACTAAAAGTATTGCCGCTTTCAAAATTTAACTCTTAATAAATAGATTCTAGTGTATCTTGGAGGGCTTGTTTTTAGGTAAATCAAAATGTGCAGGCACAAGCAATTGATTTCCTATTTAAATTCTATTGAAGAGGCCCTCTTACCTTAAATTGAACTCTGACATGAACAGAAAACAAGATCTCATAAGCTATTACACATAAAAACAGTGATAAGCGAAATAAACGGGTTACTGAATTACTGTATAGATATTTAATTAAAAAAATATGCTATTATTCTAGAACTGCATAGTCGAGATATCTAACACATATTTACGGCATTGTCAGTGCTCTACCGATATGAAGTAACTGTACACGCCGACAACAGCATTTATTCCACGTCACAATTATTCTGAAATCCCTTCAGATGTTATTTCCCAATACCAAAATCATATCTTCAATAAAAAGGTTCTGCTTTCACAGTAGTCCTTACGGCGAACAATAAGTTATCAATCAGTAAAGTAGAGAAGTTCTATGTTTCGAAAGGTCACGCAACACAAATATATGGCCGTCGATCAGTCGTATTTGTGAATCAGGTCATACAAAATAATGATTATATACGTTGAGTTGAATGTGTTGAGCTAAAAAAACAACAAACCATGTTGTGATCATTGCAGAGAGCAATTCACCAGAAATTTTGATAGGAACTTGACTTGATAAACACTACAAACAGCACAATTAATTGGAAGTTGTTAGTTTCATATCTATGTTGAGAAAGAACATTGTTGTACCAGGCAAATCACATTAAAATAATCATATCACCGTGAATCGAGGTGCTGAGACCGTATTATGCATTTACATATCTCTATTTTTAATGCAGATGTTCGTATAACGGTATAAGGTTGCTTGTTCATTGGTTCTGGACACGAAAACATGAATATTGAAGTTGATGGAATTTATATATATTCTTTACATGTATCACAGCTTATCACTTGACTTAAATTGGCAGGCGTACTAACATTAATTTATATTCTTACGTTTGTTTTTACTTCACTTACAATTAAATTAAATCTCGTATTTTTCACACTGGTATCTACGTATTTACACACTATCTCTGGCTTGTTACTTTTTGCGAATCAAGGGTGCAATATGATTTTCAACTTTCACTGTGATGAACATCGTTCCGTGACACCGGCTCTTACAATTATTTTCACTTGATTATATTAACTAACGATAAGTATTTGTATGATAAGTTTATCTCTGGGAATGCAGTGTTTCATAACTACCTCTTCAACACAAAATCCTATACTGTATTAACGACTATAGACGAATAAGACACATAGATTTATTCGCGTTTGAAAAACAAATATAGTTAACGCAACGTTTCGGATATGGAATGAAAATTGCAGAACATTATCATCACTGCACCGTAATATGTACCACCTAAGTTTCAATTTCTATAAGCTAAATTCTGTGTTAAAATGCCAGATGAGGAGTGTAATGATGCAGTTTTCGAATGAATACCGATGTCACCAAAGATTTCAGTACACGTGATGTCGCCTTATACCTATAATTGTATACATCACACTGTACAGTGCAACTTGTTGTATTATATTACCTATTAGTGGTAAAGATTGTCATTTTATGTTGTATTCATGGATTGAGCGACAAGAGGTAATCCGAATAATTATTCAAATCGAAGAAAATTTAATATAGTATACTTACGGCGATGCTTCCCGGTATCATACGGAGTAATCGTAATAGGTAATACTTCTATCTCTTCTATATGCACGAAAATCGTTCAAGTTTGATATTTACAATAACATATAATATGGTATGACTGGCTTATAGTATAGTTTCTGCGGTGTTATACAATCTTGGTGAATACCTCAATCGTACGTTAAAACAGAAGTCTGTTGAAGACTATTTCTGATGCAAATACCTATATCACGAATTTGAGAGAAGAAATCTTCAGAATTCTGTTCATCTGCGTTTGGATGACAATTTTCTACTTCGAGATTAGTATAATCTTTTAATTACTTTGTTTTGTCCATTATTGACTTCTAAACCTCTAAGAATTCGTTATTGGATGTGTCTTGATGATTCCATGATATTACTAATTACTAAAGGCAAGCAACCAATCATTTTTGTATTTTATTTCGTAAATTGATAGAAGCAAAAAATCAAATCGTAATATGCAGTTGCATTGTAGACATTTTCACTGACAAATACCTCTTTCTGCACCACCTTTTGTCAAAAACGCGATTATTGTGGAGTTTTCCAAGCACTAATCAGACAGATTGAAACTTCATTGACATTTCAGATTTTTGATTATCCATGCTGCATGCTGTACTCATCCCATATAAATTGAGTCTCGCCCCTCAATTGATTTATTCTTTCAAATTGCTGAGTAAGCAAATGTATTTTTCGTTCACGTTTCTCACGTTTAATGATATCCTTTGATTATATCATCAGAAATAGCTATTCTGTCATTTTGTACTACAGAGCATGCTTTGACATGCCACTGATTCTTACAAACGATCAGTTGATTAATTAAAAAAAATAAATAAAACACTAAACTTCCTCTTTCAATCCGTATGAATTACAAAGAAACCGAAAAAAAAACTGTAAATGTGAGTTTCGGTCATATTTGACCACGCGCTCGATTAATTGTATCATAAGAACGTTCATTGCACCTAAATTTGTATTTATTCTTTAGGATAATCTCGCTACAATTGTTACTTGCTTATGAAACTGGATATATTAATCCTTAGCATACTTAACTGCCACTGGTAGAAAACAGGCCATTTGTTGTGTCATAAATATTATCATTTTTTGTGAAGATATTAGCAACACTTTGGCATTATAGGTAAAGATATATATATATATATATATATATATATATATATATATATATATATATATAATATGTAGTCATATGGGGTTTCAAGTGCAGTTATTTACTAAGCTTTTCAATATTGAATCGGCTAATTGTGAATGCAAGCATCTAGCACATGTCGGTATCGTGCAAATTTTTCAGCACATTTCAAATACGTAACGACATTGTTTGTTCGGAAATAGTAATTATCTTCATCGCGACAGAACCAGACATTTTACGATTTGGTGAATTGATAAATGTGCCATACTTGTTTTTACGCTCGAGAAGATCTCTCGCAATTTTGATCGCAAAACCCATGTGTAAGATGTCAACATACTTAATAGGCTGCACAAACTATATAATATTACATACACACATATCTTTCCATCTCAATATTTGAGTGTCTTTCTCTATTTCTCTCTCTCTCTTTTTGCAAATTCACGCATTCCTATCACAGTTTTATTTTTGTAATAATTAACGATTAGGATAAGAAGAAATTTATGTAAAATATACTATTATTATTACACAACTTGGCTGTTTCCATTGCATACCTCTGTCAATTTCATCCATCACCTATACCTATATTCCCGACATAATTACATGAAATCATTTTGCGATATCTTATCTAATTGATGAAACATGCTGTTCAGATTGGCAATAGGTCATAGTTTTCACGCATGATTGAGACAGACAATTGCGTCAGGTAAAGCATGTTTAATACCCCAGTACGTAGTATTCAAATAGTTCTCATTTTATGACAATGAAAAAATAGAATTTTATATATTTGATGAAAAAATGGAAACTGTAATACTAATATCATGCAACTGTGGTGCCTGTGTATGTATAAAAATATGTCAATGTATGTATGAAATTATTATACTCTAGATCTTGAAACTTGTATCTCATTGATGGTGTGAGTCCATAAGAAGATTCCCATCTTTGTCTTTGAGCCGGACCCTGCCATTGGCGTACCGTGTCTCTAGGGAACCATCTGGATAGACCAATTTGACTGTCCCGTCTGGGAATTCTCGTCTCTGAAGTTATTAGGAAAACAGAACAATCATATATCAAAATCAGTACTACATTGGAATGTGAAAAAAGTTAAATCATTCATGAGACTCGAATTATGTAATAACAACATTCAAAAATACTCAATATGCTAAGAGAGTTACTTTGTGTTCCTTGGTATGCACTTCTTTCTGCCCGTTTGGTAGAATAAAAATTTTATCACCATCCGCTGAAGTTTCGACTAAAGTACCATCAGGTAAGACCCATTCTTCTCTACCGTCTGTTTGCAGTATTCTGACTGATCCGTCTGCAAATGATACCTCCACTGTTCCATCCTTGGACCTTCTTTCTACTTGACCGCTATAAAAGAAACCATGTAGATATTAGTGACAGTCATTGAAGTGTAAAGATGTTCCGGTTATTTTTTAGAATTGGCGGATCATTTAGAAAAGTAAGAACATTATCGTACTGTGGAAACTCGAAAATTTCCAGTCCGTCTGACATCGTTGTATGCCAAGTTCTTGTGGTGGCATAAAAATATTTCACGCTTCCATCTTTCCTGCTCTCACAAACGTCTCCATTATAGTATATTAGCTTTGATATCGTTCTATCGGCAGAAATTTTTTTGACGTTGCCATTTGGATACCAAAACTCTATTCGACCATCCGGATGCTGTACTTCTCTTATACCTTGTTGATCTACTTTATCGTTGTTAGAATTTGATGATTTTTTTATTTCAGAAATATTTGTTGCTTGATTATTGCGTCTAGATTCTAGAGAGGAAATATAATCTTCCAAATGATTTTCTTCATTTGTATCATTTTCGAATGAATTATTAGAATTTTTCAAAGCAACCACATTAGTTTTGGCTGTAATTTGGCTTTTGCCACTTGAAATATTGTCTCTCCGGTCAAAACTAGTTTCTGATAATATTTCATCACACTTAACAAGATCCTGGCTTTCGATTACTTCCACTACAGAACTTACGAGACGTTCGTTACTTTTTGATAAATTCTTTTTGTCTTCCAGACTTTGAACTGCTTTTTTAGTTGCCTCCTCGCCTTCCTTCAAGCCCATAGTTGCATCTTTCAATAAGTTTTGATACAAATCCCGTTTTCTTGCAATACCATGCCTGTTCTTTGATTCGGTCCGGGCCCTATCATAGATGATCATTCTACTACCGTCAGAATTTATTCTATCTAAATCCTCATGACCATTCTCAGGTTCGTTCAGATGCATTGCCTCCATCATTGGCTGCATCAGGAATTCTTCCTCATCAGAAGACGAATCTCGTTTATGTGGCAGCTGAATATTAGAATCCAATCGTTTATTTATTTGATGTATAGCTTTTGTATTCGAAGATGTAATATGCTTCGCATGGAGCCTTGCTTTGGTATTAGCTTTCCGTGTGTTTTTTACTTTTTCAAGTTCTTCTTTGAGCTTGGAATTCTCAGACTGTAGAATTCTCACTTGGCTTTTTTGCCGGGCTTGAGCAGCGGTCCATCGACTTTCTTTTTGGTTCATTTCTTCTTTGAGCTCCTCCAATTGATCTTTCAGACTTTGCACTTCTAGTCTTTCTTGTTTGCTTTGCTGAGCTTTCAGATGTGCATCTTTCAATCGATTTTCCAAGGCTGCTTTTTCTCTCATCAATTTTTTCTTATCCTCTTGGATAGCGTTCTCCAACATTTGTTTTCGTTCTTCAAAACGGCATTCTTTCTCTTTAAAATTACGTTCCAATGCTCTCCGTTCTTCTTGCAGTTTTTCCTTCAGCGTTGTTACTGCAATATTCTCTTTCCTGAATATCTCAATCTCTCGTTCTAATTCTAATAATCGAGTCTTCAATAATTCCGATTTAAAGATCAGCCCTTCTTCCTCCTGTGTTTTGACTGAAGCTGACTCCTCTTCGATCAAAGTTGCATCTGCTAATGCTGAGGCTTCATCTCCAGTTCCTGATCCTCCATGAATGTCATCTTGTTCTGAGCCTGAATTAAAAACCTCATCGTCTGTGGCCTCATCACAATAATTATAACGTTTTTTTTCTGACTCGATTTCAAAATCAGAGTCATTTTCGTTACAATGTTGATCCTTGTTGTGGCCTTCAGTTACCTCTTTATGGAATTCATCCTTACAATAACGATTCTTATAATGCTTTCCATTCATTTGTTTCGGTTGTATAGTATTGGCTTTATTTTTGAGAGATCTCTGACTCTCAGAACTATTACATTTATCATCCTGAATCATGGAACTGTATTCTTCAGCATCCGATGAGTCTGTTGTTGCGGAACAATCGCTCCATGCCCTTTGGTCGGAATAATGTTTTGGTGCTTCTGATTCATTTGATATTGTAGAAGTATCAGTTAAGCCAATAGTCTTATATTCGTTATATTCAGAAAACCTTACATGCAGGCTGGTATTTTTTTCATAATTAACTTGACCACCAAAATGTTTGTCGCTTGTGTAATTTATTTTCTCAATTATTGGGAAATCTTGATCGTAGTTAGGATCAAGGTCAGTACCATACGGCAGTTCGCAAACGTTGTCGATTGAATTCTCATCAAAATTATCATCATTCTGAAATTGATGGGGCACATTCTCGACTTGTTCCAAATCTTCATTGTTCTGCTTATTACTAAATTTAGATTGATATTGTTCTTTATAGGCCACAGCAGAATTGTGAACAGTGCTATTGCTCTGTGTGGTATAAACTATCTCCGCGAGCAACAAATCTTCGTTTTTATCATCATTTTCGTTTCGCCAATTTTGTGCCAATGTTGAAACCTTCTGTTTGTTTACACTCTTTGCTTTCAGCGGTGTCGATTGAACAGATTGTTGTAAGAGGGCAACTACAGTACTTGACGTCGAACAAAAACTAGAATTCTCTGCCTTTTCCTCTAAAAGTTCAAAAATTCTCACTTCTTCCAGTTCCCTTTTCGTTTTTGATTCAATGTCTGAGGTATTGAATCTATCACTTTCTTTTAACTGATCATTGGAGGATATCGAAGTTTCCAGTGGATTGCACATCGACTTACTCCGGACCCTGACTGGGGGTTGTACATTTTTCAAACTTAATCTACTCTGAGCTCTGCTAGGAACAGGAACTTGTTTCTTCTGTGTTTTTTCGATCTTAACCGTGGGTTTTTTTACAGCTTTGGTAACATCTTTAGATTTATCTGTATTCGTTTTCACCCCTTTACCGCTCTCTCTTCTAACGTTACTGGGCAACGACATAGTGCGGGGCCTTATTTGCCTCGTAGAATTATCAGCTGAAGTAGCTAATCTGAACCTGGCTAAGCCCTGACCTTTTTTTAAAAATGGTCTTTTTATTGATTTTTCATTTCTGCTGCTTGACTCATCATTTTCACGCCCATATTCAGACTCTCTTAATCTTTCCTCCAGCAGAGTGTGAAAGTCTTTTTTCGGTGATGGCACCGGAATATCGTCAATGATTAATGATTTATTTGTCGGTTTATCTAATGGCAAAGGTTCTACACCATCGATCAATGTTTCCGGAATAATTCTACGTGGCTTATATGGCTCGGACTTAAAATTAATTGCTCGTTTCCCCTCTTCTTTGTTCAATACAACATTTGAACTATCAGAATATATCGCTGCGTTAGGAGAATTGTTATCAGAGGGATCTAAAAACTGATTCTCAATATTTACTGGCGACTGATTCATTCTTCGAATTGTTGGTAATTTTATTTCAGATGCAACGCATCGATTAGAGGACCTCCAATCAGTGTCCAGCGGCGTGTCTTTATCGAAGTGAGCGTTATCTTTTTCTGTTGTTAAACTGTGTAGCAATTCGTGTCTTCTTCGAGGTGATAAGTGTGTGGAAGTACCATCATTTCCGACAGTTGTTTCCAAGAGATTCTCAGAGTTGTTTGGCGTCGCTTCAGCTCTTTTATAGCTTGCCTCTAAAGAATCTTGAAAAATAGGCTCATCCTTAGATTCTTCAAGACAGTTATTCTGAACTGACAAGCCTAGGGCTTGATACATGCGAATCTGCTCTCGGCTCAGAGTTTCGCGTTGTTCTTGCTGATGTTGTAGCAACCTTTCTTGTTGTTCTGATTGCCAACGTCGTAATTCTTGGAGACGCTCCACTATTGATGCTTCCAAAGCCATGACCGGTTGCGGTAAGATTTATAACCTGTAAATAAAATAGCTAGAATATTGCACGCAGTTGTCAACAGTACACCTAGATCGAATTATTTTTATTTGAATACAATTTCTAGGTACAAAAAGCTTTATATAGATGTTTAGATAAATTCTGGAAAAGTTACCATTACGTAGAAATTCGATGTTTCATCTACCTTCTCTTGAACATTTTGCTACGAATAGTCTTCAATCCTGAGTAGCGATCTATTCGCTTTAAAATTATTCAATTATTACTCAGTAATGAAATAGATTTTATCAACACATTAGACTTAGAAATGATGGTTTCTACGGCATTTCATACACGTGCTCAGAGCAGAGATTCGTTGAATATTTTTTTGAATCGTAATCCGTTTACAAAATTCCCATCACAATGTCAACACTGCGAAGTGAAGTTGGGTACAGTTCGGCGCTGACATAACCTAACCTACCATAACATAACCTACAAAAACACATATGTAGAGGGTTTTGTTTACAATTTCGTATGATCGAACCATAATAAATTAAATCAGCAAGTTATCTTTCCGACTTTTAAAATATGACTGACGAAAATAGGGAAGAAAAACAGTGAGTAATTCTATAATGTATTCTTTTGGTTTCTTCAATCATACTTCAATCCCAAACAAGGAAAATTGATTATAGATGACAGAAATTACCCATTTTCTCATTGATTCGATAAGCTTTTTGACATAATCTTTTATCTCTTTGTTCTCAACAGATATGGATTGGTTGTACCGAGCAAAAATCGGCTCTCCGCACCTAAGCCAGGTAATGTTTTTGGAGAAGAGAGTGGTTCGGATGGAGATGACGGTACTGATTGGGTGAGAAAGGCACTGAGAGCTGAGGGTGAAAAAAATTTGGTAAAAAAGCAGACTCAACTTACGATGAAACGTGCCTTGAAAGAAGATCCTACTGTGTACCAATACGACGAGGTCTATGACGATATTGAGAGATCGAAAGTAGAAGAAAAAATCAACAAAAAAACCGTTGAGAAAAAGGCAAAGTATATAGAGAATTTGTTGAAAGCCGCGGATCGGAGAAAGAGAGAACAAGAACACAGAGTTGAAAGGATGGTTCAGAAGGAGCGCGAAGCTGAGGGTGCGATGTTTGCAGATAAAGAAAGCTTCGTCACTTCTGCATACAGGGCAAAGCTAGAAGAATTCAAGAAAATGGAAGAGGAAGAAAAAAGGATGGATAGATTGGAAGCAATCGGGGATGTGACCAAGCAACAGGATATATCAGGATTCTATAGACATTTGTACCACCAAACCGTTGACACTGATAAAAAAGATTCAGAGAAGGTTGAGATAAAGAAAGAAGATGATGGCGGTGATAAAAGTAACAGCATAGTTCCTGAACGGAGTGAGAATGTGGATGAAGACGATCCGCTGACTACAGAATCTGATGAAAATACTGATAACGAAAATGAACGTAACTCGGCAAAGGCAGAAGAGGCTGGACAAACACTTCCCAAGGGAACGAATAAGAGACAGTATAGAAAAAGAATGACTGAAGAATCGCAGTCTAGTTCAGAGAGCGAGTCTGATAGCGAAAAGACTTTATCTAAGTCTTCAAAGGCTGAGAAAATCGGCGATGGAAACGACGAAGTACCGGAAAAAAAACAGAAATTGTTGTCGGACGATAGTAAAGACAAGGATAAGAATATTCCGACTAAAACCAAAAGGAATTCAAGTGAGGATAAATTGGAGACAAGTGTTTCCGTTGGCAAAGAAGCCTCTGGGAATATTGAAGAGAAGTCGAAAATAGAGAAGAGCGCTAAGAAGGTGAAGAAAATTGAACCGGAAGTACCGAAAATTTCTATCTGGGAAAAAAGGACTGTAGGACCCGTTTTTGAAGCTGCTTTAGAAAGATATTACGCTAGGAAGGCTGCCAGGTCTTCTGGATAATAAATTAACTTTAAGTTAATCCTGAACAAATGAAATAATACGATTGTACATAAGTATTACACTGGCAATTAATGAATCTAACGTTTTTACATTCGAATGACTCCATCTCCAGTTGACCAATACATGGTGTTCAGCAAAATTGAAATATCAAAGTCCAAGCCTTCTCCAGAACTTTTTCGGGCCTATAAGATTGTATTTAGAGGATAGTTTTTCAGAGATTGCAAATTTCCAGCACGTGAGTAAAATTTCAGGATAATTCCATACTATTTCAAGGAGGACATTAATATCAGGATATTTCTAGGACTACCAGAATTGCTGGACGCCATGCAATAACACCCCATGTACCATTTATTTTAATGCACATGTATAAAATTTACTACAAGAAACTCTTCGAGTTTATAAATTTCTCCAATTTATGAAACTAGAATATTTGTTTTTCGGTCAAAGATCATCATATCAATTAGATAATGAAATCGAATGCTTATAAATACAGTTGATCTGTAAGATAATTTTATATTAAAATTTAAATGACTGTTTGATTTTCTGAACAGCCAACATGTCATACGTGGTCATAATTTGCACTCTAAATATTTGAAGCTTTCTGGTAAGGATGAACGAATCTAAAGTATATTTATCTCTAATCTTTAAAGTATATTTATAAAAGCCTGCAAGATGATTGAATTCGAGTGGGTGAAATCCACGCATATCTATTGATTTTTGTGTAGGTGTTGGTAGTAGTGACGTCACTCTTTCGCGTGGGACTTCACCGTCCTCCCTACTCCTTTGTCTACCCCCACTCGTACCGATATCTGCTGACGTCACTGGGCAACTTCCCGTTAAAGAGTGGAGTCAGGAGTCAGCAGAGAGTACCTTTGAGAGTACCCCGGGGTGGTGCTGTCAGTATTTCTAATTTTCGCTTTGTTTCTTAGCGAAAATGGAATCGTGTAGTTTAGTGAAGTGTTTGGCGATTGGTGTTTTTATTTTATCAACTATATTCGTAACCTGTAATGGTTATTCGTTGCGAGATGTTAGCCAAACTAATAAAGAAGTAGAAGATTTTATCACTCCGCATTACACTCACTACGACGAACTGAACAGTCTGTTTAAAAATCTAACAGAAACTTATCCAAACTTGGCTAAGGTTCATTCCATAGGTAAATCTGTCGAGGGTAGAGATTTACTGGTCCTTGAAATATCGGAAAATGTTAATAACCGCGCGCTCGGTGAACCGATGGTCAAGTATGTCGCAAATATGCACGGAGATGAGGCCGTCGGTAGACAACTCGTCATATATCTTGCTCAATATCTTTTATACAATTACGGGAAAAACGATAGAGTCGACAGGCTCGTAAACAACACCGACATTTTCCTCATGCCATCCATGAACCCGGATGGCTTCGAAAAGTCACAGGTATTTAATACATATGTTACAATTTCACATTTTTAATCACACCACTAACTTCAATATCCGTACTAATGCAGAGGTCGCACGTTATATACGTAGTGCATTATATCCATATGTAACCCCCAGTCAATGGGTTGAAGGTCAAGAGCGAAATCTGTCTGTAGTACAAATCTATGTCTGTGCAATAAATATTAACAGTACTCATTAGTGTAGTAATTTGACTGAATTCGAAGGCTTCAAAACTACTTGGTTTTAAACATTAATTCATTAAGAGAAAGACTTTCGACTATTCTTGAGATTTGCCAGTATTCTTCTTTCCGTAATTCAATTTTCACTCCAGGAAGGATCGTGCGAGTCCAAGCGTGGCTTTATCGGACGAGAGAATGCGAACCATGTAGATTTGAATCGAGATTTTCCCGATCAATTTAAGAAAAGACTTATCAGCCGAAGACCAGGCAGTGTTATTAACGGTAGACAAAATGAAACTATAGCTATGATGACCTGGATAGCTACAGAGCCATTCGTTTTGTCTGGAAATCTTCATGGCGGTGCCGTCGTAGCCAGCTACCCCTATGATTCGGGGTAAGGATCTTTGTGCCATTAACAATATTTTTACTGTCTTCTAGCTTGAAACTTCTCTTATGAATTTATATTCCGACTATTTCTGATTAAATGAAAGGCTGACGTACTTGAGCAGATAGTTACTGAAGTGAGAAAAAGAGTAGCTTATTCTGTCTTTTATTCAATTTTGATGAATAAAGAATAAATTTGCCTTTTCCTACATCTCTTACGAATTAATGTATTATTGTGTTGTTATGTATTGAATATTTTTATTTCAGTATTCCCAGAGACTGTTGTATAGAGAGCAAATCGCCAGACGATGAATTGTTCAAACACCTTGCCCACACTTATGCGGACAATCATCCGACTATGCGACAAGGAAATGCTTGTCCCCCAGAGATCTTTCCGGGAGGTGTTACTAACGGTGCATATTGGTAAATAGTTTTTCTCAGGTTTAATTCTACTTGATATTAATTTTGAACCGTAGCTATGACAATTTCTAACTGGACGAAAAGAAATCTAGAAGCTTTAGTCCGAAAAGCACTTTAATTATCCTAATATTAAACTTCACCTGCGTGTTAAACGGTGAAAAATTAATACAAAACGCCGCACAGATTAACACAAGCAGTTCTAACGGTCATATCTGTAATGGTGTGGACATAATCCAGAAACAGTTAAAGCTGTTTGTCTTTTCTAATCAGTTGAATGGAAGCCTGCAGCCACCACTGATATTGAGATACAAGACTGTTCTTTCTCTCACGCGATTTATGAAATAGTAATTGATGTCATAATAGTAATACAAGTTACAATTTATCATTTGACAATAGATTCTGCATCATAGTTGAAAACTTCCAGTGATAAATTATTTTTGACTAATCTTAGGTACGAGGTTACCGGAGGTATGCAAGATTTCAACTATGCCCGTTCTAATTCGTTCGAAGTCACTTTTGAGCTCAGTTGCTGCAAATATCCATCAGCTGATTCCATGCCAGAGCAATGGAGGCTCAACAAGGAGTCTATGATTAAATATTTGGAACAAGCACATATTGGGATCAAAGGTAAAATAGTTTATCAGCAGGTGTGAAATCCGTCGAAATATTGACTTTCGTAGACAATATCAAATAATCGTTGAATAGTTTACCTGTCGAGCTTTCTAATCGCTCAGTTAGTTGATGGTATGTCTCAGAATGATAATCGACAATTATATCGGAGTACATGGAAGGTTTAAGCAAAAGCTGTAAGTTAAAATAGGAAATTGGCTAATAGATGCTGAGGATTTTCTTCTTCAAATTGATATAAAACATTCAATGAAATGATGAATGTTCATAAAAGCTACCACTACAAATAATAAATCAAGCAATAGCGTGAGCATCTTAACATAATTTCAGCATCATTGGGAGGAGCTTGAAAAATGACAAGCAAATATAATATTATTCTCAATTACTTACCAAACTTTATCCATATGAATAAAACGAAATGAATTAATACGCTGCACAGAATTACACAGATTCTTTCATCTTTCAAATTGATAATAACTGCACAATTTACCAATAATTCAGCGATGACAAAAAACCTTGATTCTATCGAACATTGTAATTATTCCTCATAAAGATATTATTACCAGCTCCAGACCAAAAATCGTGTTAGCTAATTTCTGTATCTTGAATCTAAGTAAACCGGGCTTAAATTTGATGCAAAATATTTTTCAAATAAATAATCACATGTATATCTAATTTTTTTACTTTGACTATAATAGGACTGGTGACAGACACGGAAGGCCAGCCTATCGAAGGTGCGAGTGTAGTTGTTGTCGGAATAACACATAACGTTTCCACTACAAACAGAGGAGAATACTGGCGCCTATTACTACCTGATACATATTCCGTGTATGCTGCTGCCTGGGGGTGAGTTTGAAATAATTGTCCTAATACCATGAATATGAAGTATCTCATCATATTTGACTTACATATCACATCCTGTCAATTACTGATTTAATTTATCTTGAAGCTTTCCATTTAGTTTCACAATTTTGACGGGCCCATGATCACTTTCAAAGTTCAATTGAGCTACTTGATCAATTTTCTCCTCATTCTCAATCGTGCTAAAAAAAATGATCCAGTTTTGTTGACCGGTGAAAATCTTGCTGCATTTCTATAGTACATTTGAGATTCTGAAACGCTTGGGCATTACTATCTGTTCAAATTTGTGTCTACCTACATTTGGCAAAAATACTGAAAGATTTTTAAAAATCTATTTAATTCAGATATGAACCAAGCGAAGCGGTACAGGTGACCGTGAAGTCTGATGGCGGACCAACGATTTTAAACATATCTCTGAATGGCGAGTCTGAGGTCTCTGAACAAGGTAAACCTCAGGTGCTACCACTATCACGTTTTTCTCCCCTGCGGAGAATGATTGCGTCATTACGCGATAGAGATTATTACTAAACAAATTGATAAATGCGTTAAATTTGGAAATTGTGTTATCATATTATGAAATAATCGCAAATACCAATTGCACCGGAAACTGTATTGCCATATCTATTTTCATTCCATAAATATATTAATTTCATTTCAAGAGTCTGCCGTACTTATGAAATTATTTTGCTTGATCAGTTTTTCATAACTTTTCAACAATGTAGACAAAAGATAAAAAACATAGCTAGGTTTAAAGTTCACATGACCATCTGTAAGATGGATCTCTGCTCTTTTAATACATATAACTTGTTCGAAGTACTGATGGCATATTTTTATATTTATAGTTTACGCTGTGTTCTCTTTACTTTTCGCACAATGTTTTTCTAGTTTTTAGGTTTTTCGATCAAATTATAATTAATGATCTCTCAATGCAACATTCCATAACAATCCAGTGTTTAAGTTCGTTTTCATTTCAGTTTCTCTAATACTTATTTTAATAAGAGCAAAAACCGGTGACATTAAATCTCATACTCGTACAAGAGTAGCCTTAGTTATTAAAATTTCTTTTAATTCATACTTATTTTTATACCAAGAATGGTTAAGGCTGGTTCTATCACGGGAATTATTTATTTTACGTCTCATATGCACAAGGTATAGAGGAGTTCCCTTCTTAATAACTGAGAAAAAGGATAAATTTTCTGTTTATTTTTTGTCAATAAATAGGAAATGATAGAATGTTTCAACCATCTACGTACCTACTACTATCTTACTGATTTTAAAATAGACTAATTATTAATTCCTAAATGATGATAAACATATCTTTCGTATAATTAGTAACAGTCATTATTGTAACTTGTAATGTTACTGTTTGTATTAATGACAAAGAATTACAATTAGGGATGTGCAAATATTCGATATGGAAATAAAAAATAGTATAAATGATTTTCATTCTTTCGTGACATGACATTTAGAAATCCTCAGATTATCAGAATCTGACGTATTACATCTAGCAAGATCAAGTTCATACCATCTTCATTTTAATGTGGCATTTCGATTATTGAAATAGAAAGGCTCGAAACACTTGGAAATTATATAAACTCGGGTAAATTCAATGGAGTTAATTGAAATCTGAGCTACTTGCACATCCCTGTTGTTTCTTGATTACCGAATATCTCAAAAAACAATGATAAAATTAATTTCATTGTTATAATTATTTGTATTTGCAATACCGATCAGAATCTCTGACACTGAACCAAGTTCTTTTGTTAGAATTTTACAAACTATAGGTATATTAGGGCCAATTAGTCAATCTCATATTCCTGATCTCAAATAAAGTACATGCTTTACTTTCTAGTTCGAATTTATGTTTCTAATTTTTATTTTTATTTAAACTGGTGCTATTCAATAAAATATTTAGCTTCTGTCTCTACTGATTAACACAAATAACTATGACACATTATAAAAGACAACTATTTACATGTCAATGAGTCAGTAGCAATATTTTCAATCGTACTGCATGTTTACAATAAATTAACGAATATTATACAAGTGTATGGAATTCGCTGGTTAATTATTATCGTCTCTAGACTTATGTATGTATTTCGTATTGTTGGTCTGTGCGATTGAATTACGATGTATAATGCAATGTGAAAAAATAAAGTATTATATTGTCTGTCACTTGTGTGTAAAAAATCATACCTTATTTTTATTTTTTTCGTCTCCCTAGATCCTATTGCAAATACAATTTATTTTATCATTTTTTAGTTCTCTTCTCTGTACCTTGTGCCTTACGTTCTGAGATTGATCTTTTTATATAATTTGATCCTCTTTTCTTTTGTATTATTTTACTGTAGTATGTGTACCATTTTCTTAAACCTGTTAACATATATTTAATTTTATTATTCTTTAATGGAGAATCGATGCCTGATATTTACAGCCTTTAACTATTTCTGATAGTTGTTATACAAATTTTAACTGAGATGCCTTGTTCTTTACTCGCTGTGTTCCTTCCACGTCAGGAAACTATCCATAATTTCATAACTATTCAATTCTGTTTTTTGATCATTTTTTTTTTTTTTTTCACTGTTTGAAAAGCATGTGATATTGAAATTCTAATGTGCCTGTGAATTTAAAAAATATTTTCACACTATGTACTATTGATATTTTCTATTTTAGCGAGAAACAGATTATCATCAGCCCAAGAAGTGATTAGACCTCGCGACGCGTATGGATTTTTCCATGATATAGAGTTCAAACACCACAACTACACCGATATGGAAATTTTTCTGAAAGAATTGAATGCTAATTATCCAAACATAACGCGTCTTTACGATATAGGCAGTTCTGTTCAAGGTAGAAAATTGTATGTCATGGAAGTGACTAAAAATCCCGGTGTACATCGGCCCGGAATACCAGAAGTTAAATATATCGGTAACATGCATGGCAACGAAGTTGTTGGAAGAGAAATGTTGCTGTTGTTATTACAATATTTGTGTCAAAATTACGGAAGCGATCAGAGAGTAACTCACATCGTCGATTCAGTAAGACTACACGTTATGCCCAGCATGAATCCTGATGGATACGAAGCTTCTGTGGTAGGAGATGTATCAGGAATCCAAGGCAGGAATAACGCCCACGATGTAGATCTCAATCGGAATTTTCCAGACCAATACGACACAGCTAAGGTAAGTTCCTTTAACTTTCTATTAACATTTTCTGTTCCTAATAGTTTTACTATTGTTTTAATTCACTTCACCTCCACTGCTAGATGAACGAAGTCCGAGAGCCGGAAACTGCGGCTGTTATGAACTGGATCAAGGAAATTCCTTTCGTATTATCTGCTAATCTCCACGGTGGTGCTCTCGTTGCAAATTATCCGTTTGATGACGGACCTGGAAATTCTAACGGAGTACCAAACTACAGCCCAGACGATAAGGTGTTCAAAATGATGTCGAAAACGTACGCAAATGCTCATCGTGATATGCATTTGGGTCGTCCATGTGATTCAAAGTACGGTGGATTATTAGAGGAGTCGTTTCCCGGCGGAATCGTTAACGGTGCTAAATGGTATTCCGTTACGGGTGGCATGCAGGATTACAACTACATAAATAGCAATGCATTTGAGATAACATTGGAGCTTGGTTGTGTGAAGTTTCCATCAGCGGATAAGCTAGCTGATTTTTGGATTCAGAACCAAGAACCCCTTTTAGCATTCATCGAACTGGTACGTCGCACTTTGTTTTTTCAATTGTTGTCGCTGTATGAAATGATATGACTCTAATTTATGGATGATTCAAAAGGTGCACAAAAGTGTCCATGGTCTTGTTAGATCATCAATTGGTAATCCTGTTCCAAATGCCCGCATCCATGTCCAAGGAAATCAACATGATGTATATGCTGCAAATACAGGCGATTATTGGCGTCTCTTAGCTCCCGGAACTTACAACATTACAGTTAGCGCTACTGGATATGAACCCGTTACACAAACTGTGATCATACCAGATTACGAAAGTACAATTGGACCGGTACTTGATTTTACTTTAATGAGAGACGACGCTCAACATTGGTAAGATTTTTTAAATTCTTAGTGCAGAATTTTCTATTACATTAAAACTGTGGTATTATGCTTTGTCGGAATGTATACACCCTCTTTGAATAAACATTCTCATTGTATGTAAATTTGTACATCATTTCTGGATCAGAGTTTTAAGCTTAGCGTCAAAATATCTCTTACAGGTCCTCCGCTTATGATTTTCGAATCATTGCTAATTTGGAACAGGGTTTCCTCAAACAGTCCGAACTCAAGGCAAGGATGGCGAATATGGAAAATCTCCAGCGAGAAGTTGCCCAATTCGAAGCTGG
Organism: Tenthredo amoena; assembly: GCA_963966615.1. NCBI lineage: Eukaryota > Metazoa > Arthropoda > Insecta > Hymenoptera > Tenthredinidae > Tenthredo > Tenthredo amoena. The sequence continues at coordinate 5,155,112 of OZ016482.1, read as the reverse complement.
AGATTCAGCGATTAGCATCGCCATTCAATCTCTCAAAGTCACGCACAACGTAAGTTGCTGCTTTTTAATGATTATAATCGTATTTTTCTTCTATTGAACCTGAAATATTTACCAATCCAATGCCAAGATTCAACATCACGTTTTTATACTACAGTTGGGAGCACCAGAAGAAAACAAGATCCACATCGGTTTGATCGGAGGGCTTTATGCGTCCCAACCAGCTGGTCGTGAAATCTTGGAAAGATTAGCGACGCATATTCTTACTGGAAATCTGCTCGAAGATCCGCCGATAAAAAGGCTTTTGGACAATGTAGTATTGCATTTTATACCTGGAGTTGATCCTGGATTTGACAATGTAGCTAATAGTTGCAATCCTTTAATTGAAGACGAAGTGGGCAAGAAATTTTTGAACAGTTTTAATGATACGACTGTAGAAACAGACCCTGTGACTAAGGCATTCAAGGAAATGCTGCTTACAGAAAATTACGATGCTCTTGTCATCATTGGGGGTGGCACTAAGCAAGTTAGGTACGTCTCTAGTCTTTTCTATATCATCATGAATTCTTATTTCTCTAAATATGTCCAAGCTGCAAACAGAAAATACTAGAAGAAGATTCATTTCCAACGCTTTACATCAAGCATATAATCTCATAATTCTTTTATAGCTGCTAACATTTTTTTATTATAGTTATACAACAGACGAATTCAATACTTACAAGAATCTTGCACGCCAATACGAATCCAGCCTACATAAAGAACAATGTGATAGCAGTACAGAGTCTGAAAATATTATGGAGCTTCAAAATGCTATTAAATCCCATTATAATATACCAGTCGTAAGTATTCAAAGTGAAACGATCTCAGACATCAGTTGATGTTACATTATGTTTAGAAATTAAATCTATTGAATTTAGATTCTGCATTTATAGAGAAATTTTTCGTTGCAGATAACGCTATCACTGTCCTGCTGCAAGTATCCATCACCAGATTCGGTTCTCGACCTTTGGCGAGAAAATTTACTTCCACTGATGGAACTTCTGCATGGTTTGTCAACAGGAATTCGTGCATCCGTTGCTGATCGAAATAATGTTCCGTTACGCGAAGCCAGCGTTATAATCAATTCGACATCGTCTATTCACCATCTTACTAAGAATATGGCTTATTTTCAAATGATTTTACAACCTGGAAACTACACGCTCACCTTCTCTTGCCAGGGATATGAATCAAAGTCAGTCCAAACTGTAGTTAATGCGAAAGAAATGAGAAATTTGATCGTAGTGTTGGAAAAAGAGGTAGTCCGAAAACGTATTCCAGAATCTCAATCAAAATCGGCGAACAAGGAGGTGAACAGAATTTTGAACGATCTGAATGGGAAATATCCAAAAATTTCAAAACTCCACACAATTGGTGTAATGGATAATGGAGGGACAGCAATGTCCTTGGAAATTGGTTCACAAAACCAAGATACTCAGTTATCTGGAGTTCCATCGATTCTATTTTTGGCTGGAGTTGAAGGTAATGCACCGGTCACTTCTGAAGTGCTCATAAATCTCGCGACTCACCTTCTGAGCAACTATAGAAAAGATCCAGTCGTTACGGAATATGTAGATAAATTCTCTATACACATTGCTCCGAGCATAAACTCAATGGGTAGTGTGAAACAAAGCTGTGGTCCACAGAAAAATAAAACAATAGAATTTCCGATAAGGAATGCACTGTCGGATAACGCGAACGTAATTGTCGAATGGTTGAGAAAAATCAACGCGATATTAGCGGTGAATCTATTAACCGGATCTGTTCACGTGGAAATACCTTTTGGCAATGAATATGGCAAGTCGATTGACAAAATTTACGAAACAGATGACGATGAGCTATTGAAACGTCTAGCACTAACTTACACCAGTAAACAGCGAAAGATGTCTCCTGGAAGATCAAACTGCGAATCAACAGCGAAGACAGATCTTCATGGAATATCGCACAGTGGTGTAGCTTTTGGAAAACCACAGTTGAACTCTCTGATCGATTACCTGTATTTGAACACAAGTACCCTGATGCTGAACGCTTACGTCTCTTGCTGTAATACAGATCATTCGTCTGACGTATGGCTAGAAAATAAGGAGAGCCTACTAGCCATGATCGGAACAGTAAACAAAGGACTCTCTGGGTATGTTACCGACGAGAACAATGGACCAATAGAAGGTGCTGAGTTACTTTACGACAGTTCGGAACATCAAGTGAGAAACGGAAGAACAGGGGCATATTGGATCTTACTGCCGGCTGGACTGCACACGATTACTGCCAGGGCCCCTGGCTACTTGCAGGATACTAAATTGATCACCGTAGCGGATACTAACAAGTTTACTGCTTTGATGTTCAAATTACACAAGAATCAAGACGTTTTTGGCATGCCAAGGATTGTTTTCATCCTTTTAACTGGTAAGTTGCACTCGAAAAGTGAAAGAATGAATAATGTGCATAATGTTACAAAATAATAACTTTCATCATTTGAATGTAACAATTTTTGCTACAGGAGTAATTTGCCTGGGAATTGTTGTTTCTGGGGTTTGCTGTTACGCTGGATATCAGACTATTAATCGTAGGGAAAAAGCGAATAATAAGGGATATGCGTTCAGTTTACTTCCTGACGGCACAAGTTTCTTTGACGATGATGAAAAGGAAATTAGTATATTCAAAGCTCCATTAAGAGGTAACATTGCTTCTCCATATTTCATCATAGATATTTTATGTGATTATGTAAGACTTACTTAAGACGAGAATTTCTCAAACAGGTCAAAATGCAAGCTCGATAAACACAAAACCGTATTTCGACCAAATTCATGCCACAGATTCAGAGGAGGAAAGTGACCTGGAATTCATTAGGCCTGATCAGCATTGGAAAGAGAAACTCATCAACGACTCATAATCAATTACAATAATGGCGATATTCCCGTACGATTTCATAATCAGTTTTCTGTAATGCAGACGAGTCTCTTGATGCTATTCCATTTTTTACTAGTTTACAATTTCCGCTAAAGCCGTAATCACTTTACGGAGTTTCCCAAGCTCGATGAATATGGTCAAAAGTGATTGAAAATGATATAATATGGCATAATTGTATAATGTAATATAATTACATATCATATTTGGTGATACGCTCACTTATGAATATCACTAATTTTATCCGTGCTGTCCTCGATAAAATTGACTTATAAAATTACTTTTCGTAATATAACTAGGCGACCAAATGCTCATGGTTAAATAATGAACTTTCTGGATGGTAAACTTCGCATTCAAGATTACCTGTGTACAAAACGCAAAATTTTCCCTTCCTCTCCCCTTGTTCGGAAAACTCCATAATAATAAACGCTAGTGGAAATATATCTCTCGGCGTAACAATAGTCTTAAGCATGTCTTAAGTATTTTTTCAATTTAGGTCTCAGCTCTGAGGTCTTGTATCTAAATATCACTCTGACGAGCACTTGCAACAGTATACATTCTATAGATTTAAATTTGACATTTCGACCAACGATGAGATTATCAATGTCTCTATCATTCCATATTAGAGCTGATCAATATTTTTCAATTGCATTATGGTGTTTGGCGATATTATAAATTATAATCATTTGAAAATAGTATCAATATCAGTTCTTCTAATTTTGTGAAACTGTAAGATGTCTCGCATTGTTGGTGATTATTCCATTAATCGAGTGAATTGAGCATCGTTAAAACTCAATAAAGTAACACGAGACTTGGGCGTAGTAGAAGTAATTCGTTCTTATCCAAAAGGGCAGGAGCATTCTTAAATAATCACTTGATAATCGTTATTGCCAGGTGATTATAATTGTAATATAAGAAGTAAACATATTCACATGTGCATAATTATTTTCTAATAAAATAGATAAGTGAGTAACGCATTTTAACATATCCTTTTTATATTTTTCGAGTAATGAAATATCGATTTTATTTATATAATAAGTAACTCGCGATTAAGTTTAGCTTGAAGGGGTTTCTGCAGACTAAGAGACCAATCAGATTATTATTCTATCTAAAGTAGAATCTTTTTAATTTATAATTATAGCTATTGATGAAATATCGGTTATAGAATCGTCTTTTTATATTAATTTGGAGATCTATAGACAATGAAAAGGATCCTAATTCGCTATAAAAATATAATTTGCTGTAATTGGATTGTCATCTTCCATAACGCTGTATTATTTGGTAAATAATTTCATCAAAACCCAAGTTTGCTACTGGTTGCAATCAACACAATTGACTGGTTAAAGACGCAGATTTTTTCCTGGTAAGGCTTCATTTCTATCGCATCTATTTTTATTTAGTATTGTTATCAGATCACTGATATTGCAAAATTAATCGTTCAGCAAATCCGTCAATTCAATTACAACTGTGATGAACATTTTATGTTAAGATCTAAACTATTAATATATCTCTAAACTATAAATATAGGTATACATATATTTATATACTTGTACGTCGTATGAGCTTACAACTAATAGCACTTTATTTTCAAATATATATGTATATTAGAAAATAAAATTGAGAAAATAAAATTTAAAAAAAAACAAACATTATTACAAAGAAAAGTATTATATCGGGAAATAAAAAAAGATATTTTAAAGATTTGAACAGGCGTATTTTATTATTTATAGATAAATAAACATACAAAATATACATATAATATTACACCATAGTTCAATGTGTCATGAAACATTAATTCAATATGGTTCAGCCGTGTGTAAATTGTGCGCACAAACGTAGGTATACTGTATGGCTGATATGGCTTGTTACCGACCGAATTCACAATTTCAGAAGGCACAATTTTTGAACGTTATATAGCTCGATATGGTTTTACATCTAGTTGAGATATTTGTCATTTACAGAGCTCCCAGATGTTGAAAAATATGCATTGATGCTTATACCTAACATTCATAATTTAAATAATTCTAGCCTATGAAGAAATATTACAAATTAATAGTCTTCTAAAAAATATATATACCTATATATACATATATGTATGTATATATTATACCATGAAAATGGGACGTAGAAAGGGGTACGATTCTAGGGACGAGCTTGATAGATCTCTGTGCTTTCCCATACATGCTTTGCCATTGAAAAGTATGAAATCAATAAATAATTTGCTAATTCATCCAAGCACCAGTTTAAAGATAAGTATACCTTGGCCAATAGCAGGTATTACAGTAAATATTAAACATGTTATTAATTGGACTCTTACATTTCGCAGCTCAGTCACTTACCACAAATTAGAGTCAGCAGAACGTGTATATAATCGAATTGATGCAAAAAAGCTAAATGAAAACTAAAATTCATCGTATCTAAGTTCAGTAACTAATAAATTTTTTTCACATACTCTACTACTCATCTACACACACACTTCAGCTTAAATGTGCACAGAGGGTTAACAGTTTTATTACCAGACCCAAAGGCTGAAAACTTTCGATATCCAGGAATTATAATTCACGGTGAAATTAAAAATACCAGCTAGCTACCATCAAGTATCATAGGTATCGGCAGTAATTCGTTTGATTAGACTATCAAACTGAAGGACGAAAAATATTCCACAAGATTGCTGCCGTCATAAGAACTACATAGGTAACTATGCTCGCCCACCAGACAGCCTTTTCCCACGTTTTTACTTCAAGATTACGAAGAATATTTATCCCCACAAGCAGTCCTGCTATTGCACCAGCCAGATGTGCAGCGTATCCAATTTGGTCCTCTGTATTAGTTATGTAACGATTGTACACCGCTTGGCCAATGTCGACAACAGCCAGTACGAGAAAAACTAACAGTTGCAAAACAGCAAACTCCATTTGGGACCAATTCATAATTATGGTAGCAACGTGAGCAGTCATTAGAGCATATACACCGCCAGATGCACCTGCCAGCAAGACGTTTGGGTCTGATACAGAAGTTCCTAGTGATCCAGCGATCACACCTGCTAAATATATTGTGAGAACTCGCCACCACTTGTGCACCATTTCTAACGGAACTCCCAATAGTATCTGGACCAGCAGATTAACGACGAGATGAAAAACACTGTAAATGATAAAACGACAGACTGTTAATGATGGGTTTGATACTGTTACTAACCAATCACATGTTTCAAGTTTTTAAATACTTCTAGACCATGCTAACTATGGTACGGATATTGGTTGAAGGGAATTGAACTATAGGTGTATAAGTTATGTGTGTTTAAAATGAAAATAACTAACGTTAACGTGCGTAGGGGTATTAACTGTTTTTTTTCAGGATCTAAGGAGTAAATTTACAATACGTTAAACTACACACCTTCTTCATCCATGTCAGCATCTAAAAATATTCCCTCACTATTAACAAACAGTAGGCAAATCTCTCATCTTGCTTCTCCTTTCTTTATATACAAGGGTGTGGGAACTCGCACTGTCCTTGGCCAGAGGACTATAGATAACTCGCAGTAGTTTGAAGTTTATCTAATCAAAATAATCTAATGTAAGACCAAAAGTTTTGCGCAATGTAGAATAATAGTATTTGAAAACTTGAAACATTGAAAACTTATTTGACACAGATATTTGGTAAATATTTCAAGGTAGAAAAATGATTCATTGTGTGAATCATCTAATCTACACGGAGGTACTTGCTATCTTGATAATCTCTCTGCCACATGTGAGTTAAAGTAAAATTATGTCAAGATTAGAATCGAGCTTACCCAACGTGGACAAACATGTAAGTAACATATCGCCACGCCTGTTGTCGCTTGCTCGGATGGTAAATAAATAATTGTGCGGCTGGCCCTTCAATTGAAAGTGCCTTGTGTGCTATAGCGTCATACAGGAACAAACTAATCTCTAAAATTGAGATAATGACCATAGCAATCGCGGGCGGATTGCAGCTGTATTCTTCCTCGTAACGACCATCTACACCATCTTCCGAATAACCAGATACTTGCGACGTTTGGGTTGCCAATCTCCTTTGCGGAACCATGCAATGAACATACCGTTGTACATAGTGTCCAAATACACCCTGCATATCTTTCCTATGAATCTGAAATGGCAAAAAATTTATCAAACCACATGACCGTTGGCTAGATCAAAAGTTTCAGTACCAGAAACTCGTCGCATTGTTATAAATTATATCATGTATTTGAGAGTCTAGAAGTAGCTAGTTGATTATAAAAATAATAATAATTACAATTTATTGTTGATTCAATTCGCACATACCATGGCTATAAATTCTGGATAATCTAGATATCCAGAGGCATCTAAATCAACCTCGTGCATTATCATCTTAACGACGCGGTCAGGTATGTCATTGTTACTAGGGGATCGTTTAATCATTGCCAATAATTCTTGATACGATATTCTACCATCTTCATCCAGGTCATACTTGGCAAAGATCGCCTTCCAATGCTAAGTCAGAATGGAAGAAATCATTAATTAACAAAATATAAATTATTACAACTTCGTTATATAGTACATATAGCTGTTATACTCACAGCATCGTTGTATTTCAAGGGTATTGTAATACCCCCTTCTCCATCTTGCGTATTTGTCATTCTGATTAGTTTGAAACTCCTGCACGAATAACAAACGACAATCAGGTGACTAATTTAATTGTAGAGAAGGTGAATACAAGAATTATGGAATTTTAGGGCTGGGTAAGTTACGTGACATGGATTAACTATAATAACGAGTACATACAAATATCTGATAACCTTATCAATTGTTAGAAATACTATTACTAATTATTAGTGATTGGATGGTGTTTTTCGTTTTAGTTATAAACGAGGTGAGAATGTTGAAAATATACAATAAAATGTGAGCGGAAATAAGCGTTACTCATTGTTCAATCAATCTATTGATTTAACCTATACATCTGCCTATAACAAATTGTGGTTCTAATAAACGAGATAAAGTAATAAGTGTCCAGAGAAAATGAAACCAAAACGATTTACCGTTTATCACAAATATTGCAAGGATACGTAACGAGTATGGAACTGTGAGAATTTACTTCAGAAAGCAGAAATATACCTGTCTGCCTGTTGAACGGTTGAAGAATCGCGACAGTGTCAGGCGAAAAGAATTTACCAAGCTCTTGATCTTGGTTAATTCATTCGAAACTTTATCATATCTAGGTACTGATAAGCCGGCGATAAGACTCTTATTACGGGAACATGTTCGCGGCAAAGCTTACGTACTTTTAATTGATGACAAATCAGAATTTCGCAAAGTAACCCAAGCAAAGTAGGTATGTACCGTTAACACAAACACAGCCCGAGGCCGAACTGGTATTGGGTTATGTTGTGTTTAACGTGCACCTACCGCGCGTATAAAAAATATATATTGGTTATTCTGGCTCGGAGACAGTCCCACCTAAACCCCACCATTTTAATCATTTCGTGGAAAAATGACTCAATCTCGAAAGTCCCCAAGGAACGATAGGTAATTTTAGATGCATTCGTCAAGCTCATATTTCCGTGGTATAGCGAACTATCGAAAAGTCCCAGGGTATTCATACGCTCCGGGATATAAGCAGTGGATTCGAAAAAGAATAAGAAGGATATGCATATGCCTGCGTGTTATATAAAATAACGATTTGCGAAGGAGCGCAAAAAGCCTTGATAACTAGCTGTTTAAACGGGTTTTAGAAATAACCGGAGAGAACAACGCGCATTCATCTTGCGGAAACATTTATTTCATCATGAAATAAAACCGCGATATACCTTATCGCGGTTGGCGTGTCAATTGATCCGGGCTGGGAAAAGATGACATGACAATATGGAAAACGGTTTTGTTTTGAAAAGGAGATGATATCTTGCTATTAGATCACCGGAATTAACCGGCACGAATAGCAGAAGTATGAAAATCCCAACATTTAATAATTTTTTATCGGACGTTCGCGCGTCTTTGGAATGTTGGCGCCTCGGGTATTCCCCCCAGTGGAGATATATACTTTCGATCGTTGCTATGCAACGAATAGCTGTCAAACACCCCATGCATACATTTCCATGTGTGTATCGAAACAAAATCCGGGAGAGTGGAATTGAGCGGAAGATTTGTACCGCAAATGATTGCACCTTCTATTTTCTAATCTAATCTAATGTTGTAAAATGCAGTCCGAAGCTGGCAAAGGAAAGGCGAAAATAGCAAACACGTATCGCGTGAGCCAGCCGATTGTGAATTTGAGAATTAGGTATCTAACGAAATGTTTAAAACGGTTAATTCTGTCTAGTGGCCATCTGGCTAACGCTAGGTTTCCCTGTAGCCTTCAGATACACATTTATTTACCTGAAGTTTATTGTTACAGAGTCAGAATAGCACAACAGAGATCTAGGCTGGCGGAGCTATTCAAAACCGAAGAAGAAACAAGGGATTCAAATTTTTTAGAATACTATGAGAAAACTGTCTCATGGCAGGAAAAGTTGTTTGGATCATTTGAAGCTCAGTTTTACTCGGATTATAAAAATTGTACAACAGAAAACCACCAACAATATCACCAAGATATTAAGGAGCGAAATATCCAAGGATCTCGCATATTCACATACACGAATAAGGATTCTTTCTTTCCTGACAATACTTTGCTAACCAAATCTTGGAAATCGCCTCTGTCCGATAGAAACACATCTGCATTACCGGTTTTAAAAAATCGCAAGCCCTTCAGTGAGAGGTACAACAAAAAGGTTGTCGATAACGTTCCTGGAGACAAAACAATTCACACAAACCACTATCTCTATAGAGATTGCGAAGCGATGCACATACTTGCTGATTTAACACCAAATGACAAGTCTTCTTACGATTTTAATGACTCAGAAATATTGCTATGCACAATAACGTTCGACAAGGTTCATCAGTCTTTAACGATAAATCCAGATTTTACGCAGAATGAACCTTACAAAATTCACCGAACTGATATGAGCTATGATTATTGGATCGAACATGTCTCCGAACAGCAAACTTCTGATGATTTAGAAGTAGAAATAAAAGACTTGCAAGATGTGAGTGAATTTCCTCTATTGCTATGATATTCGGAGATACATTCTAGCTGATCGGTTCTATCAGACTCAATATGGTCACATCTATACTCTGAATACTGTATTTTATACCAAATGGGGTTCTAAGCATTCATATTTAACATTTGAGGATTTCAGGCTGGGCAATAATAAGATTTTTAAGTAATGTGATGAAATTTGAACTCTACTGAAGACAAACTCTAATTACACATTAATCTATACCATACATACCCAACGTAGGAAATTTCAGATATTTGTCGCATCACTTTTTGTGGATGAAAGATATTCATGTTGTATTGAAATTATATCTGATCTTTTCGTGGCTAATTTCAAATCTTTTATGTTGTTTCACCTATTTACAATACACGTCACTATATTAGTTTTAATTAGTAGTTTTCTGCACGTGTTATTTCACATTATTCAGATGCATTTTAACTCATTTCTTATAGTACTTATGACAATTAATAAGATTGTTTGAGCTTGATCACTGAACATCAGCAGAAGCTGTACCAAAAAAGAGAAATAGTTATAATAATCGATAATAAAACTGCAATTATTGCTTCAGTTTGTACAGGATACGAATATCACTGGGGGATCTGATCTTGACTGGCACACAGTCTGCGAATCACTGAATTGTGCGATTCCTTGAGTGTCAGCTTAAACATTCTCCCACACTAACTCCGTCTGTTTATGCTCCCAACTTACTTACACAGAAAAGCTAATTCACAGTAACACATACAGCGAATAACACTTTCACAATTTTATAATCACATATACTGAACCCACACGGTGATGTGTAACCTTGTACCTTCAATGCTTGTTGTAGAACTTTTAGATTGTTTTGCTTAAACCTTTTCACTGTTATTCCGACATATTTCCTGCTTTCATTATCCTGATGATTCAAATCAAATTAAAAATCACACGTCTTATTCTGCATTGCTATTCGGAATATCAGAGAATTTTCATTTGTGCCACACATTTTTCTGTCCAGATTATTTGTCTTTCATTTATCACAGAGCAAGCAGCACACAATTTACATTCCAATGTTTTCTTCTACTATAGAAAGGGACTGACGATTTACTCATCACTTTATTCAATTCCATTAATTCTTCTTGCTGTGTATTTAACGATGCAGCTACAATATTCCCGGGTATTAATTCATATTTTATAATTATACAGGAGGTGATGCATAAATTGAGCTTCAGAGAAGCAGAAATATTCCCAGAAATTGAATTACCCCCGTCCAATGTACTGCGACTTTTTCTAATCCTGGATATCATGTCTGCTCATAATTTCCCATACGACGCTTTGTTCGTTACGTATCACATTGAGCTGCCTGAACATTGGAGCACTAATCAAGTGAAAAACTTGACTGGCAGGACACAGCGATGTGCCATGAGAAAAGGAAGTGCAAACTTCAGCTATGTAGCAGAGTTGTGCTTGGATTTAAATTTGTCATGTCTGGAAGATGAAAATTTTCTACCAACATGGCCATGGATATATTTTTCAACAGCTTCTCTGGATAGTTGGACTAGGTGATCACAATCTATCGATTTTTATTGACAGTCCTTCTGTAAAAACTTGTTGAAATGCGTAATTCAATATTTCAATGATAAAAGTGTTTCTAAAGTTTTCAATTTCAATATTTATTTGAAAGGTACCGAATTGAAGGATATGCAGCTCAACCAATTCCAGTTACTTCTGGCTGTCATGAGTTCACATTGCACACATGGCGGCCTGTGGGTGACTTTCAAAATACGCTCCGTCGATTTTTTACTGGCGGAACATGCGAGCTTCAAGACCTAACATATTGCGGTATTCCTGCTATGCACGATAGTGTAAAGTTAGAGAAAGCTAATTTAGAAACTGCTCCAAGTGGTCAGGTCAAATTGAAATTGAATATCGTTCAACAAAGCCAATCTTTTCTAGAGGGTGGACGCTTCAGAAGAGACACTTTTGAACGATTGAGTGCCGGGAGGCTTATGAATAGTGTAAATGATGTACTTGAACAATTCAAAGCTGCCCGAGAACGAATGATTAGAGCGAGGATAATGAACTCGTAAAATATAGTTAAACAAGAATTATTCTCTTACTACGTTTATTTATACTTCCTATCACTATTCGTGTGGGTATATAATAAGTTAAAGACATACACAGAGCATAGACTTTGATGTTCATATAAAGCAATTGTGAATACAGAAATATGAAGAATATATTTTTATAATAAGCCCATCATTAAAGTTACCTGATAGCTTTATTATACCTATATGTTTATGTTTACCTCATAGTTTTATGTTTACCTCATAGCTTTAAATATGTTCATCTATTCATTTATTTATTGAAGATGTTACATGAATAGAAGTCATAAAAGAGCACATTTTTATTTCATGAAATAGGAGCTATAATACGAACGAAATGTCGCCCAACCACCGATTTCGGAAACGCAACTTGGAACTGATGAAATTCTGATTGTTTTTAAATCTCTTGTTATCGCATAAGGCGTATTCTTTTGACCCTGTGATCACTTATCACTGATCACTGTGATAACTGACCATAAGTGATCATGATCAGAGTGAAAAGAACAACGAAAAGTCGGGACGCTTTCGCGCTTAGAATTGTGTTCACTTTCGAAGTGAACATAGAAAATGTCTGATTACTATAAAGTGATCACGATCACTTCGAGTGCGTGGTGGGGGAAATGATACGAATCAAAAGAACATGCTTAAAGCGATCATGATCAGTTTGATCACAAAACTGTTTATATCCGTCGCAATGCAAGTAAAAAATATATAAACTAATAACCAATAGAATTAACCATGTGATTATCATGTTCTCAATTAGTAAAAATGAGAGGAATTGAATTCCAGAGATTCATTGATCTTCGTACAGTGGCTACCAAATCGAAAGCGGAAAAAAGTATTCTCTCAGAGTTGCAGAAAACTGAAATGCGTCATAACTTATGGCAGAAAACCGCGCGTGCGGCACTTTTAGAACATAATGAGTACGTTCCAGTTAACGCCAGTTAACGCCCGCAACGCCCTCGACCGCGACCGCTGAAATTTCCGTTCCATTATCGTAAAAAGGCCGCGGGCGTTGTAGGCGAAAGTTATAAGTGGAACGCACCTTCAGCACTGTATAATGGCGGCTTGGTGAAAACGTGCAGTTTTGAGTGAATATTTTGTATGGATTATGGTAAAATTTAATTCAACATGGATTCCTGTGGATTTATGGTTGCGTTTTTGACAAAACGAGTGAGAGATAATGACTCAGAAAGTTCATCAAGTTCAGATGACATGTGGGAAGCGGCTTTGAGTGTGAGAGGACAGCGACAATTACGGCCACGCATTATAGGTTATAATGATGTGGTCGCTTGCTACACAGATCACGAGTTTAAAAGTCATTTCAGGTAATTTTTTTTTTTAAATTGTTCATTATTAATTAATCATTAATTTGCTCATGCATTTACTTTTAGTATACAAACTAATTACCTATTGTTTACAGAATGTCAAGAGCTACGTTTCAATACCTCCATGGAATGATACACAAAGATTTGTTAAGAAAAGTAAAGGGTTGTCCTTGTATTCCCTCTCAAACACAGCTAATGATAGCTCTCTGGAAGATGGCCACTATAGATTCATATAGGTAACGATTAGTTTTTCAGAATAAAAAATCAGATTTACATCTTATTCAAAGACTTTTGATATTATTTGAAAATAGAGAATTATGCTTTTATCTTTGTCGAAAAGAGGATTGCACGTAAACTAACTTTGTTTTAAATTTGTAGAAGCATAATGCGGGTTGAAATTTGTATCAATTGGATAACCTATAATTTACCTCCACTTTTTCAATAAACTGTTTGCAGATCTGTTTGTGACCGATTTAATGTTGGTCGGGCAACTGCTGTCAGAGCTGTACGAAGAGTCACTCGTGCATTATTCAAACGAGCTCCTTTGTTCATTCAATGGCCCACTGGAGATAACGCTGCCACAGTTATGCGAGGATTTGAAGAAAATAGTGGCTTTCCCAAAACTATCGGAGCTATTGATGGGACCCATATTCGTATAAATGCTCCAAAAGAAGACCAGAGAGCTTACGTAAACCGAAAAGGATATGCTTCAATTCACTTGCAGGTAATCATTCCTACATTTTATATAATTCCAGCTTTTTTGTGGTTCGTTTTATTGTATTCTGTATAGTTTTTATTTGTATCTATTTCTATTTCTAGTTGGTTTGCGACCACAGGTGTTTGATAACAAATTGTTACGCCGGACACCCTGGATCGATTCATGATCAAAGAGTCTTTCGCTTATCGGAAGTATCTGAATTTTTGAATGATGAACAAAAGTTTCCATCCAACAGCCACCTTGTGGGTGATGCCGCATACGAATTGCAGCAACATTTAATGACACCTTTTCGAGACAACGGATTCCTAACTCAGAGACAGGAAAATTACAACTATCGACATTCCGCAGCCAGGATAGCCGTGGAAAGATGTATTGGCCTACTAAAAGGACGTATGAGAAGCTTATTGCATTGCTTGCCAATGACAAGAGTAGATTTGATGGCTCAATATATTGTGACTTGTTGCGTTATTCATAACATTTGTACATTGCGAAATGACGAGATAAGAGTTATCGTGTTACCTCAAAATGTCAACGAAAATCAAGAAAATAATAATGTTCGTCAAGTAGCAAATCAGAACGCTGCGATTCCGAAAAGAATCGGGATTATGGAAAATCTTCCATAAATTGTTTTAGAAATCACGATAATATCGAGTATAACCTCTTATTATTATTATTATTATTAGTAAGAATTTTGAATATGGAAACCTGAAAGCATGGGGAATTTTTACATCATAAACTTATACACGACACATCATTGTATACAGCAACCGATATTTTAGTTCAGCTATTGAACATCATTTATTTGTATTCATTTATCTTCTATTACTGCTAGAAAATATAATAATATATAATTTATAATATATATTTATAATATATATAATTTCGAAAATATTTTCGATTTTATTTACAAGTACATTTTTTTTTTTTTTATTGAATTGAAATTTTCAGGTTCAAGTTTCAACATAAAAATTTTCGAGTGTTGAACTACAAGTTTCATTTGAAAAAATAATTTTTTCTTTTGAGTTGTAAAAATAGTGTAATGAATAAATGATATTAAATGTGAATACTATAGATTTTTTTTTAACTGCGTGTGAAAACTTACGCTATTACTTTTTAGTTTTTTAAACATAGTGGTTCGATAAAACTAATTACTTCTTATCAACTAATTTAGAAAGTAACGCGAGCACTTTCTCGTCCATATCTAAGCGCTCTTTATGCCGTTTGGCACGCGCTTCCTCCTCTTCCGATTTTTGCCGGAGTCTCTTTTTCAGGAGGGAGGCCACGTTTTCTTTTGGTTTCCAGCTGGAGGATGACTCTGAAAAATGAAAAATCTATATAGAATATGGAGTTGCAAATAGTTGCCACTAAATGAAATTAATAAACATACCAGATGACACTTCGCTCTCTGATTCCTGACTTCTTTGCGAGGATACTCCTGACGAAGAAGCTACAGCAAGCGGCGAAGCCCAGGCTTTCGAAGCAAAAATAGTATCCATTTTCTACAAAGGATGCATGTAATTTAATGTGAGAATGAAAATAATTTTAGAAAAAAAATATCAACATATAGATTTTATTTTTACCTCATAAAACACCCATGTTCGCCTGTCATTGCCACTTTTGTTGTTGTGGTCTTTGACACTTTTGTAAGTTTTTTTTAAACTCCGCATCTTGGCTGCACACTGAGGTCCAGTGATCAGTGGAATTTTAGTTCTCATACCTCCCGCAATGTCTTCCCAAATTTTTTTTTGAGAGAACTTTCCACTGGAGAATTTCGCCTCTCTCTCTACATAAATATCGAGGAGCAAAAGTACCATCTCCGTTGTCCAACGATATAATCCTGGAATGAGTATGGCATATTGGAAATTATCGTTTGCATTAATCACTCTGGATTATGTGCTGTAAATACCACAGATAGATTTACATACCAGTATCTTCAGTGGTAACAGCATCCCCCTGCTGCGCTGAGGACTGCGAGTGACTCTGTATATTTGCTAAATCAATAGTAAAGAAAATTTAAATATTATTTCATTTTTGACCCAGTATTAGGCATGCCATAAAAACTTTTACAGATTTTTGATGAGTTTACAACATTTGTATATGTATACATATTTAAAGTGTTTAATAAAAACCAGAGCTTACGTACCACTATCACTATTGTCAGCATCTCCCTGCTGCGATTGCACAGTCAATGCAGCTCTTTCTTTTAGAGCAGCATTCATCAGTGCGGTTGCGAATTGTAAGTCTGAAATAAGAAACTCAATTCTTTAGGAAATGTATTAGAAAAGATGCAAATACATGGACGTTCCTGAACAAAACTATCCCAAGAAATAATTAGAATTGAATGAAACAAAATCTTATATAATTATTTATATTCATATTTAAAAAATATAAAGTAATATTCGTTCCGTTTTTTGCAACAAATAGAATATTGGGGTTCAAAAAGACCTCACGTACCCAACAAAAAGTTCATTGAAGTTAGGTTAAGAAAAATATAATTTTTTCCCCAACAAAAGTTATTCGATTGAGAAATATTATTTTGTGTGTAAAATTAAGGGGCCACTTACCATTTTCAGCACGTCTCGCATCCTCCACTGACACTGTAATTTCCACTGCAATGTCAGTTTCGGGATTGTAAAAAGTTACTTGCTTCGTTGCCATCGTTTGTTGTTCTTTAGTAGTTTCGTATTTCCGCGCGTTTTGGTGAAAACCCACTCTGACCCACCAATATTGTATGGGCGAAGTAGGCGCGACGCGGTCGCGAACAGTGACGTCATCTATGACGTTGAGCGATCGCTCGCGACGACCACGGGCCTTGGGTGGAACGATACAGATGGTGTTACAATCGTTGAGGCCGTTGAGTGGAACGTACTCAATATGTATACTATGTAGCTTTGGAACAAGTGGGCTCACTGTCGATTCTGAGAATATTCGTAATGCATAAAATGCTTGCAGATTACAACACTTTTGGATCTGCGAACGTATTTATTCAGTCTGCATTTTGATCATTTAAAAGATGACCGTTACATTTTCTCTTCTTTTTTTTTTCTTGTTCATTTTCCGTTTTGAGTTGGCTTAACAGATTCAGCATACTTCAAATAAAACGAGCGATATTGACATAACGTATATGTATACCTATGTAGTAGCGAATCGGCCGTGAGCGGCATATTGACCAAAACACATCACTATCAAATGCCTGAAAGATCTGTCGAAATCAGCCAGATATATCCACGCGCACTGACGCCTGCTTCCCGGAAAAGAATTTATAGTGTATTGTAATAATAATATGCTGTGCTACAGGATATTTTTTTTTCACTTTCTCTCTCTCACTCTCTCTTTTTTCCTACTAAATTGAAAATATGTCAACGATGTAATATGGAACTGTATTCACATACAGCCTATATTGCTTCCTGCACCTGTCACAGTTGACTAAATACTCTGTAATTATCAATAAAAAAAAATTCAAAATTTTTCTCATAAATAAGATTGTAACTAAATAGTATAAATCACGAAGTTTATTTGCATGCTATTTGAATTCTATTCGTTTCTGGTGATAGAGTAAAATATCAATTTATCACAATGGATCGACAAAGCTTGCTCGGGACTGAAAATCCGCTATCCACAGATATTGATGCTTGGAGATTTTCAACTAACACTTTGTGCTCCTTGCCGTTGGATGATATCGGGGATGATTATACACCCCGTAACGTGAGGGCTGCTATATTTTCCAAAGTCAATCCTACGCCGCTTAATCAAGCTCTGAAACTCGTAGCAATCTCCGAAGATGTTCTCATCAATATTCTTGACATGGATCCAACAATTTCTGATACAAACGGATTCATTCGATTTATTTCCGGGTACCCAGTGATAAACTCAACCCCGTTAGCCCATCGTTATGGCGGTTATCAATTCGGAGAATGGGCATCGCAACTTGGAGACGGCAGAGCGCATATTCTCGGAGAATATATGAACGCGTATGTCGCTATTGATTCCTTTATCGAAACAGTGCAATGCTTACTCGATAGATCAAATTTAAAGTACATAATAAACTAAGCCAGAACCGCTTCGCTTAAACTTAAACTTTCTTGTTTCACGTGGCAGAGCATGTTTCAGCAGTTCATTAACTTATATTTTATGTAGGAAAGGTGAAAGATGGGAGTTACAACTAAAGGGATCAGGTCCTACACCGTATTCTCGGGAATCGGATGGACGTGCGGTGCTGCGTTCATCGATCAGAGAATTTCTTTGCTCTGAGGCGATGTATTATTTGGGTAAACTTATTCTCTTTAACAGTGTGCAAATGATCCATAAAAGAACTTCGGCCATTAGGTCTTCATACTCTTAATTCATGATCAGGGATTGAAACAACTCGAGCTGCTGCCCTTGTCGTCAGCGATGATCCAGTTTTAAGAGATCAGTTCTACTCTGGCCACATTCAAGTCGAGAGAGCAGCAATACTATTGAGGGTAGCACCCTCCTGGTTCCGTTTTGGCTCTCTCGAAATCCTAGCACATCAAGGCGAATTACTGCAATTGAAAACGCTCGTCGATTACATAATAGAAGTACGCATCTTTGCAGGGTCATACACATTTTGAAACGCTATTACATTGCACAGCACTGAAACTGGATTTACTAAAATGTTTTTCTAATTATTTAGAAACATTTCAACGATATCAACTTGCTTGAACTCGAGAATCGTTACGTCGTATTATTTGGTCGAATAGCACACCGCACGATCGAATTGGCTATGCGCTGGCAGAGTGTTGGATTTGCTCATGGTGTACTCAATACGGATAATATGAGTATTTTAGGACTGACGATTGACTATGGTCCGTTTGGTTTCGTCGAAACGTATGATTCGAAATTTGTCCCTAATTCATCCGACAGAGTCGGAAAATATTCTCTGGAGAAGCAGCTAGATGTAAGCGATCAAATGAACATTACTAATGAGTCCACAGATTATGTGTGAACTATACCTATATTGCGGATCTCAAGAAACAGATTACTTTTTCGTCACCGCAATATGTAAATCGTATAATATAAACGCGCAGGTCGTATTATGGAATCTGGAACAGCTTGCCGTAGCTTTTGAACCATTTTTGAACGAAAATCAGAGACTTCATATATCAAATATATTAAGAATGATTGCTGGATATGGAAGAAGGAAATTAAGGTTCGTTATCCATTGAAATGCGGAAAATGCTGTTACGAACCTCGTTTCGCGTTAGCGTCGACAGAGCACGACGTATATTATTTACATAAATGAATAAATAAGATCATCTATTCTAATTACCATAATATTACAAACAGTTCGAACTTCTGATAGTACAGAATGTTTATTAATCGATTTTGATTCATATCAGGACGGAATGTTCATAGAACCATGAAGCAATTAAGTATACATAATAAATGCATTAGACTTTCTCTTTCTTAATATTCAAAGTACTCTATTCAGGTCAGTTATGAGAGCAAAGTTAGGCTTGACAACAGATGTTGAGGAAGATCAACAGTTATTGGCAACTTTACTCTCGATGATGGAGGAAACTGGGGCGGATTACACAATGACCTTTAGACAACTGGCATTGGTCCATCCGGATGCTATGTTAGATTTAAATGTTCTCAAAAATCATTGGGCACTTTCTCGTTTGATGCGTCACGAATATTATGTGTCATTCGCAGAAGGATATCGACGTCGTCTTTACGCGGAAGGAGGTATTGAAACTTATAATATTACTCAATGACGCAAACTATACCTATATACTGTACAAACATACTTTAATGTTTGTATAATATGTATATGTAACATGAATTCCAATTATATCTATAACATTTATGTAGTTCATAACGACACCGAGCGCAGGGAGAGAATGAATGCGGTAAATCCATTGTATATCTTGCGAAATTGGATGGCACAATCTGCGGTTCAAAAAGCTGAAAATAATGACTTTTCCGAGGTCTGTTCGCCCACAAAGCAGCCTATAAAAAGACGAGATCGTAAAATAAAAATAGTTCCTTTGGCGCAGGTTATTCTGCTACACAAGATATTGAAAACACCGTACTCGGAACATTCTGAAGCTGAAAGACTTGGGTACGCTGCTCCACCACCGCCACACGCTTACCGCTTACGTATCAGTTGTTCGAGTTAGAATTAATGCATGCCTATACTGTGTATAAATTGTAAAAAAAAGTTCAGATTGCAATTGAAACGCTAAATAAAAATCGTCGCGTATTTAAACTCATTTTTATCCTGATCCTCTGCAGTCAGTGCTAAGTATTTCTTCTTTATTTCAATCTCTTAATTAAGACTGAAAATGATGGTCTGTATCATGTAGAATGTAGTATTTTGTCAGGAAATTCGAAAGGTTTGAACGTGTGCCACGCAAATTTTTATCGCGCACGCGCTTTCGGTCATCCGTGTCGTGCGCTCAGCGCCATATGATAACAACCGGTATAACGATATTTATCACACGTGTAAGTTTCGCGAGCTATGTTCAGATATAAATAAATACCAACAACTCATGTAATACATACGGGGAGTATTCGTGGGAGTGTAACATAGGGAAGCAGAAACACCTGCATACAGGGAACTCACACATCAAGCGAATGGGTTTTATTTCCACGTAGCCGGTTTTTTGTTACGCATATCGCGTGCCGATTGAGACGTGAGAAATAAAACCCAATTGCTTGATGTTTGAGTTGCCTGCATGGAGGCGTTTTCACTTCCCTATGTTGCGCTACCACAAAGAAATAAATACTTGTCTACAGAGATCAGTGGTATTAATCTGTTCAACAAAAAATAAAATAATCAATAGAATCTCGAAGATGACTCGTAATTATCAAAATATAAATAAAAGAAGTTTTAGCGGTATACATATATGCGCGTTTAACTAGTAGCGTTTGCTACATAGAATCTTTGAAAATAGTACTTTCCAATGTGAACTTGCGTGACAATCGCCCCTTCACTGAGTCAACTTGCATTGATAATACATTTTTTGTTACATATGAATAGTAGTTTATCAGGGAATAATATTCGGTTGCGCCTGATGTAGGTATAAGCTTATTGGATCGGTACTTTTGAACAAAACAATTCCATTGTAGTACGAATTCAGGGATTTGATTTAAGACGGTTTGAACCATTCGTTCAATAGATAAAAAAATTATTTATTTATTATATTATCGAACATCTCTTTCACCTCAAGATGTATTCAAGCAATTTTCATGTATGATGTATTGAGTTTCAAACAGTGATAGACCTCTTCTTCGTTAGATTCATCTGAAAGAGAAATATATTGAATTATATTAAAATATGTTGACTCAACTTCTTGTTAAATTCGACAAAGAAAGATACACCACTTACCACAGCAGTGAATATTTGGTGGTAGAATTGGAGTACGACTCAAATGGGATGTAGTGGTTATTTTTGAGAGAGTATCTTCCGACGAAAAGGTTACACACCATGAAGAAGGTAGTCTGGAATACAATTAAGGGACCAATTAAAATTGATTGATGGGTTTCATACATTTGTGTAAAAGAGTACAGAGCATTATGAAATATACGAGAATCACAACAAACTATATATGAAGAAAATAATTTCCAAGCTGATTGACTGAAGTTTTATTTTCAGTCAGCATCAAGTGTTATTGATGTACTGTAAAAGAATCCAAATGCCGAAAGGTGGAAGTTAATTTAATTTTGATTTGTTAGAATGTAACGAAATACTTACTCTTGGACGATATGTTTCACAGTAACGGTAGGCAATGGAACATTCAAGGATTGTATTTTATTTCCATGCAAGTCTGAAAATGATTTTATGGCAGAATTCTTCGATACGTGTTGCCGCAACGCATAGTTGAATATAGACTGTAAAGTCGCAGGTGGAAGATGCAGATAGTTCTGTGCAAACGACGTAAACTCCAAGCACAAGTGGATCTGTGCCAACAACGTTAGCTTCTTTCTGAAAATTGAAAATCGAATAATCGTTCATAATTTTTCATCACTTTACTTACAGTTTCATTTATCATTTGTAGGTTTTACTTATTTTTCACAAATTCAGACATTTAAACTATAAACACATACATTATCGTTTATTTTATTTTAATCTATTGTTTGTTTTTTTAAGGACGCATGAAGTAATGATTAAAACCAATGGTTGACAAGGTAGAAATGCGCTTGACTAACCGACAGCTTTCAATCTCGAATAATCCCCCTTGAACATTACACAATATCTGTCGAAGATCATGAAAATCGAATAAACCACCACTCAACAGTATATGGTAGTAATCTCGGCTCAATTTTTCCAACCCTGTATCTATAAGAAGCTCTAAAGGTAAGTCTTCATCTAGCATAGATACCACTCCTTTTTGGCAGAGGATTTCAGATAAGATTTTGTTAATTCTCGATTTATTCGTTGGAGATATCTGGAAGATAGGAGAATATAAATTCTAATTCTATATAGTTACATAGTTCATTGTCACTGATGTTACTCCATTGTTTACCGAACTATTAATTTGCATAGTGTCATATCAGTATTAGTATGCTACTACATTTGCAAATGAATAGCAAGATTATCGTACCTACCTTAGGTGTAGCCAGACCTAATTGAGTTTTCTCTAATACCATACGAATAGACGCAGTTACCTGCGCATAGTCAGCACAACCTGAAATAAATCATTAAGACATTGAATTATGCAGTTATTATTCGCATCGGTGATTATAATCGTGGACACATTAATCAGATGATGGAATTAGGATTTTTTGCCCAGTTGAGTGATGTTACATGATTTCGTGGCCAGTTTTGTTCAAAATTAGTCGGAAGATTTGAAGTTTCGTGGGATTAAAGGACAGATTTTCAATTGCGACGTGCCCAATGCGGTGTTCAGACATTTATAGCACTATGATGCTTCAGATATTATTTTTTTTTTACGAAATATCTCAATGATTTTCCATAATCTAAAGGCAACCAACAAGCTTTAACGAAATGTTGACTATTCTTCCTAACTTTCGACGGTCTGTGAACTGAGATGAATTTTGTGGGGGGAAAAAAAAAATTATTGAAAGCATTACTGCAGGAAATAAAAATACAACATAATATTATACCTATCAACAATTCCCACAACATGTCTGCAAAATCCATATTTTGTCTAAACCGAACATTATCAATATGTTTTTCCAATTTAATATCATCTATGACATCTCCGTTGTGGTCATCGTCTTTCATGTTCTCGTTTTCTTGGATCAGTAACAAATTCAGTTTTCCTGCAATTTGTTCCCAGGTCTATCCAATCACAACATAAATATAATCAGCAGAACATGTTATGAGAGATCAAGCAATCACATTTAATTGAAATTTGTCATATGACTATATGAGAATGCTTTATGTAAAGATCGCTGTAGAAATTGTCTGATTGCGGGTGATATTTTTAACCAATTAATAATAAAAACACACTTGAAGTTTTTCAATTGTTGAATAAAAATTCTGTGAAATTAAAGTATCCCTGTTTCCAGAAGTACAAAAATTCTGGGTATTTCTAGTGACACTGTGTCATTGAGGAGCAGTAACTTACAACGGAGTTGGAGTCGGAAGAATCGAATGTGTGTGAATGTTGTTTCTTCAATTTACATTGTTCCAGCATATTCAAATATTTGTGTAGTAAAAGTAATTCGTTCCATAGATTTTTCAAATGACTTTCGTTCCATCCGACAATGATTTCCATGACCTGTAATTATCACCTATATTCGTTTGCTGAGTCTGATTAATTGAAAATTCATAAGATAAGCGAAGCAATCTACAGTCGATCCGTTACCAATGTAGTTGTGGAAGTCCTGATCGGAGCATAAAATGATAGGGTATTCCAATTCACTTCGAGGCTTAAATTCCCAGCCCAACAGTCTGCCGAAACGTTCGATAAATCCACAACTCCTGGTCTCTTTCCACATAACTCATAGGTGCTGCTTACAGTCGTACACACCTATATTGGAAAAAAAAAATCAAAAAAAGAATCTGAAAACATACATTTATGGAATAAAGTTTCCTAAGCAGTTATAGTTGATCAAAGCCGGGCTAATTTGCCAGGCCAAAAGATCTGAATCAAGAATTAGAATTTTTGATGATTGTATTATGATTCCACAAGGAAGAAAAGGTTCAAAATTCCTAAATGAAACCTATGAACGTTGGGCAGAATACCTCATGCTTTGTTACTGAATACATATTGGTATATTCTTTCAGAAGTATGGCGGGAGTCTCTTCAATATTTGATAATCGTCGAGCATCTGAAAGTACGCCTTGCATAGTAATGAACCATGGGCCATCAAGATGGGTTCCGTTTAACACTGTTCTATCATTATCCTTTCCATCGCATACAGCCAACAGAGGCAGTGACCAGGCCTTATTGGAAATATGCTTGAGACAGATGTTCACTGCCACACTGTACAAATAAAATGTATAATATTAGGAACCCATGAGATATTGAATTGGTACAAATTTCCAACAATTATTTGAATATCAACGTATGCCTGTAAATTCAAGTTGTCATTATCTGGCCTGGGATTCAATATTAGCGGACAGTTCGCGTCACAAGCACTCGATAAATGAATATAAATATGCGGGATGTATATTATGTCTCATTTTTGGGATAACCTTGCAGACCTAGAATATAGACTACTTAATAATAGAAGTTATTCATCCTATCACACAAAGTTAATGTAGCAAACTCATTATTTGGTAACCATTAAACAGCCAAGTAAGAAGCTAGTATTGAAGGTTTTTATTGGAGTAAGTAAATGATTGTTGACAACCGTGCTTCTAATATTGAAAGTGGCAAATGTGATTCTTCTTCTATCTTCCAGTTTCTGTTATCGACGAACGTCTGGTCAAGTGTAGGGTAGTAGAGCGCAGACTTTAGTGGTGATCCAGTTATATCCAATTCTGCAACTACGAGCGAGAACGTATATTCAGATATCATTCTGCAATACCAGATATTACAATTAACATTGGAAAAGCATTGCTTACCGCTCGACTCCAGATCAACCAAAGGAGATTGTTCACGTTGAATACTCTGATACAGAGGCTGTAACTCAAATAAGAACTAGAGTAAGAGTTTAATGTAGAAAGCTAGGTGGATTAGTTGGAGTTAAATTGTGCGCTAAACAATGAATTTATAACCAACGATAAGCAATGAAATGGAGATTTTTAGTCTATGTTCGATTGAACGTAATACATTGGAAGATTGGCAGAAATCTGGGATCATATTATAAAATGGTTTTTATTCTTCTCCTTTTTTTGTGCCCTTACGGGAAGTAGCCAATTATAATATAAAATGCTTGGATCACCTTACCTGATCTCTGTGCAATATAAACATCTTGGTTAACTTTGATCCTGGCATAAGGCATTTAACGTACGATAATTGAGTTTCGGTCACTGAAATTGTTTTATCTGGAAGAATAGCCGCTATATCACACGCACGAGACATTTCTTGAGGTTTTACTTTGAAACTCGAAAGATCGTTGACTTCGGATTTGAAATGCAATATCATGAAGTAAGCGTTTCCGGCGAGATCACTCGAATCAGGGTGGACATCACAGTTTATATCGTTTCTTCTTCTTCTTCTTCTTCTCCTTTGATTGGCTATCAATTCAGTTATATCGTTTGAAGTGTCCAATTGAATTTTAGCGGCAAAGCTGATGCCGGCGATTTTATTCAAAGGTGGTGCCGGCGTGGCCTGGAGTTCTACGACGTCACATCGGACCGTAAACTCACTAGAATCCGAAATGTGACGTTTCTTGGGACCGAACACTGCTATAGAGATCAGGGGACCGAAGGATATGGAGACGGATTAACTATGGGAGCTTTCATGGCCGGAAAAGTGGGCTTGAAGATTGAATAGTGTCCAAGCTTATCGACGGAAAAGATATTGCAGAATATCTATAGTGTGAGAAAGTAGTGCTCTTTTGGTCGGTAAATTCAGCATTGTTTATATCCCCAAGCCCATTTTTCCGACTCGATCACTGATCCCGTCTTCAAGCATACAAAAGAACTGCAAGCAATATGGCTGTCTCTTAGCTTCAAGTCGGCACAAAAATTTAACTCGGGATACGCCATCCGGTAGTGAGCTCGGGATATCCTTGTACTGAGGTTATTTGATAGATTATAAATAATTCAACAGATGGTATCTTCTTCTACTATCACTCTACCTATGCCAAAGACCTATCAACCAGCTGCATGATTTCTACTTTACCTGCTCAGTCAACAACAATGTTCCGGTTCCATACCACTCGCCTTGATAATAATCTATCGATATAACATTTGCTACGAAAATAGTAGAATTCCCACAAAAAAATGAAGATCAATTAATTTGCAGTGAATGCATTTCAATCTTGAATATCTCCAAATACCCCATGACAAATAGTGCACTGTATTCGAAATAAGTTTGCGAGTATAGAAATGTCTCGATCATCACGTTTCATCGTCAATGAATTAGAAGACTATCAAAACCAAGATATAACCAAAGAAATAATCGGTCAAAAGAAAGAACTAATGGAAATAGTACGTGAAATTGCTTCAAAACAACGGGCATCAGAATCCACAGCAGATGGTGGTTTGTACGTTGGAATAGCTGGAATTGCTTACATGTCGCTTCATCTAAGTCGTATAAGTCAATTGCAGGACGAAAGAAGTAACTTCATGTTATTCGGACTCCAGTATTTACAACCTGCGTTAGAACACGCTGACAGATGCAAAGACTCGAAGAAAGAAAAATCTTCTTTCTTGCTAGGTAATGCAGGCATATATGCTGTCGCTGCAGCGCTTTATAAAGCTGCTAAGGATAAAGTGAAGGCTTCAGATTACGCAAAACGCTATGCACAAGGTGCCAGTAACTGCAAACCACTTGATTTCCTTCCATCAGGTGGAGACGAATTTTTTGTAGGCCGTGCAGGCTATCTATTTGGGGCATTATGGTTGAACAAGCAAATGGACAGCCAGATTGTGCCGTTGAAAGATATGCATGAAATAGCACAGGCAATTGTACAATCTGGAAAACGGCATGCAATAGATCACGGCAGTCCATGTCCGCTGATGTACTCTTATTATGGGACTGAGTATTTAGGTGCTGCTCATGGGTTGTCCTCCATTCTTCAAATACTGATACAAACTCCAAAATTTTTGGAGTCAGATTTAACCGTAGAAAAGCTGGTCCAATCATCCGTTGATTATTTACTTGGTTTACAAACTAAAACAGGAAACTTTCCATGCGCTATGGATGAGCTTGATAGACGCTCGAGATCAGAAAATGATGAACTTATTCATTGGTGTCATGGAGCACCTGGCGTTGTTTACTTAATGGCAGCGGCTTACCTGCACTGGAAAGAAGACCGGTATTTAGACTCTTGCCTTAAGTGTGGAGAGCTTGTTTGGAAGAAGGGATTGCTAAAGAAAGGTCCTGGAATATGTCATGGGATAGCAGGAAGTGGTTACGTATTTTTATTACTATATCGTATGACACAGGATCCTAAACACTGGCATCGAGCTGCGGCATTTGCAAACTTCATGAAATCAGATGAATTTTATGAAAATGCTCGGAGACCGGACAGCCCCTATTCCTTATATGAAGGTTTTGCAGGAACGGCATGTTTCTTAGCTGATCTTCTTGAACCAGAGAAAGCTCATTTTCCCTTTCAAGATGTATTTTAAATTATTTTCATGACGATATATTGTTCTATGCTTAAAAAATTTTGCAGGACTCATGGAAATGATTCCTGTACAAGGTGATGATCCGATGTACTTGACCAATAAATTTGTTTATTTGTATGTGTCTCGTATTTCTTGATTGTAAAAAAAAACTAGATATATTTACATCATATTAACGCTATACAGTATAAAAATGTAGTTGAACGCTGGCTGGAGACATACTCATTTCAATTTTGAATATTCCCGCCATAAGTTGATCGAACGGGTTTGATGCTTCGATTGGCCAATCAGAGAGCGCGACATAGTTGTCCAATATTTGTTTCTTTCGGCTATCTTGTGTCGACTAGGTTCGTGGCGAAACTTTACTGCTTTCTTTATGTGTCCAGCGGCCGTGCTTGCTGGATTTAATCATCGAATTGAATTGTGTACTGTGTTGCATCCAGTCATATTTTAGTGCATCGAGCACTTAGTGTTTATAAATATGGTTCAAAAGAAGGTACAGTGATAATATTATTGAAAAAAGTGTATATCTATTGGAAAAACCGATTTATTGACGTCGGTTTTTAAGGTTATAAATCAGCGTGATCGCTCCGTCTCAAATATTCCAATATGACTTACAGAAGTCTCAGACAGCCCAACAGTTTCTTTCGCTAGTCGTAAAACTTTATAAGTAATCACTAATGATTTCAATCGTTTTGTTTTCAACATAGCCGAAGAAGAAGGTTGGAAAGAAAGTAGCAGCAGCACCGCTAGCTGTGAAGAAGGTTGAGCCTAAAAAGCTAACAAATCCGCTTTTTGAAAAACGAACACGTAACTTCGGAATTGGTAAGAAATTTTGACAGTTACTACGATATTCATAATATTAATATCCTTTCAGCATTTCCGTTGTTCTTATATTTTCTTGGCAGTAATAAAACTTTCGTTAAATTAAATTTCAGGCCAGGACATCCAGCCTGACCGTGATTTGAGTCGTTTTGTGAAATGGCCCAAGTATATTCGCATCCAGCGGCAGAGGTCTGTCTTGCAGAAGAGGCTGAAGGTTCCACCACCAATCAACCAGTTCAGTCAAACACTCGACAAGCAGACAGGTGTGTGTGATAATTATTTCCAGTAAGTTATAAGTAAACAACATAATTAACTCAGTTATCGCCAGCTATTCCGTTTTTCGACATATCTTGATGAAAAATTGCAACTTGATCAACCAATCCGTTTAGGGAAACACTTATGCTTATAATATTTCACTGTAATCATCACGTAATTGATATACTATATTTCATTTATTTTTTATTAGCAACACAGCTATTTAAGATTCTGGAAAAATATCGTCCAGAAAGTGCAATTGCTAAGAAATTAAGGCTGAAGGCCCGAGCTGAGGAAAAAGCTGCAAAGAAGGAAGATACTCCAACTAAAAGGCCCAACCAACTTCGCAGCGGTACAAACACCGTTACAACTCTAGTTGAGCAAAAGAAGGCGCAGCTGGTTGTCATCGCCCATGACGTCGACCCGATTGAGGTAGTTAGAAAAATTGTGATTATTTACATCCTGTTGTTTTTTTTTCTTATTTTTCATTTTTCAAAAGCACATCAAACTTGAGTAATTAATTTGTTGAACAAAAAACTACTATGATGCTAGAATTTCTTCACCTGAGGGCATAACTTAATAATAATGTTTTGTCCAGAGGATGACTGTTGACTCTGAGTTTAAACACATCAATTTTTTAACAGTAGCTTCAAATTTTGCACAATATCTTTTCTCATGCAACTGTTCTTTTTTTTCACAGGTCGTTCTCTTTTTGCCCGCATTGTGCCGTAAGATGGGAGTACCTTACTGTATTGTGAAAGGAAAAGCACGCTTGGGAGCCCTTGTCAGACGTAAGACCTGCAGCGCTGTTGCTCTTGCACAGGTGAGGATACTGCTGCATATTGTTTTGCACTATCAAAAGTATTACGCAGATAATACTGTTCAGAATTTATTGAAGCAAAACATTTGTCCCAGTTCTTCGATTTTCAACCATACTTGTGTTGGAAAGAGAAAATAATGGATCGAATGTTCAACTATTCATTCAACCAGCGTGATGAAATAATAAAGAGCCAATCCAATGATCAACCATGATTAGTTCTTATATAATTTACTGATGTTAACACGTACCATACGTTCGTATGTTGAAATAGAGGTTTTTGATTTCATAAGACAACATTTTGTTCTGTTTCAGGTTGATTCTGGTGACCGTGCTAACTTCACTAAAGTAGTTGAGGCCATCAAGACCAATTTCAATGACCGTCATGACGAGATCAGGCGCCACTGGGGTGGTGGTCTTCTTGGCAGCAAATCTGCTGCTAGGATTGCTAAACTGGAGAAGGCCAAAGCAAGGGAACTTGCGCAAAAACAAGGCTAATTATTCCATATTGTACCGTGGAATTTGTAAACAACTTTCCAAACAATAAAACAAAAATGAAAACCTCAGTTCTTGACTTGATAGTTACCTCGGTCCACAAATGTTTCATTTCACCTCGGATATTACGATTAGAGTATTTCTAATTTTATATTGATTCCGATAAATTTCGATTTTGTTATCTCTCCAAAGTATAATTTAGTTCTTCTAATCTTAATAAATGACTTTGTACTACCAGTTTAGAATTCATTGGTTGATATATTTATTTAATAATTCTGGAGAAATGATATTGAAGGATTATATTTAGAAACCTTGAAGTAAACTTCATCTTAGCTATTTATTCATCCAACTATACTGTATGTACATACAAATTGAAATGACATGTTAGTTAATACCTTGCTGGGCCGAGAATATTACATTCCATTATCTATGTACATTTTTGAATTATATCTGGCCTGCAAGATTTCTGGTTTAAATTGGAACTATTTAATACCATGCTATAGCAAACAATGCGAGAGTACAAAGCCTAGTGTAGTGAAAAATTTCAATGATTTTATGCAAACTTTACAATTATATTAGCTGGCTCAAGACTATTTCTAGTTACAGCGCTGCGAAATGAAATTTAATTGAATCTATAGTATTTCAGAGATGAAAAAGAAAAGTCTGCAGAAAGGCGATGAGCCTACGGTACAGCTTCAAATTCTTTCATGAAGTAATTAGGCACGTCGCTGATTGTCTTGGCTAAAAAAAACTTATTCAGTCTTCTAGAGTTGCTTCCAAGAAAGAGATTCTCTTGTGTAGGTCTCCGTATGTGGATGTATTCCAAGTTGTGATTGAGAATGAGAATGCAAAGATTGACTGAATTGTTCTACCGGGCTTTCAAATACGTGAACACTACTACTGGTCATTATTTGTTCATCGACAGACATCAGCATATCTTTATCACGCAAGTTTTGTTTATCAATTATATTAATGTATGAATATTCAGAGGATTCAGTATCCAAAGACATAACATCTTCAGACAAAATAACATGATCCGAGTCTTCATTTTCGTGATGTTTTTTCAATCTGCGTAAGTCTTCGTTACACTTGAAACGATTTTGCTGATGTCTATTGTCAATAGAATTACTTAGACTTTGAAATCTCGGTTCGCCAAGAGTGCTCTCAGGTGATTGCCCCGTTATATCTTTCTGCCTGTGTTCTAGAACTGTGATTTTACTCATTCCCTTATAATCACAGTAAACACAAGGATAAGATCGATCCGAGGCAATGCGCCTTGGACAATCCTTATGATCGTCTATACCGCCAACTTTATTGTGACTAATCATAATACAGGACTGTACTTCGTCTATGTAAGCATCTTTACGAGCTGTTTCCCTTTCAGTACTCCTGCAAACTTCTTCGTGATCTTTGTGCTGCAACGGGTCTGCGAACTGCGTGGAACAGCTTTTACATTCGTATATCTTAATCTGGGTGAAAATTTCATTGCAGTGTATATTTTGGTGATGAATTAAAAAGTTTTTAATATCGTCAAACACGTGATTGCAAATGCTACACTGCAGCGGTCTATGTTCTGTTTCATTTAAATGTTTTCTCATATGCCTTCGCACATAATCTCGACGTTTAAAATCTGCACCGCATACTACACATTTGAATGGTGCTTCGTCAGAATGTAATCTCATATGGTGTTTGAGCCCGTGTCTCATTACCATGTGACATTCTGGACATTCTTGAGGCTTTTCTCCTGTATGTCTCATCATGTGCAGACGAAGGGAGCCTCTGAAACAGAATAGAACCAATAATTTATTCTCGAATCGACCATTCTTGCACCAAAGTGATCAGCAGAGATGAAATTTTGATCTAATAACTTGCAATTCACCTAATGAAATAAGGATATTTTCATTGCAGCTGAATTTGAAGTCAGTACGAAGCTAGTTGGTTTCTATATTAGAGTTACTTTTATAGTGCAGAATATTGTTATTGTTATTCAAAGTCTTACCTAGTTGTAACTCTTTTCTCGCATATGTTGCATTTAAATTTTGGCGGAGCTCGGGGAAAATGTAGCATATAGTGTCGGCGCATTGCAATCCTTTGCTTAAAAGCTTTACCGCACAAATCGCACAGGTGTTGTTTTTCTATAGTGTGTATCTTTTTGTGCAGGTACAAACTCGTAGGTGAAATGAAACTGGAAATGAATAAATAAATATTACAAATCATAAGTGAAATAAATTTTCTGATCAAATCACTTACTCTAACTAAGCAAGTTTATCATAAAATTCGTCTCACAATCAGCAGTAATTACGGCGATAAATTGAATCAATGTATTTAGCTCTATCAGAAAGATGTGTGGAAATTTTTGTGTTTTTAAAATGCCAGAGAGTATTCGTATACGTACGATTTTCCACAGATATCGCATTCCTGCATTTCTATTTCACTCTCTACAGTATGCTGTTTCAAAACGTGATCCCTCAAAGTTTTTTGTGGCTTCATTATTCCACAGTATTCGCACAAGGAATTTTTAGCGCTAAAAGTAACATGTGCCAATCTTTCGTGCTTTTTAGCTTCATTTACAGTCTCGAAACGTTTATGACAGTGCTTACAGCTATTGGAGTGTAATATCTGCCTTTTATCCGATGTTCTGTGCAGTTTTTGGTGAGTTTTAAGTCTCAATGCACTTTTCGTTACAAATTCACACGAAGCACATCTGTGCAGTCGTCTAATTCGCTTCGGCATTGGCCAATGAAAATCATCATCCAATCTCACATCGTCTTCGAATATATTTTCATTAAGCGTAAGATCGGGGCCGGGGTCAGCTGGCAAATCACCATCCCGCCATTTTCTATTGGCCATTTGTGATTTGGTGCCTTCATTAATTTCCAAAGGCTCCTTCTTTCCCTCGAGAAAAACATCTTCACTTCCATAAATTTCCTTGTATTTAACAAATGATCTGATCGTTTTAGAATCGGTGGCCTTCTTACAACAATGTTGTTTCAAATATTCAAAAAACAACTGCCTCTCTTCTAACGAATAGATTTTCACAGTCTCACTGCAGTCAGGGCAGCATAATACTTCTATTGGTAATTTCAGGTGGTGGTCTTTACCACACACCGCGTTGCTTCCAACATTAATTATGATCTTTCCGTTACAATTTCTGTTTCCTAATACGACATGGCTGGCCTTAGGTACAATATTAACGTATTTAGAATCATTAGATGAAGTCTTTTCCCCCACTACCAAGCTTGTTTCAATTTTACTTGTTGTTGTAACATCTATCGGATGGCAACTTAGTTCTTTCGAATTATCATCGTTTTTTGGATTGCATAAGCTTCCCAGACCTTGATTTTGTCTAATATTGGATAAAATTGTCTCATTTCTTTCAGATTTAATATTGCACATTTTGCTCGACAAAATAAGTTTAGATTCAGTTATATTTATGCTGCAGGCGTCGAGATGATTTGCATCTATCTGAGATTCCTTTAAGTTGGAAGATTCTTCTGGTGCGTTAATTAGTGACGGCGATAAACCGTTAGACTTGTCGTTTATCTTTGTCGTTGTAATACAATCAGATTGTTTTTCTTCCTGAAATGATAATCAATAAGATAAAAATTTGATTCTATTGGGTGACATAAAAAAACTCAACTGATATGAAAATCGTAAACCTTTTTCAATAATTTCTTGAAGAATTTATCAGATGCTATAACTGTGCTAAAAAATTCATTAGTAGCATTCAATCTTCTGATGCAATTAATGCAAATATTTTTTGGCATTATCGCATCATTTTCTATCACCTTTATCGGTAGGTGAGCGTTTACGCTATCCTTAAGGTTCAAGGATATTCCCCTCTTACTAAAGATTTTCACCAGTTTCTCAACTCGGTAAACTTTCGAACAAAGTCTACAAGTTTTTGAGAAATCTGATAGTTTCACCATCTTGTTATACCTAGCGTGTACGAATCTGTAAAACATAATTAAATTCATCAAATTTCAAATCGACTTGATTTAAATCGTATGAATAATCAAGACAAATCGTTTGCCACATATTCTAAAACGTTGTTAATTCTTGTTGATAATAATACGAGCTTACATACTTGGTGGGGTTTAGGTTATGTCCTATCGAAAGTTTAGATAATTATTGTCAAAATTGAAAACTCATTATATTATAGATGAATGTGATTTGATTGTTGAAATCGGCCACCTTCGTATATGCATATTTTTACATATGCACCATGCATACGATTAACGATACGATACATCACACACATTCATACGATAGCGCTTACTTAGATCATGTGCTGCTACATGTCGGCACTCGGCAGCTCTAATAAACTGTGAAGTAAAAATGACGGAAGAAGTTCTACCAAACTTTTGTTCTTGGTGATATCCATGTATTGTCGTCCGCCCAACTAACAAATGTCATTTATTGTTTATCGCAATTACAATTGGGGGTACAGTTTCCTTATTGTATATTGAGATTATAAACAATGGGTACCCGCGAGGACGAAGAACTCGAGGATTTACAATCCACTATGTACACATTTCCTGCTGATGTTCAAACCGTTATTGAACAGGTTAGGTTTTGATTTATACCGAATACGTCACACTCAATAAAACCATAAAACCTACATTTCTCTAACATATTTTTTTGACAGTGAAAATTTCCGGCATTTCAAAAAATTATTCATTTTGTCGATTATCTTATTCAGAATATCACTCTTCATTCATTCCCGAAATCTGAACGGCTTTTATTCATCAGATTCCAAGAACCATATGCCCAAAGCGATAATAAAGTGTACTGATGTTTCTATCGTACGATTTGGCTGTTAATTAGGTTAAGGAAAGCCTAAGTAATATGTCTGATATTGATAATCTATTACAGGTATTGCCAAGCAACGATCCTCTGGATCAGCCAAACTTCAACGCAGTTGATTATATAAACTCGTTGTTCCCCACGGAGCAATCTTTGTCAAATATAGACGATGTAATAAGCAAAATGGAATATAAGATATGTTCAATCGATAAGGAAATCAGATCTGTGGTTAGAGGTCAAACCAATGTTGGTCAGGATGGTCGCGTGGCTTTGGAAGATGCTCATAAAGTAATCAGACAATTATTTGTCCATGTTAAAGATATTAAAGATAAGGCAGAACAGTCTGAAGAGACTGTCAAAGAAATAACACGAGATATAAAGCAGCTGGATTTTGCCAAACGGAATTTAACATCTTCCATAACGGCTTTGAATCATTTACACATGTTGGTGGGAGGAGTGGATAGTTTGAAGTGAGTAGAATATAGGGTTAAACATCACCGAATATACAACACGGATTAATAATTGAGAATTCTTTCAGAGTCTTAACCCAGAAGAAACAGTATGGAGAAATAGTCATGCCTCTTCAAGCTATTATGGAAGTCATGCAACATTTTAGTAACTACATGGATATACCTCAGATAAAACAGCTTTCCGATCAAGTAAGGCATCCCGTAGGAAGGAACAGTGGTCAATATAGATTTAGAATGGCTTTTGAAAATCATTAAGGGGATATCCGCACCTTGGAATTCAGAAATATTGATATATCTTAATAAAGGAGATAATGTAACCGAACTAGTATTGAAATAACTTAAGAATTGACTTGAAAAATTAATTATGTCGAGATTTTACCGCATCACAAGGTACGGCATGAAAATATAAAAATATTTTTAGACTCCAGAGTGCGTATATTCCCATGATGTAATATAACCGATTTCATATTGAAGATAATTTAAACCTATGTTGATAATAGATTTACTTGTTTATCGCAGGTAAGACAAATTCAGATCGAGTTAGCTGAACAAATATCATCAGATTTTCGTGAAGCATTCTCTGGACAAAATGCTAAACATTTTGCTCAATTGAGCGAAGGGTGCTTAGTTATGTCAGTGCTAGATCCAAAAGTGAAGTAAGTTATCAAAGAATAGATTACATTACTTATTCACATTCTTATGACTTGAGTCATTCAATGTCTTTCAATTTTTAAGGAGGGATCTGCTGAGCTGGTTTATCGCCATACAATTACAAGAGTATTCGCATTTGTTTGATGAGAATCAGGACTCTGCATGGCTGGATAAAATTGATAGACGATACGCTTGGATAAAGAAACATTTGCTTGAATTCGAGAGCAAGTTTGGTTCGATTTTTCCTCAAAATTGGGAAGTCTCCGAAAGAATTGCTGTCCAATTTTGTCATATGACAAGAGAAGATCTTAGCAAACTTATGGAGAAAAGGCGACATGAAATTGACGTTAAGCTTCTCCTTTACGCGATACAAAGGACTACAAGTTTTGAAAATTTATTAGCTAAAAGATTTTCTGGACTGACGCTAGAAAATCCTGACGTTTTAATAGACAGAAAACCTCCAAATTCTAATCCTTTCGAAGAAAACGACGATGCCAGTAATCCTTTCGAGGAAGGCAACACCGAAAAATTAGAACAAGATAAACCTAGTGGCTCTCTCTTCGGTGGATTAATTGGAAAATGCTTCGAGCCCTATCTAAATATTTATATAGAGAGCCTGGATAGAAATCTTGCGGACTTAATGGATAAATTTTTGAATGATTGCAAAGTACAACCTCCTGGAGCAGAGGAATTAGACAGGGTCGAAGGGCCTAGTAGCGTGCTCTCTTCATGTGCGGATCTTTTCGTATTTTACAAAAAATGCATGATACAATGCACCCAGCTTAGTTCAGGCTTCATAATGCTCAGTCTCACCGCCACGTTTCAAAAGTATCTCCGTGAATACGCGCTTAAGTTATTGCAGAACAATTTACCAAAGTAAGTCCTGAGAATGATTATTCGTTTTTAAAATTTGATGAAAAATATCTTAGTCAGAACTCTTTGACAGCAGATAACATGATCCATTGCTAAAACTACGTGTGTATGTATATTTTTCAGAATTGGTGGCAGTGCAAGTATCGGTACCAGCATGAGTAACATAACACGGGATCTTAGAGATTTATCAACGGCTGGTCTGATACAAAATTTTCAAAGTTTTCTCAAAGAAGGAGAAGCTACTAGATTTAACAAGGAAGAACAATCTCGCATTTGTTGGTAGGATCATGCAAAGTTAAATACTGTTTTAATCATCAGAACAAAGCGTTATAAGTTAGGAAAATAAATTATCGCATAATTGCATGAAAACTTTCTTTATGATCTTGTTATTAGAATATAATTGAGCTTTTAGTTGAACATATTCACATTTTGCAGTATTTTAACGACTGCAGAATATTGTCTGGAGACTACGCAACAATTAGAAGAAAAACTCCGAGAAAAGACAGACGTACTTTTTTCGGAAAAGATTAACTTATCTCAGGAACAAGATATATTTCATAGGTATGTTCGGACAGTCTTCATTGGCCCAAGTTATTAACAACTTAACTCTTTCGAATTTGGATTTCAACAAACCATGATTAAACTCTGTTTCCAGCGTAATCTCCAATTGTATTCAGCTGTTGGTACAAGATCTAGAGTCTGCCTGTGAATCTGCATTAACTGCAATGAGCAAGGTGAATATTATTTAAGAATGTTTCCTACAAATTTATGCGATATTATTATTATTGAATTTTTTTTAAAGGTGAACATTCCGAGTTGCC
This sequence comes from Tenthredo amoena, assembly GCA_963966615.1. Taxonomy (NCBI): domain Eukaryota; kingdom Metazoa; phylum Arthropoda; class Insecta; order Hymenoptera; family Tenthredinidae; genus Tenthredo; species Tenthredo amoena. The sequence goes on along the minus strand of OZ016482.1, from coordinate 5,117,267 downwards.
TACCTTTCGAGAATGACTGATTCATTGATTGTTAATCTTACAGGTACAATGGGTACACATCGAAAGCGTCGGTGACCAGAGCGCCTATGTCAGTACAATAGTTTCTCACCTCAGGCAAAACATTCCCTCTATTCGTGAAAGATTATCGTCATGCAGAAAGTATTTCACCCAACTATGCGTCAAATTTGCTAGGTAAGTTAGAAAATATAGAACTTCAAACTGTCTAGAAATTAGTGGTTTAAGTTCCACAGCATAGTCGTTATGCATGTATAATTCCTGCAACAAATTATGAACGATATTGTAGCTAACTAAAATCAATATTAACACTCCTTTACAGCTCATTCATTCCAAAACTAGTGCAACAGCTTTATAAGTGTAAACCTTTGAATGCAGTTGGGGCAGAGCAGTTGTTACTGGATGTTCATATGCTCAAGACTGCTTTACTTGATTTACCATCAACTGGATGTCAAATCCAGAGAAAAGCACCTGCTACATACACGAAGGTTCGTACTGAGATAAGACAAACTGAATATTCTGTTTATTATATTTTATTATAGTGAATTAAGTTCGTATGTAAAATTCATATCGAGTATGCTTTACATACAATCATGTTATCGAATATCAAAATAATTAGCATCCATTCATTACTGTTTCAAATTATTTGAAAAATTACACGAATTTTCCATAAACATAAGATACTGAGGTCCGAACATAACAAAGCAGTCAATATTGGTTTATAAAGAACAGATTTTGTGTTTTATTTGTTTCAGGTGGTTGTAAAGGGTATGACCAAAGCTGAGATGATCTTGAAGGTGGTAATGTCGCCCACAGAATCTCCAAGTGCCTTTGCAGATCAGTGTAGGAAACTCCTTCCCGATTTACCGACTTCCGAATTTCAGAAGATCCTTGATATGAAGGTATTGAGTGAACCAGTTCGAGTAATAAGATAACATAGATATTCGGTTTCCATCTTCATTATTGTAATGTAAAGTTCAATTTGGACTATAACTGCTTGAAAATACATGCATCTTCTCCATTCAACATATCTATTTCATTTCAGGGATTAAGAAGAACAGAACAGATGCAATTGGTGGAGCAATTTAGACAAAGTGGAAGCAGCGAGTTGCTGGAAGACGCTATGAATATCGCCCAAGATAGTCCAGAGCACGAAGCCGGGAGAATAAAAAGATTGGAAAAGTTGATTAAAAAACGAATTTAAGTGAATAGTAGTATGTTTTAACTTAATTTACGTGACTGCAGAAATGCAGGTTTGACAAATTTCACGTAATATTCCAGTCATTTTCTACCCACTTTTTTTGGGCTGTGTCCTGCAAGGTTTTGATTCCGCATTATAAATATCGGACTGATATGTCTATATTCGACTAAAGAAATACCTGTTTAATCGAAAGTAAACGATTTTACACAGTCGTAAACGTGGTAACGATCTTGCAGTCGCGAATTCATTGAGTTGTTCTTCGTTCCTTAGAAATAGCGAGAAGACAGAGTGCAATAGAAAGTGTAAAGAGAATTCTGACTATAGAAATGTGATTAGGACAAACTGATGAATGAATAATAGAACATTAGATGAATTTACACGCAATATGATTGTGAATTTGATGATTAAATGGCGATGATTGCGTGAAGCTGAATGCACACCTTTATACGAGGTGTTAAAATGAGAATATGTATTTCAATATTAATTATCGCTGTATATATTCTTGGATGAAAATCAACTAGATAATATATGAATGGTGTGATCATTATTCGTACCAGAAGTTCGTATCTCTATATTTTTTTCTTATTTGAGCTCATGTGATAAACATGACCTCGCTGGTTTAATAGCACATGCGGAAGCTAAATCAGTTCCAATTTCCATTCCTACTAATACGATTACCACTACGAAATTAATTCTAAGATTCGTAGTAATATTTATACTACGTGAATGTAAAAACAAGGAAGATATATGAATCATGTCATCGACCGCTTATAGTATGTATCCACCCGAAGCCTCAATTTTTATAGGACAGGTTTAGAAACAAGAATTTTCGGCTTGACACTACTGAGGGGTATGTTCCTAATGAATCTTCTATTTATCAAATGACAGAGTCTCATCTTTAGTAAATTTTCGAAATTCCGTGCATATGGATTTTTGGAATTTTTGTATTTGCCAGTTTCGGAAGTTATGACCACTTTTAGGAATTTTTAATTCTTTATTCAGAAGGATTTCATGAAAAAAGGGAAATTCATCCGTTTAACGAGCATACGGAAGTCTTTCCGATTTTGGGAAAAGCTGCTTCAAACTTTCTTCAAAATCGAGTCTTCGGATTGAACCTCCTTGCAGACGACGATAAAAACCGAACTTTGCGTTTATTACGTTTGGCCTTGAATTAGCAATTACAGGAAAATACTAAAAAAAAAACAAAAAATTCCTTTGAAAGAACTTCCCCAGGACATGACAATTTTTCACCAGACTGTATGTAGCTATAATTTACTTAGAGAAATTCAAATTCTTCTTTATATCACCGGCTGTTTTTGGTATAATATAAATTCAATCTGTGACCCATGACGTAACTATTTTCGACGCAATATTCTTGATCTATAATTCGCTCAAGGAATTTGCCCCGCATACCCACATGGTTGACTCACAATCAGTCAAAGTTAATTCTAGGCTTGAACGAACCACACGCGAGTTTGCCGCTTCAAAAGATTCGCTTTTAATAGACGCGAAAAAATGATCAGGCTGTATACGAAATATTATATCTCGTTGCATTTCTTTCAGTTTATGATATTCCAAAATTGGAAAAACTTTGTACCAATCCCCGCCCTTATTTTATGAAACTTAAAACAATTACTGCCACAACTATTTATGTCGCATTATTAAATAGATACATATTTTGTTCTACATTTTTCTAGTACGTTCTAAATTTCATACTATAACGATTTTCATCTATATGGTTGTTATTTTGTGTCTAATCAATATGTAAGATATAAAGGGTCAAAGTTGACGTTATCTAACGCGCTTGCTTCGGTCACTGACATCGTTGACTCCATTCACGCGAGGAGTCTTTAGTTTTAATAAAAACGACACTCGGTCAAGCTTTTAGAGGTTCAAATGAAAAGGCATTAGCTCACAACTGATGCAAGTTGGTCACGATTTAACTTGGGTTATATTTATGACATCAGAAAGGCGTCAAACACGGGAAATTACAATGCCATATAAGCCGAGGTCGTTCACACGGATCGTAAACTATAGATGCAATTCGTTAATTAAGTCAATTAGCTGACGATCAATCGTACACGTTCGCCAATTAGCTCCTTTGATAATCATCTCAACAAAGTTCGTACCAATCCATTACCGAGTAATGCAGCTTCATTTTATGCCTGTAACTTGTATCAGCACATCGCTCTTCTACTATATGATCAAAGACCATACGTCGGTCCTTTTTTGACTAGATTTCCGCGGCAAAGCATGAAGAGATGATGAGCAATAAAAATGTTTTTAAATTCAAATCTTACACAGCAAAGAATTGAACCGTCCATGCTTAGAAGTTACTGAGACGCAAGCAATGGGATTCACAATTATAATTTATGGCATATAGTTAAGCTACAGAAGTAGCTGAATCTAGTGCAGGGCAATTGAACGCGATCAAGTTGTTCTATGATTTGTCTTGTTGGTATCTATCAAAGTCATTGCACTATGATTATTACTGCGGTATGGGTTTGCGTTGAAAATTCAAATTAAACATGAAGTCTGATTATTTCTGATTCTGAGATTTGTGGGATTTGTTATTGTCATTGAATACTTAATATTGGTAGGACCTCCGAACACATCTAATTTCTTCTTTCTTCTTTTGTCAATGAAATTAGAATTTCTGAGAAAATGCAGCTTATCGGAAATGTTGATAGAAGCTTTTTGGAAAATTTAGAGAAGTTCGTACTCGGACTTCCGAATCGAAGATATCGTCGCATCGTTATAACTTGAGGAAACTAAACAACCCCACCCTATATAACGTGGAAGCCATATGTTATCTGAATCAGTAGCAATAAATGCGGAATTGTCATTAAAGCCACGTGTGGAAGTTGTATAGAATAAGCCAGAAGTATGACGATCCATCCATCGGTCCATCAATCGCGGTGCCATCGCGACCCCAGAATGACAAGTGGAAGGGATGGAGGCAGGCGTCATCCGCGGGGTAATTAAGTATCTGAACGAAACTATCCTTAAGTTAGGGTTTCAGTTGATGGTTTATGCCGCAGAAATAAGCCTCGTGCATGGCCATGCTCGGATAGGTTCAAAGACGATCTGGAATCGAAGTTCGAATTCGACCCTTCGCAATCCGACACTGCAGTTACTCCTCAATCGTGTTTACCCTATACTCGTTCGCGAGGACCTCATTTATAGCAACGGACAATGATTTGAGGATCCGTGGTTTATTCAGGAGCATGCGAGTCGACTACCTGACACAGCTATGGACGTCGCTTCTCTGCGCCCGGGTAGCCATCCTCATCCTCGTTATCAGTATCAACTCGAAATCGGTGACAGCCGATATAGCCATCCAGGACATGGGTAAATCGTTTTTTTTTCCTATCTTTTTGATTCTTCTCGTTTTAGCTATTATTTACCAGCTTTATTCAATCATCCGTTATCATAGTAACGGTGATGAGATAATAGCCGGTGCAGATTTTAATAGGATGTCTCATTTAAAACAGTTTTTGTAATTGTACCACATATGTGGACGATGCAGTACGGTTTGCAAACGGAAGCGATGGTGTTCCCATGGAAGCCTACGCAATTTCTTCGTTTCGACGTCCCATTCGGACCAACAACAGTTCTTCACAATTAAAATTTTTTGCTTTTTTCAATCATCGGATGGTCCATTCTTTAAGCACTTTGCATGCAAAGAAACAGTCCACAGACATTATTTTCGTACCAATAACTGAAATTCGAACAGTCAAGCTCACAAAATGCTATAGCTTTAGTTTAGTTCAAAACGTAAGAATTGGACCGAATTTTCCTCAGATTTTGCGTGTAACAAATATAACTTTAGGTAATGTGTACAGTTTCTGAATTCTACATCGACTACTGTATGTTTTAAGAAATTGCGCAGCCAAAGTATTGGAATTGGTCCATCTTCGTCAAGTTCAGCCTTCATACGTTGAATAAATCGGTGATGTGGACCTAACTAAAAAAAAATCAACAATTCTTTCCGAAACTATATTACCCCTTAGAGTAGAGTGTATTCCAACACAATGATAGACGAGTCATAATTGCGGCCAGTATACTGAATGAACCAAAGTTATCATTTCGCAATTATCTAACGACCTGACTTGGATGTTGTAATTTTGTCGTAATTTTATCGGTCCATATCATTTGACACACTTATCGTCAGTCGCCTATATTTAGACATTATAGTTATTTTCTCATGGTGCTTTGCTTCCAAGACTCAGCGCTACATAAAATGTATTCAAACACTATAATACTTCGAATAGTCCGCAATGATCGCCAATATGATATTCATTCCGTTGCAAATTCTTATGGCAAATAATTTAGCAAAATTCTGCCGCATTATCTCATTTTCGGGTTGAATATACCTACGTGTGAACCGGCAGTAAACCTAAATGATAATGATCAAATCAAAACGTGAAAGCAAGCTTCACAATTTCTCGTTATATTTCGAAGGGATAGGAACCGTGGACTTGATGGATGCGACCGGAATGCTGCAGGAACCTGCGGGAGTTAATACATGCCTTAGTCGATGCGGTTCGAACAAGACAGCATACGAAATTGGAGAATCGGCACTCTTAACTGTAAACACTGCAATTCTCTTCCCGGATGGATTTCCTCAAGATTTCTCAGTCCTTATAGTCGCTAAGCCAAAACCAGGTGATTACATCTAAACGCGTATGATGCACGACTTCAGTTTTGTGATGCTTCTTTCAAACCGATCCTTGTTGCTTTTACAGGAAATCCAACTCCCGCTATATTCGCAATTTACAGTGAATCCGGTGACGAACAGCTCGTCGTAGCTCTAGGTAACGACGTAACTATCCTTTACGGAAGTCCCGAGGGGAGTACCAACACACCGATCTCCTTCGGCGTCGACATTTCCGACGGGGAATGGCACCGTCTTGGTTTCAGTATTAAGGGAGACGCCGTCACCTTAATTTCCGATTGTAATTTTCAAGTGACTAAAGAATTGCGTAGAAATCTTTTCACGCCTCTAAGTACCTCAGGTATTATAATAATCGGTCAAAAATTGATGGACGAAAACCTTTACGCTGTGAGTATGACGTCTAATTGCGGAGATACCCTATAGTATTGCAATATCCCACAGATCGTTTCATATAACGAATAATATTTCAGGGTGGAATCGAGCTGCTTAAAATCGCTCCTAATCCCGATGCGGCTTATGAAATCTGCACAGTTTTTGCCCCAAATTGTGAAACCCAATATCACAGTCGAAGTAGTACAGTCATTTCACAAACGATTTCAAATTCCGGTCCTATAACCGCTGACGGGGTAGCGGCAAATCATATTTCTGGCTCCTCTATCTCCTCCAGATCATCTTCCAGCTATCAGTCGAGATACTCAAGTTCTTCCAGTTTCGGTGGCTTTGCGACTTCGAATCGCCAGTCTAGCTACTCGAGTGGTACAACCGGAAGTGGCTTGCAGATATCCCAAGGAATTGAAACGGGGGGAGAAGAAGGTAGTTTAAATTCTTCACCGCATATTTTTGGGTCAGGATCAAGGAGGGCTATTGCACAAGAAAACAATACCCGAAGCAATGTAATACCATCGACTGGTGGCCGAGGTAACTTCAGTCGTTTCGAAACGCAGAGAAACGCCGAAGAAGATTACGAAGGATTAATAGAAGGGGAATACGACGAGGCAACGGATAATTACGAGGATGGTCAAACACCTGAAGAAGAGGACGACGTGTCGCCAATACAGCCCAATCTTAATTCAGGGATACCCCCAGAACCGACAACCACTACTCGGTCGACATCGAACGATACATTTGTGAGACATTTCAAAGTTACTATATGAAAATGAGATGAAATCAAAGCTGCGGCTTCGTTCATTAATTCAAATGTCTGTTTCATTTTATTGCCCAAACAGACAGAAACTGTAATAGAACTTGGTGCAACGACTACCGAAGAATACGATACCGGCTATGACGGAAGGTATAATTCGGAAAATGGAAGACCTTATGAAACTCCACAGTATTCACCAAGCGAGAAGATTGATGTCTATGGTTATTATACCATTCCTGGACCACCGGGTCCCCGTGGGTATCCGGGACCAGTCGGCGAACCTGGAGTAGCAGGAAAGAAAGGTAAGGTCTTGTCACTTGGAATCACAATAATTGTCAGACGAATGGTTGGACTGCATTATTCTAATGAACGATGTGAGTCAATTTCTATAATGTCCATCAGCCAGAAGTGGATTTATTCTACAAATATCTTGATATTTTCCAAAAGGGGATAAATCGAAGTTTTATTTGAATATCACCCTTAGCAGTATCTTCTATCATTTGATTCATATTGACAATGCTCGAAGCATTAGCTACATTTTTCTTGTTTCGTCAGAAACTGTATTTTCCAACTGATCTCTCCTTTGCCATCCTCCCCCTTACTCAGATTATCGATCACATTAATTCAATCACATCACGATTAAAGATCACATTCCCAACTGCAAGTCGTTGACATATCGATAAAAGTTATAAATTTCAATCGTATTTTTGACGCATCACTAAAGGTGAGCCAGGCCGAGATGGTCTTTCTGGAATGCAAGGAGTACCAGGACCACCAGGCAACGTTTTCATGATACCCATGAACCAGCAAGGTAATGAAAAAGGTCCTGATTCCCAAGCTGAATCTTTCCGGCAAATGTTATCTCAGCATATGATGGCTATGCGAGGTACCGAAGGCCCAATGGGTTTGACTGGTATTCCGGGACCTGAAGGACCACCTGGATCTCAAGGGCAGAAGGGTGAACCGGGTGACATCGGAGAGTTAGGATCGAGAGCCGAAAGAGGTATTGATTCATGTATTTCCTACTTATGGAACAAGGGACAGCTGGTTTAGCCACAGTTGTTTCACAGTCTGATAGTAAAAGATCTGTCGAGCAACCGAATGGTCTGAAAATATCAGTATAAAGGTGTTACTTCAGGATATTTGTGAAAAATAATTGTTTTCGATTCATTATCACAATGGAACCTTGTTCGATAATCATTCTCTAGAGTTAAAAAAACACCTAATTATGTCCATGAGTCAATAATTACACGCTACTACCAACAATCTGCCTAGGTGTACCTGGCTCCCCTGGTAGGGAGGGCAGACGAGGGCGTCCTGGCAGAGATGGCGAAAGAGGTCTCACGGGCCCACCAGGAATGAGAGGTGAACAAGGTTTACAAGGCTTGCCTGGCCTCCCAGGTGACAAAGGTGAGCGAGGTCTTCAGGGCGCCACAGGAGATCAAGGGATTCCTGGACATGAGGGAATGCAAGGCGAAGATGGCCCTCCGGGGTTACCAGGCTTACCTGGTGAATTGGTGAGAAGAATATATTATGGGAATGTGTGGAATTTTAGTCACTTTTTGTCTGCTACCCAAATGACTAGTACCAGTCTTATAGCGGAATGTGATACGTTTGAAAAATGATAGTTTGTACTGTTATAATTGTGATAAAAAACGTCAAGTTACGTTGGCTTCTAAATTTATGTTTCTAACTACACATTTTTTCATTCGGGATCAAGGGACCACGAGGGTTTTTTGGTCCACGTGGATTTCCTGGGATAACAGGCAATCCAGGGATCCCCGGTAGCGAGGGACCACCTGGAACTAAAGGAAATAGTGGCCCTCCTGGACAGCCTGGACCACCAGGACAGTCTGGACCCATGGGGCCTGTAGGAGCTCCAGGCCCACAAGGATTATTGGGCCCAACCGGATTGGTGGTAAGTATACACAGAGAATTGTACTACTTTATGGCTCGCAACTACAACAGATTTTAATTGTTATATGTATTCTATGTCTTCTAATTGCTAATGGAGTCGTATTTCAACACAATCATCATAAAACAGCTCCGAGTTATCAGGACTAACTTCTTAAATGCTGTCGATATTCGAATTTGCAGGGTCCACATGGGAAACCGGGTATGCCAGGGCTACCGGGAGCAGATGGCTCACCCGGGAATCCTGGAAATCAAGGTAATCAAGGCTTCAAAGGTGAGCCAGGTCCTCAAGGGCCACAAGGACCAGTGGGATTTCCAGGAATTCGAGGGGTCAAGGGAGATGAAGGGAAAAGAGGTATGTACCATAATTGTATAATGTTTACCTGGGCCACGTTAATAATAAAAACTGAGATTTATATCATCAATTGAAATATAGGACACACAAGATATTACTTGTGAGCAGCGAATTGTCATTGATGTAATTGGATAAAGAACAATATACAATATTTATTCCCATTTTCATTGAATTTCATCATCTATAGAACTATGCCCATCATATGAGACTTACAGACACACATGCTGATTCAAAACGCATAGTATAAAAATACTTAGAAACTTTGGGGGCCAAGGGTAGTTTGATCAGTTATGCCAGCGTCTTTTCGTATCAGCAATCGTCCGTGCTCATTTTTTACTTCAATAAACGTTATTCTCATCTTTTTTCGTTCTTTGCTCATGAAAGGTGCGACTGGAGACCGTGGTGATAAAGGAGAACGAGGTCTTGAAGGTGAGAAAGGAGATCTGGGCACGAAAGGTGAGCCAGGGCAATCTGGCCCGCAAGGTATACCTGGTTTTGAGGGAATGGAAGGTCCCAAAGGGTTTGAAGGGCCACGAGGTGAAACGGGACCGATGGGGCCCCCTGGTGAAAAGGGAAAAATGGGGATACCTGGATTCGCTGGTTATCAAGGCAACCCAGGTGAAAAAGGAGACAAAGGACAGGCAGGCAGAAATGGACCAACTGGAGACAAGGGGGAAAGGGTATTAGTCGAAATTAAAGCACGATCCAAAGTCCAAAGTTTTATCCTGCAACCATGATGTATCATTTTTTTGTTTTACTCATAGGGAAACACTGGGATGGCTGGCGAACGAGGAGAAATGGGTCCCAGAGTGAGTTGAAGCCATTTTAAGTACAATTTGTCCACTTGACATTAATGTAACTCCAACATCATCAGATATACTATTCTTTCTCATATCCTGAATTCATATCCTGATATCCATCTCAATATATTTTTTTATCAGGGATTCCGTGGTGCTCGTGGAAGACGAGGGTCTGAGGGACTACCTGGTCCAAAGGGAGACACTGGCCAACCAGGACCGATGGGATTTCAAGGAGAACCCGGCTCACCAGGTAGAGAGTTGCTGAAGAAAGGCTCTACTCAGTAAACTGCATATATTTCAACTCATATGCTCCTAACATTTCTATCTGACTTTTACACCAGGACTGGAAGGGCCTCGAGGATTCATCGGACCTCAAGGACAACAGGGTCTCAATGGGAAAGACGGGATTACTGGTGCGCCTGGCGAACGTGGGCCTGTCGGAGAATCTGGAACACCAGGACCACCCGGTGCACCAGGTGTCGTTGGACCACCTGGCGCTTTTGGTGAAGCTGGCTCACCAGGGGAGCCAGGAATTCCTGGGAGTCGAGGCGTACCAGGTGAATCATCCTTAATTAACTCTCATTATCATTTGATTCATTCGCTATTCAATGTGAGCTCCTAAAGAATCTAGATATTGCTAATTTGGGAACAGAATTTCCTCAAGAAAAGACAGAAAAATAGAACGTTTCAAGCCTTATTGTCAAATAATCCAATGATGGTTTTTTACTATAGAAAGTTTTTCGATTTTTTCTCGTTCTTCAGACTAATTCCAATGACCGTTATCGTGTCTCTGGCTTCTTAAAATTCTTGTTGATTTCCTCACGTATTTATTCATAATTATTGAAAACTGGAAATCTTGATCCTCATTTTATTTTCAAACTTTGTAATCTGAATTATAATTTCTTATACAGGAGAGCCCGGCATGCCTGGTGATCAAGGCAAAGAAGGTCCTCCTGGAGTAGCTGGACCTGAGGGCAAAGAAGGCCCTCCTGGGCCAAGTGGGTTACCTGGATTCCCTGGCGAAAGAGGAATGAATGGTTTACCGGTGAATATGTGTTCATATTAATCTAGCGCTGTGATCTCTAAAAAAATATCAAACAAACAAAAACACATATATCAATCACAGTAATTGTGAAACTTTCATCTACTTCTTTTTCGTACATCAGATTTAGAAAGCGATTATCCCCTGCATTTGATTTATTCATCAGTTTTATTGATGCAGGAACTTTTCTGCTTCAAAAAACTGATAATCCAAATTGTTATCAGGGAATGCCAGGCTTGAAAGGTGAAATGGGTCCACTTGGACCACCCGGTGCCACTGGCGACAAGGGAGCACAAGGGGAGGCTGGAAAAGATGGTCCACCTGGTGCAGAAGGAAGACAAGGTCCGAAAGGTTCACCTGGACCAGTTGGCCCAAAAGGCGAGATGGTGAGCACGTGACAGTTATTCAGCATGACCAATTATGAGAAAAAGATATGCATACTTTTAGCGCTTTTTCAAACAATTTTTTGGAGACTTATCAGCATCCAATATTCGAAAACTAATCATCTGATGTCTTGTGTTGATAATCATTGCACTAAAGAAAGTATGTACTTTAATTGCTTAGGGTGAACCTGGGATGCCTGGGCCAACAGGCCGGGATGGATTACCTGGACTACGCGGCCTACCTGGTCCGCCTGGACCCGTTGGGGTTCCTGGTGAAGACGGAGACAAAGGAGATATTGGTCCCCCTGGTGAAAAGGGGTTCAAAGGCTCTCAAGGAGAAAGTGTAAGTCTGTACATTTTTTACGCTACAAAGTTCTTTATAAATACAACAACACAAGATATAATTTATAATCTGATAAACCGTAGTGCAAGAAAAATTATAAGAAATATATACTTAACCAGCGTAAAAAAAAAAGTAATCTGTAAAGAATGGAGTCTTGGTGAAAAAAAAGAGGAATCATCAAACTCTAAAATACTGTTTATTGTTCCAAACTTTTACGATCTCCTGTCACCTTGTTAGATGCTTCAAAGCTTGGATTCTTTACTTTTGCATTAGACACTAGCATGCATAAATTAAAGCTAGTTCTCTTTTTTGTATTTTAAATCCAGGGACCAGCTGGTCCGCCTGGGATACAAGGCATGAGAGGAGAGCCGGGACCAACCGGTCCTGCAGGGGAGAGAGGACCGCCGGGAGAAATTGGGCGGCAAGGAGGTAAAGGCGAAGAAGGTCCTGTAGGTGTTCCAGGCTCAGCGGGTCCAATAGGACTGCAAGGTTTGCCCGGGCCTCCTGGCATGAAAGGAGATATCGGAGATAATGGGCCTACAGGTCCTGTAGGACCTGCAGGAAGTCCTGGCGAAGATGGACCCAGAGGACCAAAAGGTATCGATGGAATTCAAGGACCTGTTGGGCCAGAAGGACGTCAAGGTGCTAAAGGGGATTCCGGAACTCCTGGGCCTCCCGGCATTCCTGGTATTGATGGAAAAACGGTAATATCCATACCATAACAAATGAAAGTTTGGGTGTGTTTTATCTCACAGTTGATCTTATGGGGTAACTAAAACATGTCTACATGAAACTGTAGAACTCTTCGACAACTATTATTAGCAGGGGAGATATGATTTATTTCTTTAAATACTGACAAACTTCTCGTCCGTTTGTAGATTATGATATGTTTCCATATATCTCATGAAAATCGTACTTCATGTGTTCACAGGGTGAGCGTGGTGCCATGGGGCCAAAAGGTGAGGAAGGTAAAGCTGGCCCAGCTGGGCCACCAGGTGGACGTGGAATTGTTGGGCCTGAGGGCCCAAAGGGTCACGCGGGTCCGCCAGGTTTCCCTGGCTCGCCAGGTGAGCCTGGGCTAATAGGTCCGAAGGGTGAGCCAGGAAATGACGGCGATGAAGGAAGACCTGGGGAAGCTGGATTACCGGGTGAGATTGGGTCTCCTGGCAAAGAAGGCGAGCCAGGACCGCCAGGAAAACCGGTAAAAAATATTCATGCTCACTGATTAATTCTACGTCAGGATTTTTCTCTTATAATAATTCGTTCTATTATTTTCAACTAAGCTATTCGTGATACTATGTTTAATTTAATATTTTTAGGGCCCTGAAGGGCCAGCAGGAATGCAAGGCAGCACAGGATTGCCCGGTGGTAAAGGAGATATTGGGCCAATAGGAGCTCCTGGGTTACAAGGGCGCGTAGGACCACAAGGCGAACCAGGACCTCAGGGATTACCAGGCGTAAGAGGGCTGCCTGGAGCAGCTGGAGAGAACGGAGCCCCAGGTTTGCCAGGAGCGGTTGGTCTTGCAGGAAAAATGGGTGCAACTGGCCCTAGAGGACCTAAAGGCGATCGTGGACGTCGAGGGCCAAAAGGCCACCGTGGTGAACTTGGCCACCTTGGAATTAAAGGGGATCAAGGTGAAAAAGGAGAGAAAGGTCCGAAGGGACCCCCAGGACCAGAGGGAATGAAGGGTAGTCCAGGCCCTCAAGGTATGCCAGGGCCAAAGGGTAACGACGGTCCTCAAGGACTGCCTGGACTGGAAGGTCCAATTGGACTGAAAGGCATGACAGGTGGCGATGGCATCAAGGGAGATGTAGGACCACCTGGACCACCAGGTCCACCGGGGCCCCCTGCGGAACAATTGATGATTCCACCGGAGCTGTTCTTAAGCAGAGAGGAACTCAGTAGAAAGAGGAGAGATATTGACGGGGTGTTAGTATTATTTATCTACTTTCTACTCTCGAATTATCACACTTCAGTTCCATGCTGACTTTAGGTGGTTCAGTACCGTTAGGCATTGTGTCTTTGTGGATAAAATTCAAGGGGCTTGTTTGGTTTTTGATCCAGAGATGGCAAAGAGGAAACTCAGGGTTCGGAGCATTCAGACACTATAAAAAATTATAACGAGGAAGATCTCGGACCCAAATTTCTTGATATGTATAGCTCTATATACACGATGAGGCAGGACTTGGATCGGATACGCAAACCAATGGGTACCAGAGAAAATCCAGTGAGAACATGCAAGGATCTATTTTACGGGCATCCTCAATTTACAGATGGTATGACTAATGATACTGTGTGTAATATCTTTCACTAATTAAGCAGGGAGCTTTGTGTTTAACACTGTAAGACTAATGATTTGATCTTAAAGAAATACTGAATTATGCAATCGCAATTTCTATTCTATTTGAAAATCTCAATTATACGCAGGATGGTACTGGATCGATCCAAATCTCGGGATGCCAGATGATGCGGTCTACGTGTTTTGTAACATATCAGCATCAGGTGAAACTTGCGTCTTTCCTGACATCCACAGCAGCCAAATGCCTAACATACCATGGAGAAAGGAAGGTGACAAGCGTGACTGGTACTCCAATCTTCGTGGAGGTTTTAGAGTAAGATATAATAATCCATGCATTACTCATGAAAAATAAGAGGGCCAGAAGAACTGACGAAATAGTACCAATAGTTGTAATATTCAGTATTTCATTGTAATTAATTATCATTGTTAATTCCACTTTACAGATAACTTACGAGACGATTGGTGTTGTTCAAATGAATTTCCTGCGATTATTGAGCCAAGATGCATATCAAAATTTCACCTACACTTGCATCAACAGTGCTGCGTGGTACAGCGTCCCAGGATATAATCATGATCTGGCGTTAAAACTTCTTGGTGAAAACGAGGACCAGTTTTCTTACGTTGGTACAAGACCCAATGTCGTCGTCGATGGATGTAAAACTCGCAAGAGCAAAAGTGAGACTATATTTGTAGTCACAACAAAAAAACTACAACAACTTCCTCTGATTGATTTTTATCCAGTCGATTATGGACTACCGCATCAGGCCTTTGGTTTTGCAGTAGGTCCTGTATGCTTCAAATAATTCCCGAGCATATCAAACTACAACATTAGAGATAATGTTTGAACAGCTGCAAAACGGTACAAGAAATATTTTGTATGCACAATGTTTTATGCATCTTGTAAGGTACGTTTTGAACGACGAATATCTAGAAACATCTCCTCTTAAACAAATAGCTGATGAGGAGTGAATATTATCCAAAAAGAGCCACTAAAACAATATAGGTATCACACATTAGTATAATTGTATATGGTTCTGTGAGCTTGTTATAGGCCAAACAGACTTACATTAGACTTGATCCTTCAATCGGATCATAAAAAACACACTTTACAGACCAATAGTTACATGTATTAGGTATAAATTGATTGAAATTTGAATACTTTTCTAGAAATAATCGTAAAATTTGTAACAAAAGTTCCAACGAGAAAAGAAAAAGTAAAAACTATACTTTCATCAGTTAAATAGTCATTGTAAATGCATGAGATAGATGCAGAGAGTCTTTTCTGTAGATATACAAGTTCGAATTTATTAAAATGGTTGTTGCATTTAATATCTTGACCTATATATTACATGTTATAGTATAATATACCTGCTGGAACGGGAATTTTCCAAATGAATCTCCCCCTGAGACTTAACTCGGAAGAATATGATAATATATAATATTGTCTTTACATGGATTGAAATTTTAAAGATGTGTTATGAATAATTGATAATAGATGTAGTTCATTCAGCAAACTATAATGTATAGGTAATTAAATATGTAATAGATACTTAATACTTTGTAAATATCTACTCATTATACTTAAGTTATAAGAGGTGCAAATTAGTATAAGTAATATCAATAAGTAAATTATAGTAAGATTTGTTTGAATAGTTTTTTAGCTCTTACTCACTGCCATTTACATGTCATTTATTAATACATGCATAAATTGTATGGAATTGTACAGTACAGGTCATATCAATAAATCGTTTTTAATTAGAAAATCAACACGAATTTCTGAAATCAATAAGGAATTGAAATTTTGCACATATAATATGCTAGAGGACATCAAGGTTAATATTAACAATTTTTTATTTCGCATCCTCTCTAAATTTTAAATCGCAAGCAAAAAATTGTTCAAAAATGTTTTGCGCTACTCGTAATATTCTTCTCATTTCCCCTAACTGTTATCTCATTGTAAATATTGACTCGTTTGTGTTAATAATATTCATTCTTTTTAAATGTACCTTGAGTTGGGTATATTTGCTAGAAATTCTATCACACTGAATGATGCCTTTTCCGAAAAGATCACTTTCAAATTGAATCGAGAGACATGGTCAATGTAGCTCTTTCGTAAGTAAAATAGCTTTTTTGTTATTAGAACCTTTCAACCCATCCGTATAAATAATATCAAAGCCAGGAAATTCTTCCTTAATAATGACAGCAAACTTCCCCTAGGGATTAACAGATTTTTCTATATATCTCCGTTGCTTACGACACGCATCCTCGGTGTAGTGTAAAAAAAAAACGCAATTAGAGACGATATAGGTTTTGCTGGAAAAAAGATCTTAATCGACTGCCACAATCTTAATAAAAAAAGAGATTAAGGTTTTCTATCGTGTGGGAATCATGAGAAGAGACAAGACTTATTAAATTGGTATACAGTAATGAATCTTGCATGGAAGCGATTCTAGCAAGATAGGAATTGATTGAGAAGGAATTTACTCCTGATAACTAATAGGGAAGGAAATCAGCATTCGCTTTCTCGGGACTCCTTTCAATACACATTTTTATTTTTTTAATCATCGCTAAAATTGGGTTCTAAACCAGTAAAACCATCTTTCACCATCAATTCCAAACGAACATCGTGAATAACCCCGGTGGAGAAGATGGCTTGGTTGGAGATCACTGCAAATCAATCAAGGTTTACTTGCTTCTGTTTTGCGTCTTTTCAACAAAGAAATTTTCCTCTGCAGGGCTGCTAATGATAATAGGAACTCTATATTTGCCCCCTTTCAAAATTGTTTCAACACAATCCCGAAATTTCTCAATATCTCTCCTATTAGGTTGATAATTACGTATGAAATGATATTGATGAACAGGTGAACGAGAAACGGACCCCTACAACTCTTATCATATCTATTATCTGGGAAGATACCCCATACCTAGGAATTTATACGAAAATTAATGTTCAACTTACACCGGTTCTGACCGCAGCAAAAATGCCGCGACTGAAAAACAAACTTCTGTGACGTGCGTCGAGTCAAATTAGGGACGAACCAAGGCGCCACCTTTTGTTAAAACTTGACAGTCGAGGGACTCTCCTTGGCCTTGATTGGGAACAAGGCTTGAAGTTTGAAAATTTACTGAGAAAGGAAGTGGTTTGACAAGCTTCCGCATAGGGGCTCCGGGCTGTGGTGAGCTGCGGTCTGTTTTTTCTATGGCCGGACAGTTGCGTTCACATAGTTTTCCATTCTGTAAAAGAAGCGTGATTTTATCGAAATAATAAAATAATTCATGATTATTTGTTCGTTGTGAGTTTATTATAACAAACTGCGTTGAACGTCGTAGTTCGTTTACAGCTGAGGCATTAGAGTGCTTTTTCCAGTTGCTGACTTTTTTCGTTTACAAACCGCTGTAGCATGCAATCGCAAGAAGCGGAGGGGACTGATGGTACGTAACTCAAATCTCTTATCAAAGAACAGCAAATTCTCTAACAGCCTGAACCAACGAATTAGCCTTTATTGTATTAATATAATCTCACTTATTCATATTATACCTGTATTTAATATTCAAACTCTCTGTTCAGGTTGCATCGTTGTCTTTTGATTCTTAACCTAGCTTCTTTATTGCTCGGCTTGCGCAGACAGCACGGCAGCCAATTAAAATTTTTCCAGTTATCGCATTATCGCCCAAGCGCCTGTTTTTCAATATCCCATAGCAAGCAACTAGTCTACTGTTATAAAAATAAAAATTGTTATGTATTCACCCATATAAGCAAACATTTTCAATTATTATCCTATAAAAGTATAATGATTGTTAGTAGTTATTATAACACCGCAATCATGCATACTAATAGCACACAGAATTGAAAAATCGTCTATTAGGCTGGATGTTTGAATTACCAAGAGAAATATATTGTTTTTTAATTTTCAAAACATGGAGAAGTTTTTAAAACTGGTAACTCATCAGTTTTAACAATACTAAATAATTGTTTCAGGATCTCCATGGAACAATTCTAGCGGCTGCGAAGAAGATCGTAAAGGCAATCCCAAAGAGAAGAAATCAAACGTTTTGCCGCTATGGGGAAATGAGAGGTCTATGAACTTGAATCCGCTGATTCTAACAAACATACAATCGTCCCATTACTTCAAAGTTAATTTGTACGAGCTTAAAACATACCACGAAGTAATCGATGAGATTTATTACAAAGTATTGCACTTAGAACCATGGGAAAAAGGGAGTCGGAAGACGGCGGGCCAGACTGGCATGTGTGGAGGCGTGAGTATGTTTTTAGGGCCAATTGAAACCATGTTTTCATTAAGATCCTTCATTTATAAGCTGGTTAGTTTATCGTAGGTAAATGCCAGGAAAATTTTCCCTTGTTATTTCTAGAGTACGCAGCCCGTTGGCAAGTAATAGATTATCGAAGTTTATTTTCATCATTTTCAAATGTTCCTACATTAATATTAGGAATATTCATATTTTAAAGCATCTAATCGGAATCGCTTGAGCACCACCGTCTCTGAGGGGAAACTGTGAACTATGTTTCACCCCGACATATTTTCTCCGATAGTCAACAGATAACTTATGGTTGCGGAATTCTGGAGAGTATGCTCCTATATATTACATAATCACTTTGACACCATAATGAAGACAAATTTCTTGCATATTTTATGAATCAAAGATCATTCTCGCCAACATTATTGATTTTACTATGAAAATACTTGTTTTTTACATTTTCACAGCCGAAATGAACAAAAACTATACTTCTATCGTAATTACTTTGAGTAATGTACGTACGTACACTTTGGTAGTATGAGTTTATGATAGGTTTTGTCATTGAATTCATATCCTCGAGAGATCTAGTTCAATTAATATGTTTACAACAATTCCTTATTACAGAGTAGCATGATGTCGATCAATCCCACTAGTTATAATATTAATTCAATTAATTGACTTCGGTGGGTTTAAACTTAGCGGTTTATGCAGGTCAGAGGCGTTGGAGCTGGAGGAATAGTCTCAACGGCTTACTGTCTTTTGTACAAACTATTCACCCTTCGTTTGACGAGAAAACAATTGAACGGACTCATCAATCATCCAGATTCCCCATACATTCGAGCTCTTGGCTTCATGTACATCAGGTATGAATTTTACATTCCATTATCTTTTTTTTTTCTTTTTAGTATCTAAAACTGAACAGGTCTAATATTTGCATTTTAATCTCTAACAAGATTTGGAAATTATAACTCTGAGAATCAAAACTGATTTGTTATTATTCTGATGTTTAGATATACGCAGCCACCAGCTGATTTGTTTAGCTGGTACGACGAATACTTGGAAGATGCTGAGGAATTGGACGTCAAAGCAGGTGGCGGCCAAGTCATGAAGATGGGTGATATACTGAAACAGTTCCTTACCAAACTCGAATGGTTTTCAACTCTTTTTCCGAGGATACCAGTGCCGATACAGAAAGACTTGGAGCAAAAACTTGGAGAAAGATTTCCACAGCAGACTGTGAATGCGCGCAACGCCAAACCGCCGATAACACTTAATAATCATGGAAAATATAATAGTAATAATAGTAATAGGAAAGATAACAACAGAAGTGGATGTACGACAGTGCGAAATCAGCAGCCCAGACATATACCGGACAGTGAGGCACAATGGGGAGAAGCCGAGAGAGCGAGCCATTGGCGAGCCAGGTGCGTCTACGTGGTATGACTACAATCACGTTATTAATTATTATAATTACCTTAACTTACTGTTCTAATAAGTGTCAGTTCGCTTTTGCCAGGTTATCATGAAGCTCAAATTAGTTTCTGATTGTATAACTTATATACAAACTATTAACGATCAAAAAGAGCACCTACATTCATTCAAGAGATACTTTCATGATAAATCATCGCAATTTTTCACTGACAAAGTTCTTGGATTTTCTCTCATTTGGCATTGAAATACCGTCTTCTATTTATCACGCGTTACGTTCCCATTCACATAACATTTTTGAGACATCGTATGTCACCCGTTGAGCCTTCGTGTAGGCATCTGTGAGTCATGGAAGTGCAAAAGACAGCTTTTGGGCCTCCATAGACCGAAAGATGTTTTTGAGATAATCTCGTGATGAGGAAAGAGGGGATATAGAGAATTCTACAGATGTGTTTAGAAATCTTTTCAGCCATTGCATTGCCTTGGATTAGTTTTCTTTATAAGAAGAATGTCCACAACTAAAATCTATCATTTTCATGGCCTGCAGGAAAGCTCTTACAACCTGTAGTATGCTTCTGATAACTCTGAGCATAAAGATTCTAAATCCTAAATAGAATTTAATCTTGAATCATTTATTTTGCAAGTGCATTTATCCACGGATACTTCCTCGATGGAATATTCCTGTTTCAGGTCTGATGAAGACCGCCGAGAAGACCGCAAGGATAGGTACAGAGACAAAGAAAGGGAGAGAGAGCGGGAACGTCCTCGAGAGAGGGAAAGAGATAGAGAACGAGAAAGGCATAGTAGACGATCCGTAAGCAGAGAACGATCTTCTCGGAAACAGAAGGACCAAAGAAGTCGAAGCAGGGATCGATCGCACAGAGAAAGAAGCCGCGACCGTCATAGGCATCGGGATAGGTAGGTAATATGTAGTTCGATTATTATAATGGTAATCATTGTCTGAAGTCGGAAATTCCATAACTTGATTAGGTAGTTTATTTTCAAGTAAAAATCAGACATCTTTCAATTACTTTCACTCGCAGAATCCGATGAAGAGTAATTTCTCTACTCTTGCTATTTTCGTGGTGTATAGAAATTGTTTTTTGATTTCAGACGGGGATCACCGTACGATTACGCGAGTGAAATCGCTCGAGAGAAGGAAAGGCAACGGAGAGATTAACGTTACGCACGTTTATTGAATTTAATATAAATTTGTTTGGTATGAATGTAATGAATATGAGAATTAGAACCGAGCCATTCTACACTATTCTACTCTATTTACGATACCGCAAGATGGGTACAAGCCTAAAATTAGTTATAATATATCCACAATGTAGTTCAACTTGTTTTTTATGAAATAAAATTTAAATACTGACGAACTTTAGTGTACTGCGTACTTAGTTTTTTTTTTTTTTTTAATTATAACTGCAAAAATAGGAACGTGTGCCTGACTTTCACAATTTGTGTCGAAAACAACCATAGAAGAATAAAGAATAGTATACAATTGGGGTAGGAAATAAGAACATTTTATGCAATCAGAAGAATATGTTATACAATCATATTTTCTATTTTCATCGCAACGACCTTCTAGGGTCTGCAGAGTGATACATTAGTATTGAAATTCATGGAATTGTGCGCCTTTAGAAAGTAGTGTTACTGCAAAGGGGAAGTGAAAATCCGTTTCAGGAACTAAAAAGAACGCCAAATCTCTGGGGCGTGTATTTGGCAATATATTATGATTTTCTTCTGGAGATCGTAATACATTCAGCCTAAGATAAATTTGCGGTATCGTCCTCAATTCTCAGAACTTTGCGTCGTCCTTGAACGAAACGCAAAGCCAAAGAACGGAAGTTTCAGCTATATTAGGTATATATCGGAGTGGTATATTCTACTAGTATGCTGTAGATTAGAATTCCAAGAGTCAATTAACCAATAAGACGATTTTACTGGGGATTATATTCGGATCCCGCAACAGCGCTTGTTCAAAACGACTGCCCCAGTACCGGGCCTGTTCATGTCGATTTGGAAAAAATCAATAATATAGTTCCGCAATATTCAGTAAGATAGCAATACCCATCGGCCCGAGGCTGTGTCACCCCGCTGCCACGGTGTTAATCTTGGAAACTAATTTTGCCGCAATAAACAGGCGCCAGCCAGTTTGAATTTTCTGTAACTGCGATTTGCCATTCAATCGCTAGAAGCAAATTATCGTTGATTCTTTCAAATGTCGTCGTTAATGCATAATGTTAGTATTATGATTATAAAAATTCTTTCAACACTGCGTACTCTTCGAACAATATATCATCTCCTATTAATGGTTCTCACATTCTTTCAGCATCTACAAAGTTTAGAATAAAAATGGCGGCGCCCAAGTGCCGTCCAGAATTCAATTCATCCAGTTCACATTATTGAGCTCGTTTCGTGAGTAATGAAGCCTCTACGATATCTCAGATGACACTGGATTTTTGGCCAATTATTAAAAGGTGATTGCAGTACATTGTGTCTTGTCAAAATTTCTCTACGTCTCTTTGACGGTTGTGTTGGTTATATCCGTATATGACCTCAATGACAACCAGGTCTCTCCACAGCTGATTTGTCGCTTGGTTTACTTTCGGTCAAAACACGATCGTATATTTTCAATCATGATTCAACTGCCCTTTATTTACAGATGATTGGTCGACGCTGCGCTCTAATTGCCCTAGGTGGGCTTTTGGTGTTGGTTCTGACAGTAAACATTTACTTTGTACGAATGATCATCGAAGACTCGCCCCAAAAACGTAACACTAAAAATCCTGAGAACTCTAAAGTTAAAATAGTACAACATCGAGGCACTGTAGATGGAAAGACCAAAAGTAACAAAGTTCTAAACATAGCAACGTCGTCACGCAAAGCTGAAGAAAAAATCAAAGCTCAGATCAGAACTCTGTCGCCAAAGTACTTTAAGCCAAATTCCAGTCATGCTTTACTCCTCGGTCGATTATTATCAGAGCTTAAGATTGTGCAGAGTGCACAGGAGGATATTTGGGGTATTCCTCATAGTAATGTTAGTACATTGATTTTAAACCCAAATTACTTATCCATTGTGCGACAATGCATGAATGATCTCAAATTGCATGAACATAATACATATATGCTTTTCGGAATTATAGTGCATGTTTCTGTTCATTGTTTTATTTAAAGTTTGTTGATGTCTTGATCCTCTCGCGTAAGTTTTTCTGTTGCACGTGGGTATGGAAGTTGATGTGAGGTGAGGGAAAAATAAAATGTCCCCAGAATACACCCTTAAACTATTCGGTTTTGCCAATGAATGCAGTGTCGCTATCGCTTTTACCGTAGTATTCCCTGTTTCTAAAGGATCAAAGAAGAAATATTATAGTATGCCGCAAATTGGTATCTAAGATTTGATGAAGAATATTAACGAACCAATTATTGCTGAAGAAACAGCTACTTGATTTAATTTCTATGTAAGTAGGTATATATCTGCAAAACTTTTCACTGTAATGCTAATTTATTGACAAAAGTTATTTCCTCAACTACGCTATGTAACTCTTGCTTAACGGCATTCTGCTCAAGACCTCAAAGTGTATTAAAGAACTGCCGCTGAATGATCTAATTGAATACTTTCATTGTGATTTTTATTTTTTAGTGGCCAGATGCTGATCAGCTGATTCCACCTGCAGCTCCTGAGCTTGGGACCATTTTACAGGCTCTGAGGACAGCTAAAATCACAAAAGCTGACAATGCATTATTGGGAACTCAGCTGAAATTGATGCTGACTTTAAACCATGGAATCAAGGCATTGTTTAAGCCAATGTGGTATACTAGAGATACAGTGATCAAGGGTCCAGTCTATCATGGAAAAGATAGGCATAACGCAGAAGTGGTTGCTTTCCATTTATCCTCGCTATTGTCACTTAGGCGAGTCCCAATTTCTACGATAAGAAAACGTAGGTGTATTTCTAAGGCGTCACTTGAATTTTAGGCGGCTGATTGAACTTGCTCATAACTTCTAAGCTCTTCTTCTCTAGTCATAAAAACGTTGCAGTTACATTATTCAAATTTACATTGTGCAGTAAAACTTAACGATGAGATAAGGAGACATGCTACACCAGAGTTATTGAAGACTATGTATCAAGAGGGAAATGACACTTGCCTTTACGGAGTATGTCACTATTGTTCTCCTGCAGACCCTGTATGTGGCACAGGCGACTTATTAGAAGGTGTACTTATTCTTTGGCTACCAAAAGATCTGCAACTTTCCAAACATCGTCATCCTTGGCAGCGGACTTATAAACGAAGCAAAGTTGCCCTCTGGGAAACTGATGACAACTATTGTGATAAGGCAAGTCATTTATTTTTAGGATGGTGTGAATTCTGTGCGATACGTGATTAATTTTTTCGATCATATTGATACCTTGTTGTAAGCAAATTAGGTCTAGTTTAATCCGAATATTCTCTAATCATTGTTTCAATACCACGCTCTTTGGGCATATCTGACAATGAGTGTACATTTATTTTTAGTAATATGAATCTGCGATATGATTTATCGAATTTTCGATGTTTAGGTCAAGGATACGAAATCCTATTCAATAGACACATCTAGTAGATTACTCGATTTGGTGGATACTGCGATATTCGACTTTCTGATAGACAATGGTGATCGTCATCACTACGAACTCATCCAAGCTAACTTTCACAATCCAGCAGTTCTGCTTATTGATAATGGAAAAAGCTTGGGGGATCCAAATGTTGACCATTTTGATATATTAGCACCCCTCTATCAGTGTTGCCTGTGAGTAACTTTTCTGATAATTACGCATACGTCTCTGACCATTTTTACCGAATCTAATAAACTACAATCTATTATCCTTATCATTATAGAATTCATAAAACAACATGGGACCGTCTGAAACTCTTGAGTGGTGGTACGCTGAGCCAATCCTTGAGCCTACTGCTAGAACATGAATCAAAATTAGCTGATGTTTCACCTCTGATTACCGAAGCTCACTTGAAAGCTATGGACAGAAGATTATTAGCCGTATTCGCAGCTGTAGAACTTTGCTTGAAGCAGACTAAAAACCCTGCTAATGTAATCTTGGATCACAGATAACTACCGGTTTCTGATATAAGATTGGTGATTGTTATCAGCATTACTTCTGTTATACAATACGATCAAAGTTGCAAGAAACAAGAAGAAACTATCAAATTGTGAATAAAAATTGTTGTGAATCAGCTTATATAGAATCTATCTCAGAGCCGATAAATATGATGAAGCTGAATGTTGAAATGTTTTGTTTGTTGTAAGTGATTTTGTTAAATGTGAAGATAAAGTCCTAGACTACTTAGTACCGTGGACGGTAAAATTAAGTTATTCTTTGAGCTATGCTAATGTTGTTATAATTGTAACTATGACTGTGAGTGGCTAAACTATCGTCTTAGATGGCGAGCCGATTTTTATCAAGCAATACTCAATGCGTCTATATTCGTAAGTCTACGAATAAGTGAACAATTGTCGATTGCTAAACAATCCTTGTATATACTTAGACACAGGTATATTTCTATCAATAAGAAAATGAATAAATGGAATTATCTAACTCTCTCGAATGATTCACCCCCTTTTCTACGAAGCCATTGACATGAATTGATCTCGCACCAAGTGACGACTGATCAGTAGCGTCATCTAGTGTAATGATTCGAAACTAGAATCACTTGGAAGTTTGACCGCGTACAACGACGATGTCCGATCCGAATTAGGGTTAAGTGAGTTACGATAGTAAGATTTTGAGCATAAATATTAAGCCCAATTAGACAACCTAGTAATAGTCATTACCGTGATACGATGGACGACTTCGTAGTGACTCGAGGTGCAATATTGAAACGGAATGCGGACAAGGATTTCATTGCTGTGTCGTATACGGCGCCGAAAAAAAAACAGAAGTCAAGTGAGGTTAATCTGATGACTGACACGCTCACTAGGATCAATTCGAAAGGAGTTTCTGCTTTGCCAAATCAATCTATGGAGGTCAGAGCGCGAGATGCAAAAAAGGAACAAGACGTACAGATGAAAAGAGCGAGGTTCGATGTTATTAAGTTTGGCATGTCTGGTTTTGACGGTGCTAAAGGAGAACAAGCAAAGATAAATTTGGCGGTAAAACTCGGTGCTAAACCTCCGAAAAATAAAGTGAAAAACTACAAGGAACTGAAGATGGAGAAAGAGAAGGAAAAGGCACGTTTACTGAAAAAGGAACAAATTTCAGAGCTTGGGAAAAACTTGGCTAAACGTAGTTTTGATAAAAAACGACGTAGAAAACAGCCTGGCCTTTTGAGCGAGTATGGGGTAGTAGCTAAGAAAACAGCAGCAGCTATAACAAATAATAAAAGACGTTCTTAAACTACAATTGGTTCTTCTTGTTTTCATTTTATTTTTTCATTACAACGTTCATTGCTATCTCTAACAAACAACATCATAGTATAACGTATACTATACCAAGTATAACGAGTAATAAAATAATATTTTAATCTGTTTATATGTATGGATCCTTTGAGCTAGTCTTGAGCATTGACAATATCTTCAAAGATTCCATTACATATATGTTGATAATTATCATTTAGTAAAAGTATGCAGTGTCCCAGCCCCATAATGGAATGATTCGGCGACTAGTCAACTGCTCGTTTGAATGACGCGTTAGTCAAAGGCAGAGGCAGTCGGCGCCACCTCTAGCAGCATTTGCAGAAAAGCATTCACTCCTTCTAAAATGTTCAATATTTCGATTACCATACATGCGATATAACAGAATTAGCGTGTACCCAAATTTTTGTAAAAAGATAAAGCAAGGTCTGCTGTTTATATAATGTATGTAAATCGTATTTACACATAAGACAAATATTTGACCAGCAATTTCTCAATTAGCGATATCATCAGCTTTTTGTATAATGATGAAAAAGCTGGCAATATGAGTAGAAATATTTCATTACAGACGTATACTTATGAAATGACGAATTCATAACCGTGTGACAATATACTATCGGGCTATAAAATCGGGACGCTTGGGTTTAAAATCCAATAGCTCTTCGTGAAAAAATCGTAGAGCATCGTGTGGTACAGTTTCTGAAACTATGGCGTCTGCCACGTCAAAGTGTCAGTTCCATAATTGTTGCAAAGAAAAATCGAAGCAGGAATATCGCTATATATATGGGTCAAAAACGTGAGTTTGGCGTACTTGTATCCGTAACTCAACTTCAACTCGTCGCCATTTTGTTGATGATACTAATAAACATTCAAAATTATTATGAGGTAATCCTTAGAATTTGGTGCGTACATCGCCGGTTCGAAAATCGGAAAATGTTGAAAATGATGATAGCTATAAGTTATAATCGACGGAGTGGTCATCTTGGGCACTGGCACGTTAGGCCAAAAGTTGTGGAATTGAAAAGTTAAAAAAAAAATGAATAAAAATACGCTAACCAGTTCAGTTGCGGGAACATCGCTCGCTATCACGATTACGTAGTAAATAAAGTATTCATTATTTATTTTCACATGCGGCCCGAGGTTGTTCCTCTGTTGGAGTGGGGCGCGCTGCGCGACCGCCAAAACAATTAGGAGCCAGACAATCAGAAAAGAATAGAACATCTTGAAGTGTCCCACTCGAGCAGGGGAAGAACATCGCGCCACACGTGAAAATGAATACCGAATAACTGCATTTACTACGTAATCGTAATTGCGATCGATTTTCAATCTTACAACTCTCGGCTGACCGTACCAGTGTTCGAGGTGACCACTCCGTTGATTATTACTTGTAGCTATCATCATTTTCAACATTTTCCGATTTTTGAACCGGCGATGTACGCGCCAGATTCTAAGGATTACGTGGGAATTATTTCACATTTTTAAGAGTATTATCAACAAAATGGCGACAAGTTGAAGTTGAGCTCCTGATACAAGTACGACAAATTTACGTTTTCTGACCTTTATAGAGCGATATTCCTGCTTCGAAATTTTTTACAATTATGCAAGAGACACCTCAACGTGGCAGACGCAATAGTTTCGGAAACTGTATTACACAATGCTCTACGATTCTTTCACAAAGAGATATCGGATTCTAAACTCATGCGTCCCGATTTTATGGTCCGATAGTAACGTTATACCTACAGTCGCCTTAGAATTTTTTAATTCAAGTAGATCCTTACCCATAAATTTCGGGACGTATCCAAACTTGACAAATGGGAGATAAAATAGCATTCCAGCAGCTATAAACGCAGCGGCATACAAATATTCGATTTGTGGTTTGTCAATAATGGGGGCCACTATCAGGTACGCAGAGATACCGAGTACCAGAATGGGTATCGGCAGGGGACATTTGTATGGACGTGGATGATTTGGCCTGGTTTTTCTCATAACCAATAACGCGACCATTGCCCCACCATAAAATATCCAGGCGGTGAATGAGAAAAAGTCAATTAGGGAGTCGATGCTACCAGAAAGAACCATGGCACCTGCAGGATTAACAAGAAATTTATATCTGTTATACCTTCAGCAAAGGATATTTTATATTTCCATGATTGTCGTGTTTTTGCCTTTATTTATTTCTTTGCTTTTTGATGTGTACCTGCTACAAGGGAGTGGAAGATGAGGCCTGGGGCAGGAGTAAAACGGCGTACATGAACGTAGCTCAGGCAATCAAGTAGATGGCCTTCTCTAGATGCTGCAAAGCAGAGTCGTCCTGCGGCAAATAAAGTCCCGTTGGCTGATCCGAAAGTGCTCACAGCTACAGACAACGGCATTAGCCATGCCATAACACCCAAAATTCGATTACCAAATGTCTGTAACATTTTCAAATAAATTAGAATTCAAGCTGAAAGTATATACGATTTCTTTTGATGCGATGTTCTCCTGCTAATGAAAATCGATTGAAACCGATTGATCAAATGTCAATCGTACCGAATTGTGTTTTCTGTTTCGAAATATCGAATGTAATACACTAAGACTACTGTTAAATCGTTTTTTATTTCAAGTTTCTTATTGACATGCACTCAATACGCGTAAAATGGGGAAAAGAAACCGATCGTTTTTATCTTAAACTTCTGGATGAAACTGAATTGTATCAAATATTGAGTTGAAACTGATTAAAAACGAAATAAAACTCATAAGTGAAGTGAACAGTTAGGTATTGGTCACGATTATGAATAAGTTTGAGACGATGCCAGTTACAACTTATTAGTGTCATAAAAATTTTCTTGTTGAAACAAATACGTGACTGCATTTAAACGATGCATATTAGAGCTCAGTATCCTAGATCTATTTTTAACGATTCAGTCTTATTGACATTCCTAGTTAAGTATGGCCGATTAGGACTTATTCACAAACGACTGTATTTCTCCTATTGAATTTTATCTCTGGACATTATACAATTGGTCAACATTGGAATTGATTGAATATCAATGCAGAATTTACTATTTAATACTATTATACAATGAAACTCGTTTAATCTAATTGGAATCATATCGGCAGAAAAGTCTTTGACCGACTGAAACGATTCAAAACCATTAAAATCTAATAGTTTTTAATGACGTTCAATTGATTCTCCTTAACAAGGTCATCGCGAATGCATTCGCGTGTAAAATTTACTACAGTCATTTCAATAAAATCTTAACTAATTGTAATTGTACGTGTAAATACGTTGAATATTAGTGCGTAAATGAAATAATTAACCAACCACAGCAACGGCTTCGCTCTCAATCATTTCCGATGGTGACATAACTGCCAAGTAAGAGATATTGATAAGGGCGTAACAGAGCGTAACCAAAGGAATACCGATCATGATAGACCTCGGTAAATTCCTTGACGGATCCTTTATCTCCTCCGTGACGTAATTTAGATTGTTCCAACCATCGTAAGCCCAGAGTCCCGTATAAAATGCAGTCGCCAATCTACCAACGTTGACGGTTGCTTGACCGGCGTTATCGAAAGCCCCTTGAAGGTGCTGGGTGTTACCTTGTATCAGTTTGTAAGAACCACCAGCGATCACTACCAGAATAGCTATAAGTTTAGCGGCTGTAAAAGCATTCTGTACACCAGTGGCAAGATTAACGCTGTAGCAATTGACGAGGAGGATTACAACGATAGCCAAGAGGGCTACCAGCTTGACTACCTCCTCCGGAGGATTACACTCCGCGACAAAAGCCTCGACCGCGTACTGGGCGAAGGACAAACAGATGATTGCCATTTGAGAGGGTTTTAACACCAGCGTTGATACCCACGAGAATAGAAATGCTGGTGGTGCCCCAAAGGCATCCATGAAGTACGCGTACTCTGCCCCCGAGCTTGTGTTCATCGTCCCTAACTCAGCGTATGCCAAGGCTCCGCAAAGACTCAGTATGCCGCAGGCTGTCCAGACCAAGAAGCTCACCCCGATGCTACCGGTCCTCACAAGGAGGCCTGACGGCGAAACGAAAATCCCCGAACCGATCATTGTGCCGACGATTAGAGCCACCCCACTGACGAGTCCCACCCGTCTCTTGAGGTGAACAGCGTTGTTCTGCGCTGTGTCCGTCCCCTCCACCCCTCCGCCCCCTCCACCCCCGTCTTCGTCATCCCCCATACCACCCCCCGTTCCTTGTTGCTGGAGTTGCGAGCCCCCTTCCCACCCGTTGCTGATTGCTGACCCCTCCATTTCTCCTGATCCTTCCGGCCATGCTCTTCCGTTTCCCTGTTGCTGCAATTGTTGCTGATTTGTATTGCCCGTCTGCGCATCATGTCCTGCTGCAGCTGTAATCACACAAACCATAACATAGGAGAATTACATCTTTGGGTTTATTAGTTGTCGTACTTTAACGTTCTATATATAGCGTTGAATGTTGAACGGGCAAGTTGAAACAATTTCAAACACGACGTAGGAAAATCGATAATTATTGTATATGCTCGGAAGTCGGATTGCGCCAATCACAATAGCAGTGAAATGAAAGAACAACCGCGTTGTTTTATTTATTGTATACAGATGGGAAAACAAATTGGATTGAAGCACCTGTTGGAAATTTTGGCCCGGGCCCAGCTGATGAGAGGTTCAATTCAAAAGCAACAATTTAAAGGGGTGGGCGGTCGAAAAAAATAAAACCAATTTTTTTAAACACATTTTTCAATTAACAGATACTAACGTTGGTGATAAAGTTAGAAAATGCATCATCACGATTGTTCTCCCGTCTAATATCGAGAATGATAGCGATAGCTATAATGCTCGGTAATGATAGCGATACAGATTGTGAATAAATAAAACTTTGCTACTGCAGATAAATTGCCTGCTGACACGAATCATACAGCGCTTTCAATTCGTGAGATCTAGTTGGTTTACGTTACACATATACACATACGATTACACAAGCCTTGTGACCAACGAATCAAGTGGCGAATATTATGTTACAGTAGATTGTTATAACTTTGATATAATACACATGCACTATATTCTTTTGCAACATGCATATACGAGGTCGAGTTTATATCATCACGATATTTAATAATATTCTCATTGACACAGTATAATAAGCTAAAAATAAACGAGCACGATATTAGATCGTCTGGCAATTTCATGTTTAATAATCTTCAATTAAACGTGATAGATTTGTGCCCGAAATATGTCCACACTTCACACATATGGATATATATGTGTATACATACGTATATTATTGCCACACGATGATTGTAATAAATAATAATTAATTACTCGAGTGCTGACGACGGCCGCACGCAGTTAATACGTTGGACAATTGGTTTTGCATCCCTTCGCAGTCACAACTGATCACTGGATAACACCGAGACCGCGCTCATGCATAAGAAGCTGTTGCCAGTGATATACATTATATTATTAAGTCGTCGAAGTGACGAGAATAGCTCGTGGACCCCGGCCAGGTTCTACCGCGTGACCAGGCCTCCTCATTTTCAAGATTTTCATTTTCCCGCAACAACGGTCAACGATAGAATAAAAGAAAGAAATTCGAAGATATCTTTCTACCTCAAGGTGACCCTTCGCCAGCCGTCTGATCGATTCCGCATGTGTGCTAGCGCTCACGTCGACCCGACCGACAGTTGCTTGCGTCCGCTACCAAAGTACCAACCCTCGTTTCTATCTCTTCGCGCTTATATCTTTCGCACCGTTGGACATTTGCTCTCGATTATTTACAGTGAGCGTTAGGATCACGAAATCGCGTGTTGTACGTGCCAAACTCTGCTATTTGTCGTAGGAACGAACTCTTTCGATTCGACAAGTCTGTTGCGCTCAGAAATTCTTGAAAATAAAATAAATTGATATCAATTTCATCGTATATCGTATATACAAGACTATTATATTAGGATATGTATATGGACATTCGCCACTCAATTATAGTTCCGTGTTATAATTAGCAATGATTGAATGTCTGTCGTCAATGCTTGCACCAATAAACAAGAGCGACTTTACATTATTCGATGTGTCAGACGGGCAGAACAATTATAGTTATTTAGCAAAAAATAGATAATTTAAAAAAAAAAAAATACTTGGTACTAATTGTGAAGAAGATCGATGATGCCCATTGACGAATCATGTTTTTTTTTCCCCCTTCATTTCCCTAGACTGGCGATGCGATAGATACACTATTAAGGCTGTGCAACAGGCTGTAGTACGCTGGGGCTGTACAAAACGAATGTAGAATCCTGAATCGTTCAAAGGTATTCGCGGACTGCAAAGTAGCTATGACGTTGCGCCGAATCACATGCCTTACAGAACTATACATATAGGTATAATGACGCAATTTCATCACACGCAATAGACCGCCATGCCCGGCGTCATTTGCATCATTCGACAAGATTATTTATCCTTATTTTTTGCAATCGACCAATATCAAGTGAATGTTGCCCTCTACGTTTCACAAAGACGAATAAATATATGCATACAGTACAGGGGATAACTGACCATGCCCCAAATGAGAAACATGCGCGTTATTTCGAGATACAAAATCATTTCACTCGGTCGTCCAACACCAATATCATTTCCCGCGGTTTCAACATTAGCTACCAAAAAGAATAGGTTTTCGGGTAGAATTAAAATTTTTTAAATTTTAATATTAAATACCTCATTAGACCGATGTGAGACTTTGAATAAAAAGTATGTACTACTGATGATCTTAAGGACAATAGGTATTTGATTATTTATTCGGTTCTATAAAGTATTTATTATTTCTTTTCATCAAACTGAACCCATATTGCTGATCTTGACAGTGGTCTTTTTTTCCTTTTTTCTTACGGCTTCAAGCTCGCTACATTGAACAAAAATTCATATCATTCATATATAATATATTACGGTTCGCTTATCACTTATAATAGACTGCATATCGCTACCACGAAAGCGATTGTAACTTTACGCCGGATAATATTGTTCAATAGCGGACATACTGTATCCAGTATACAGCTCGCAGACATAAAATCCGTTTCATTCAAGAAAACCCGCCCAAAAAGATCAAGTCGAATCTGTGAATAGGTTTCTACTTGAACGAAGCACGCAATCGTTTTCCGAGAGTTCGTTTATATACCTATTTTCACATTGGAAACCTGACGAATGTAGATATATGTGTTTCCAAAGATATAGTTAAGGGTTGCGTGCACTCATAACTTCCACTAACCAACAGTATGAAATGCGTTTCAATTATAGAAACAATGGTAATGCCATTGGTTATTATTATAGGAACGGAAAAATATATGTTAGGGTCTGAAATACAGCTCAGTTTTACCTCGTTTGAAGGGCGCGACATACATGACTCCAGGAGGGACGATGAAGGAGGGCGGATCGTGAAACCGCCTCTCATGACACTTCGACGGCTTTTCAAAACTACCACTTCCTCTTGCCTGCCTTTCTTACTGCCTTTACCTGCCCTTCAGCTTCTTCCTCTATTCCACACAATAAAATGCGTACTCAACGTAAGTTAAATCCCTTATCGACTGACACCGGTGTATACGAACGCGCGTAAGGTTCGTTGAGTACTGTAGCCTGACCAAGTCCGACTGGGGCGTACGACCCGCGGCACGCCGGCGCTCGCCGCCGCTCGATATAATTTCTGTCATAAGACCCGATCCTCCGCAACCCCCGCTGCACCCGCTTGCCATTCAAGCCGTTCCTATGCTTACTACATATTTACGTCGCCGAAGATTTGTCGATCGCAATTATATGATCCATATAATGCACGCGGCGTTGCCCACTTGTAAATCTTTTGAAGGGTTGGTACAATAGTCGCGACTTATATGCATTTGCACTTCCGATTGTGACTTTACCAATTTTTGCAATTACCTGAATAGACTGTAATCTACTGATCACTGCCATCTCTAGGATGACACGAAAATGTTTCAGTACGCTATCGCCATTTAGGTACTTCACATTTCGTTTAATCATCACTTGAAGCTAGACTAGCGAGAATGACATTCGTGTGTAATATTACTTGAGGGTATTGTCTTTGTACGGTATTTAGAAAAAGATAAAACTGTGGAAGTTTGTAAGGCTTCCACCGATTCTACCCAAGTTTTAGCCGATGACATACTCTTAATACAGAAAAAAAATTACTCACGGAGGCCATAGTTTTCTTAAACCTTCTACTTAGGTCTTAGCAGCTGTAATACGTGGGGTATTAAAGTCAAAAAGAGAAACGATAACATGTAAGGTGTTTAATATTCATTCACAAATGACAAAAATTTTTTGTTCTTCAGTGTTAATTTTCAATATTTCATAAAACTTTACCGTATACCTACGTACTCTGACTTTCTCAGAGAATGTAAATGCTAGGGACACTGTATTTCCTAAAGACTGGTCAGAGTACAATTTCTTTTTTTTTTTTCCTGTAAACCACAATATATTTATTAGCTACTTAATTTCTATAGAAATATATGTACGTATATATGCATATACATATTATTTGTTGCGTTCAATATTTTTTTTACACCTGGCGATCAGCCAAATAAGAATAAAAACGTTTAACTTTATTCATTCAGCTAAGTTCTTTGTCTGTTATGAGAATGCATATAGATGTAATTTGATTTGATTTTTTCCCCACAGATGAAAAGAAGTTGATGAGCCATCATGAACAACTAATTGAATAATATTTGAATTGTGATTGGCCCGCCAATCGAACCATTTAAAAAAATCAATGTTATGTCATTAAATGAGTACCTTGGCTATGCCCACTTGTTAATAAAATAATCACAACACTATTCGTAAAATATACTGCAATTAAGCCGATCATTTGTATAACAATAATGACTCAGACTCTTACACCAATTAATTATAAAGTACAAAAGAGCACGGGAATGATCTTGTTTAGTATGGATTTATGAAGAAGCGATAAAGTAGGGTTGCCAATACCCCAAGAGCCACAGGAATTAACCAGGATCGCCACGAACCGCTGGAATTGAAAACAACACATGATTAAACATCAGTCATGCTTCATATTTATTTCTGGAAATTGATTGTCCAGTCATGCCAGCCTCTCACTTTGGAAGCAATGAGTTTTCAACCAGAATGCATAATCAACTTGATTTATGCTGTTATACCTTGTTCGATCAAACATCAAAACGTTTTAAAACGACTAATGGTAGTTCAAAGTCCTGACCACTTCTTGCTAAACACAAATTTAAATATGTTTTTAGTTTTAGAATAAAACTTGAGAAGTGAGTGGATGTTAGTGAGAGAATAATTCTTAAAAAGTTGCAAGTACAGTAGCCAACAGCTTTAGCTTCCTTTAGTATTGTAAATTGCGATTAGTATCTTTAATCTTACCTATTTTCATCACCTCCACTACCTTCATTTGACCATTCCGTATTTTTCTTCTCCTCAGATTTCGTTCTGTCCTCCTGTGAATTAATTGGATAATCAATGAGATTGGGGCAACAGGTAGTAAGATGCTTTGAAAAACTAATAACTGCGATGAATTTTATGCCAAGTAAAAAATAATTCCGCACACAAAATGTATCGCAGGCCTATCAATTGATCTAAGATAAGCTAATCTGAAATTGCGTATTCCAACAATAATTATGAGAATCCTAATAAATACTTACTTCAATGAGTTCTCCAATTTTGAATGGCTCCATCATCTGTCTAGCGTCACTTGAATGTCCAACATCTTCGAAGGGTTCAGACCCGTCAATTCCAGCTTGTTCCAAAAGCACCTCTTCTCCACCGGGGTGCTTTATTTCCGATAAAACACATTATTGTATGTATTCGCATGAT
The DNA here is from genome assembly GCA_963966615.1 of Tenthredo amoena. Classification (NCBI taxonomy): domain Eukaryota; kingdom Metazoa; phylum Arthropoda; class Insecta; order Hymenoptera; family Tenthredinidae; genus Tenthredo; species Tenthredo amoena. The sequence goes on along the minus strand of OZ016482.1, from coordinate 5,081,172 downwards.
TGCAACAAGTAGTCTGCTACATGAGTTTAGAATATCGGTTACTTGATATTGTATCAAATATATATATACGTAAATGATACCTCATTTAGGAAGGTGGTTACATCGTAGACTTTATTGTGAATTATGATCCAAGAATCTTTGCTGTGATTATGCTTGGCCACGTCCGCCCGAGAGTAAAGCTTCGTGGCGGTTGTTGTCGTGCCTTCGGTTGCCATTTTGCCCTATCTTCAGTCAAATATAACTTGTAGATGTTTTCACGTCAAATTTAACGATAATCAAGCGTGACAGGTCCTTCGCAGCGTAAAAATGTATCTTTCAACCAACTATTAGACAATTATTAATATTAATTACGTCTTATTAGTCGCTAGTGCTTGCTGATCATTCGAAAGATTTCAATCATGCCACCGTGTAGCTGCGCGTCACGGACTAACTTATAACTAGTAACTGTACGGGGTATAAGCTTTTGAGGTGATGTTAAAAAGTGGGGATGTCGCCATCTTACTGTAAGCTGGTCATGTGCTGCATGCGGAATGTATCTTCACGAAATACGAACTTTGCACAGAAGTTTCCGAAAATGTCAATTTGTAACGTGAAGGTCAACGCGTGAAGTAAAGCGAAGAGTCGCCTGATGCGTTGACTAACATGACGGAAAAGCGTAGCACCAGTCGTCATACGTGTTCCTCATTTCGGTACATGTCATAGCCGGTTGAAAAAATATTTTTAAAAATTCCAACTTTTCGAGATTATTTTATAAATAAACAAATTACTGACAAACATTCGAAATGGTCCATCATTCACCAATACATGACCAACAAACGATTATAAAGAGAACTCACCCAGTTGAGATGCATGCGGTTATTTTAGCTTGAACAATTATTTGAATATAAACGCGTTAATAAAGTGGTGTCATGATGGTATATTTCAGGTCGCATGGCGAAAGTACTAGTTTATGGCTCCATAAAATTAAATCCTCATCTACCCCGAGCAAGTTAATTCTTGTCTTAATCGATTGTAAGTCGTTTGTAGGTGATTGATAATCCATTCGCGACGTTTGATAGTCAACCGTTTATTTATAAAAATTAAAACGAATTCGCCTAGGGAATTAAGTGGAGATAGCCCCTGATCATTACCATAATTCTTGGTGAAATTTAATTTCGCAAGTGTGCAATCGATTGTAGGTTGTTTCTAGGTGATTTATAACGCATTTTCGATGTTTGATAATCAATCGTTCGTTTTGACCCTCGATGGTAATTTGGTCATTGTCCCACAAGTACCTGTGTTTTTCGCTGTGATAATTCCAGTAGTTAGACTCTAGATTTGTCCACAAAAGTGCCGACGTCACAGCACCACGTAGTAGGTGAATTTCTCAACATTAGGTGGCGCGCAATTTTCAGAGCATACAAGCACGCCACACACACTCGAGAATCACGAGTCGCACGGATCAGTGGTTTGTACAGTGCATCCGATTGGTCTGATAACTGGATAGCCGTTGTTGTCATTTACAATTTGACTAGTCGTATCTAAAGTTTGAAACACGCTAAGTATTTAGCAAAAATTATTTGAGGTGATTTCAAATGTTACGTAATGTCTATAAATGTTACGGTCAATGGAAACCCGGTCAGCATTCGTCGTGGAAGAATGGTATTGTCTGATTTAGATCAAATCAAAAAGAACGAGCGTGACAGGCGAAGAAAGTTACGGATAGAACAGGTGTGCTCCCATCCATCAATTCTATTCAATTTCAGTTCTCATTTGCTCTAATACATTCAACATGATATATTCATATCTATACCTATTACCTTAATCTGAATGAATACTTCGATTTTCAATGATATCCTAACACAATGATTGGAAATCATAAAACCATTGCTGTGAACCTTATCGTCGAATAAAGTTTAATTTTTTTTTTAAATTGATTAATTCTTCAATTATTCTCTACTCATGGGTCCAGGTTCGACAACAATCAAAAGAAATATCGAACAGACTCTTGGAACGAGCTAAAAATGTTACAAAGGCACAGCTTACACAATTGGAAAAGGATGGCCGATCTGAACTTCGACAGATGCACGATCAGAAAATCATGGACCTTCAACGCAAGTACCAAGAAGATATGGAGGACATAGGGCGGGCCCATGTCTCCGCTTCTCTTCAGCCAGATGTTGATACTTTTTTGGCATTGGACAGAAAAAAGAATAGATTGATAGCTGCAGAAAGAGGAAAAGAAGCGCTGCAACGACTAAAAGAATCTAATCAGGCAAATATTATTGATTTTTCAATTACAACTATGTAACTTTAAAGAAAGGAGAGTTACATATGAGGTATTCCACGCCAACTCTGCTAACATCTGACCCTGACCATCTCAGAGTTGATCCATGTTTTCTTTCCCTCATTTTTCAATTTTTTGCAGATTTTTTTCACAAACTGTTATTGATTCCTGAATTTTTTAAGCATAAACAAAAACACTTATTTCGATGCTTTACAGGTAAAATAACAAAAATTCTCTGTTCCATGACGAGCATTTTTAGCCATATCTGAAAGTGGAACTGATTCTTCTATTTCAGGTATTTCTTATATTTCATCGATTTTCAGGTTTCATTGATAATCAGTTATACTGATTTTAACTGATAAACCGTTTTTCCCAAGCATTAGTAGATCTTTCAGTTCCGTTGCTATTTCTTCATACAGGAATTGTGGTATTAATATCCTCCGCTATTTAATATTCCTTGATATCGAAGAAATCAATATTCAAAAAATTAGTTTCTTGCTCGGAAATGGGTGTAATTATTGGTATGGAAGGAAGAATTTTGTAGATCTCACTAAAAAAGATGAGAATGTGCGTTTTGTCTTAGTCGGGAAAATACAAAAATGAATAATGGTTTGTGGCAAAGATCTGAGAAAAATGAAAGTGTTTTTCAGAGTTAAAACAATGATATAAACGAACATGAATCCAATCTGAGATGGTCAAGGTCAGACGTTGGTCGAGTTGGCATGGATTGCCTCCTACGTATTTTAAATAAACTGAATTCAGATTAGGCACCGAGACTCATTCCCATCGTCCTCAGACAATCATTGTGAATTCATAGCATTTTAATTGCATAGATGCTTCAGGCAGCATGATATAAAGCTATAAACTCTAATTATTACCTCTTACGACTCTCCTCTTGCATGTGAAATATGAGTGAAATATCTAGCTTGAATGAATGTATTTCATGTTTAACTCTTAGGTAGAGGATGGACATGCAGCTTCACACGAAAGACAAAGACAAGTCCGAGAATTGGAAAATGCACGGGCTTCTATGGTAGCTAATTTGACAAAAAAATCATGTCCTAGAGATAGATCTGAGGAAGACTCAGACTCGACAGGTGATGACGAAACAGTTAAGAAAAGTCCAAAAAAGAAGAAGGGCAAGAAGAGCAGCAAACTCCTCCAGAAGTCTATTCCGAACGTGGTTGTTCAATCCTCTGATGTGCAGGTGGGGCAATTGAAATACATCTTGAATATGATATCGTCTTGCGTAAAAATCTTACTCAATTTTCAGTATCTAGTTATATTAATAAATTCAGCAAATTCGTTATATCATTGAAGTGCTTTAAGGTCTTCTTAACATTGAGTCACCAAAGTGTATTTATCTTCATCAAAAAATCATATTGTTTCAATGAAAAGATGTACAAAGTTGATAATTTCTGGGTAGTACCTATTTAATTTGAAAAAGACAAGAACTTAGACCTTCTACTTTCCGGCGAAATATTCTGAGCTTCTTTACTCTGTGCCAGAAACGTTTATTTGTTTCGAGAAAGAAGGTATTTTAGAGAAATCGGACTGAAAAGCAGCCACGCCTAGTTTCAGTCATTGTGCCACGCTCTATTCATATATTTGGATACAATATTTCTATTCGTATAAATTTCGAAGTGCTGCAAAATTAAAGTTATAGGACGGTATAGAAATACCAAATCTAAAAACAGTAATATCTTCTAAGTTTCTAATGTGAGAAATCCGCCAGGTACGTTACTATTTTCATTTAATTTGTTCGACAGGTAGTTGTGAGCAATCCGAAAGCAAGTAAGTCTGAGCCACAACCAGGTCCTTCCAGAGTACCAATGAATAGAACAGGAGTGGCTTCGAAACGCTTGGCTATGCCAAATACAACCATCACCGACATATTGGATTTCCCATGTGTCACGACCGGCTGTGACTCTGACGATCAAGAACCACGAAAATGTTTGCCAAGTCTAAACTCTCCGTCGAAGGCAGACAAACTGGCAAGGTTCTATTATTGTTTTCTCCAAATAATCCATCTCTAATGGCGTGGGTGTAACTGTAATACTTGTGCAATGAGCTACCCGTTTCTGCCACTTCAGAAATTATCATTACTCAGTTTTGACCCACAAGTAATATTTTGAGGCTGACTTTACGAGATTTTTTGTGTTGAAAATTAATCATTCAGTAATCTTATTGAGAAGACTGGACGTTTTGAACCAGTATATACATAATTAATTTGGCTGCGGCATATTATATTGCACAGAAATGTACAATTTTATTATAGTTGCATTTACAAATTAAAACGATGCAAGCTATACAATAAGTAAGCAATCACTTCGATGTGACAATAGTAACGAATATTAATTCCAATATATCATACAAATTGCCAAGACAATGTGAGATATGTCCGTCCATAATGTAGCACTAAATGCTATGTCTAAGTAAATCAAACTACGAGTAACTTGTATATTTACATACTTAGAAAATCAAGCAGCCATCAATGCGTAATTTTTTATGTTTTTTGTTCAAATTCAAGCTATAATCCTCGAGACTACAAACCAGATTCTTCAAGTTCTGCCAGTAGTAGTAGCAGCTCGACGACGTTAAGCGATGATTCTTCATATTTTTCGGATGGTGGCGTGGATCAAATGGTATTTAAAAAAACACCCAGGCATACAACGTCTGTAGCATCGAGCAGAGTCCAACTCTATGATCATGCTACCAGACAAAGAAATGCTTACGATAAACCAATTGGTCTTGTCGAAAGGATGAATATTAACAGAGAGGTGTGTTTTCATACAAAAACGATAATCTTCATTATTAAATATCAAATGGCATCAGTCATTTCACAATTTTACGACCGAGACCAGTCGGCTTTAGGCTATTCAAAACAATATCATTCCATAGCAAAATAGTAAAAGATAATTTGACTGTCTGCAGCCGAATGCGGAAGAATTGGCACGTGCTGTAATCCAGTCAGAAAACGCTGACAGTCAGTTAGCAGAGAATCGGAGACGTCATGCGCAACGCCGTGGAAATGATGCGATACTCCGTGAGCGAGTACGTCGGGATTATAAAAATCTTCTGCAAAATCTAGACCACCTTTCTCGCGAAGAACGCAAACTCAAGGCTAGCCAAATTCATGGCCCGATAGTGAGTTTCTCTCTCCTTTATCCTACTGTTTATTACATTTTTTGTACTTGTTTAATTTTTTTACTTTCTCAATTAGACTAAAGATATTCATCTGAATCCTGTTCGCCGCCAAGAGCTTCTTGCACAGCGTCAAAAAGACATGGATCATGCGTTTGAAGCGGTCGTACATGACAACTTCTTGGGGGCCATTAATGACGACTTTACAAGACCTTCGGAGAGAATAGTGACAATTCCACCCATCGACACGCAGGAAAATACAGCAAGTACTTCCAGTGCAGTGTGGCAAGATCCACCCTTCTTTAAACCTTTAGATAATGTAACAAAGGAAAGTCATGAAAAAGAAAAAGACATGTCTCGCGACGAACAGATTTTTGAAATGCTTAGAAAAGTCGAGAGACAAAAGAGATTGCTGTTGAAAGAGTTTGGAGCGGATTTACCTGACAATATTTTTAGCGCCAGTGTCAAGCCGTTATTTAGCGAAAATACATTGACACAAACTGGTTTGCCTGAAAAACAGGTAGGAACATTCCCAATTGCCGAGATTAAAGTAGTTAATTTATCAAGTTGTGACGAAAAGAATAAAGGTAAAGCAAAAAAGGGGAAGAAAATTGAAATTGCAGTTCAAACATCAAATTCGGATGAGAGGATTGCTTCACTCAACAAAAGTGTGCAAGTCGAGTTGTTAAATGGCAAACGAATTACCAACAGCAAATTAATGAGCGAAGAAACTGCCGATGACATAAAATGTTACGACGGTGCACCAAATGGAAATATCATCGAAGCGGAAAGTAACAGCGGATCGTCAGGTTCTGTTGAAACTGGCATTGTCATTGACATTAAGAAAAAGCAAGTCAAGGTGACGCCGAGAAAAAAGAGTAACAGCTCGCGCGTTTCCAGGCGAAATTTACCGAGAGTTATTTCCAAGCCTCGTTCAGTGCCTGGAGGCAAGTCTACAACAGCTGTTAAAAAATCGTCCAGATCTGTCCAAACATTAAAGCAATGTACTCCGAGATCGAATAGTTCTGAAGTACAGCCAATACAGATCAGTGACAAAAAGGTGGAAATACAATTAGACAAAAGTGGAATCAAAGTGAAAATCAATCCGCCTATTAATGCGGAGGTATCCGAGGATACAAGTACCCAAAGTTCTAAGGGCACTTTGATAGAAACTTCAAGACAGAGAATACCGGTGTCAAAGAAACAGACCAAGGCAAGAGATACTTCAGACACTTCGACCTCTTATACTAGCCCACCTCCACCAATCCCTACGTTGTATCGTAGCTCCAGAAATAATAGTACTCCGATATTGGAGATATTAGAGAACTCTGAAATTGGATCATTGAGGTCGAAAAAGAGGGGTATAAGCCCTGTCTCATCGCCGGGAACTCCTTCTCCGAGAACCATCAATCTGCCAACAAATACGCCTCATTTGAGGCAGATTAATAGGGTGCTAGAATACTTTGATTCGACAGTTTCACAATCTACAGATAATACGATATCGATTTTGTTACCTGGTCGGCAATCTACACCCAACGAGGTACCTGGCTATCTAGAACCGAAACTGAACTTAATAAATCATTTTAATAAATCACTAGATCTTTGTTCCTGCAAAAATCCTCAATGCAAATTGACACACTCAAACAATGAGATTATTCAGAACTATGCCTCAAAAAACTACCCTGAAATACTACAGAAATATCAAGATCTTCAAAATATGTGCAGTGACAGAATTGCGTCACTAACAGATCTGATTGAGAAAGTGCGCAGCGAGCAGAGAGGCATGGAGCTTTCAGTTGGTGGACACAGCGATGATTCTAGTATGTTCCAAATTCCTGATCCCACCCTGGTGCGAGGAGATTTGCACAGTGTTCGTAAACTGGTAGACAGCATAGAAGCTATTCATAATCAATTAGCAAAGACGCTCAATGAATCTCAGCGGATAATTGCGGTTGAAAATATCGTAAAACGAACATCAAAGATGAACGGTTCTCCAACTCAACCCACTGTATTCACTGAACCTGATCCAAATTCAACTATTCCTAGCAGTCCAAGTGCAGATAGGCAATCTTCACCAAATCGTCAAGAAGTTTCTACGAGGGCGCTTCCAAGAGTAATCAGTTCTGAACGAGTGAATATACCGTTATCGCGATTTAAAATAACACCAAAGTCACAGACAAGTTTGAAAGTGACTATTACAGAATCTACTTCACCGTCTTGTGGAAAATTACCACGACATGAAGAAGACATGGTAGAACGATTGTCAAAGGAAATTCTTGAGCAAAGTAAAGCATTGGAGAACGTAGTCTCTGAAACTCTGCAAGACTTTGCCATTAATGAGTCTCCAAATTCGCTGTACATACCTGTTACTTCTCCTTCAAGACATAAATCTCCATCTCCAACCAAGGAACACGCTACATCACCTATGGTGCAAAATTCCTTGGGGTTATGCAGGGAAACGTTCGAGGACCCAACCGGCAAATCAGGGGTTGGTATAATACAGGTGTATAAACAACAGTGTCGTATGGCCGGACTCCACAGTAAAAAATACATTTTTGGCATTTTATTATTGAACCACTCCGTGATAACGGTGAAAAAATGCAGTCTTCACTGCGAATAAACGAGATAATTTAACTGAACTAGTCTTGAAATAATTCCGTAACATGCTGCAAGATGACTAAATGAATGGAATATCTCTAGACTTTACCGTTATCACAAAGTAGGGCATCGAAATTTATCAATATTTCTAGTCTCCAAAGTATGTGATGCCCCCTCATTCTATTTCCTTTATACCTAGTATAAAATCTATGGTATATTATTGCCTGTAAAACATCATTACCTGGTAAAAGTCCGTTCATTAGGAAAATAAAGATCTTGATCAAGATCATGCCTCATACAAACGATCTATTACAGAAAAGCAGTACAATCAAAAAGAGACCCTAAGTTTACCATATGTACTCTGCTATTATTAAATCTGGGATCAGGCTGGGTATAATTTTCTTGTGACAATGATTTAAGCGTTTTACTTGGTTTTCAATTTCAGAAGGATGCAGATTTTATTCCATTGCTAGCAGGCATTCCTAAGGTTCAAAGAATGCCAACAAGCACATCTGAAAACCATCGACCTCGACCACCAGTTACTCTAATGTATGGGCCGCATAGGTAATTGAACTTTTCGGTTGTTTCAGGTAATGAGTTGAGGAGAAGTGCTACTCCTAGCTATAGGCTTAATTGAGGAATCTAATATTGTTATTCTTCCTAATTGCATTTGTTAATCTGTTTAAATTCATGCTTTGTCCATGTTTTTGTGTTCCCAGAGTACAGACAGGGTCACCAGGTCACGAATTATCAACCATAGTAGAATTTGATACACCAGACACAGCGAGCAAAAGTCAAAGAAGTGCAAGAAGCCCAACTATTGGAAAAAGTAGAAAGAACCTGATTCAGAATCACCAGAGCCTTGCAGAAAAACTGCCTAGTCCATCGTCTACTCAGAGCCGGACTCCAGTTCATACTTCCTCACCTTTATCACAGACTTCGCCTCCTAAATCTCCCACAAAACGGTTTACACCATCGCCGACAGTACAAAGTACGAAAGAACGGTCAATTCAGGATGCAGGGACGTCAAGATCTCCTAACAGGAAAGAGAAATGTGAAGCCACGATTTTTCGTTCGCCAATGAAATTAGCCGAAAAAACAGTTGAAATATCTGCAACACAGACGGATAATTTTGTCTCCAGGAAACACAGTTCTTCAGAATCTTCAAGTTCCATGCCTGACATTAGTGCTGAACTATCTAGGCGCAATCTGATTTTTCACGCTCGGATAGGAACAACAGAAACTGACACGCCTTTCCATCCGAAAGAGCAACAGCAACCAATAACGTCTGCTTCAACAGAAGCTGACAAAGATAGGATAACGTCGACCAGCTCAAACAGCTTTTCCGCATTATCTGGAATTTCTGAAATTACCAGCACACCGACGTCCGATATATTGAAGTACACATCGTCACCGGAGGAAATGGAAGCAGCCTTGAAGAAACTAGGGCTTGGATGGGCCATAACAACTCTGAAAAAAACTCGCGAAGCAAGTGCTCTCAGTTCCTCGTCTAATTCTGATACGACTCCAATAAATCCGTCACGAAAGATGATCTCCCCAGTGAAAAAGGATCTAGAATCAAGAATGAATTGCTTGACAAACTTGAGTGATGTTTCTTCAATTTCTATAAAAGATGCTAATAAAAGTACGGAACGTGCTCTCCTATTGAAAGCAAGGACTTCAACACCAAACATAGAAAATTCAAATAGTTCTTGTGAAAAGCCTACTTCTTCAACAACTAACTCCTCCAGAGCAAGCCTCCAAGATCCAAGTGACAGCTTAACGGCACCAAATTTATCGCTAACAACTAAAGCAACGTCTCACGATAATCAATTGAACGGACCTTGATCGGAAATTACCTTGAATATCATTTTCTATTATAATTATAATTCACTAAACTCATATTATATTGCTTCTTTAACGTTTTCTCCTAAGTCATTAGGGGGGAAAGCAGTAGGACCAATCTTCAAGAAAAATTATAGAATAACAAACCGTTACAGAATTCGATCTCCAAGGATTGTTGTTACGGGTTTTTATGTACTGATTTTGCATGCTAAGACATATTTAGACAAGCGTAGGCCGGGTTGAATAAAATCCATCTAACTGGACGAGTTCCGCATAAGTAATTGGCGATTGTACTTGAAATTCAGAAAATATGTCTATCTGGAGGTTGATTGTCAAGAACTAGAACCGAGAGTCTGTGAGATACATTCTCAGCAGATGATTGTAAATAGTAAATCTGCAGATTATGATAACAGCTGCAGGGTCATGAAACTAAACAGAAGATACCTTGATTATACTTTCGAATGAATTTCACGTTTTTTATTTATCTCACCCGGAGGTAGTTAATTACGTATGGAAATTAAATGGGATTTAGAAATAAGATAAATTACATATTTTTTTTTATTATTGCACGGGGATAAAGTAGGCACCTATGAATATTCTTCTACATCATATTGTGCTGAAAATTAAGAATTTGTACTAACAATAAGACTCAAACACAACACGCGATGTTAATTCGTAAAACTGATCGCGATTGACGAAAATTTTGTTATATATTACGACATGCTATCATTTATAATGCTGATGTGAATTATATAATTGTTTTATTAATATTATTATGAGGTTATGAGTATTATTTCTCTTTCATTATTATTATTATTAAAAAATGAACGTATCGCTAAAGTGACATTTCGACATTATTCATAATTACAATGTGTTTTTGCCATACATGAGCCATTCCATGTCAACTGACCTGACCAGCGCGGGTTTGATCCATATTTTTCTATATCATTGTTCAAACTAAAAAGCACATATATTTTTCCAGGTTTATCCAACCGTTATTTATCCCTGAATCTTTTAGACTAGAACAAAGACACCCGATTTTATTTTTTTCAAACATCTAAAAAATTCTGTATTTCACGACGATAATTTTCAGCCACATTCTAACGTGGAATTAATTTTTTATACAATCATTTAATAGATTCCAAGGAATATCAACGAATGGAGGATATTATCAATACACTTCTTGTATGAACAAATACTGAGGGATTGAAAAGGTCCACTAATGCCGGTGAAAAACGTACGAAAACGCCAGTTTTTTCGTCTGGCCAAAAGCAGCTCATTATCATTTTAAATCAGTGTAATTGATTATGAATGAGATTTTCAAACGGATCAACTAGATAGAAGAAAAATTAGTTCCACTGTCTAATGTGCTGACAATGATCATCCTGTGACACAGTTTCTTTTTCGATTTTTTTGGAAAAAATCGAAATGGTCATTCTTGTTTTGGTCTCAGAAATTCAGGCAGGATCAGGCGTTGACCAAGCTGGCCTGGAATACCTCACATGTGTGCGCATTGATTTAGATGTAATTATAATTTACCTAACATGCAGTCTTCCATTAATAAGAAGAAAGAAAGCATATATAGTCTCAATGTATTTTGGAGAAGCCTTTTTAATATGTATCTAATACATCGGTATTGATGTTAATAAATAATTTCTAAATAACCCACTCAATAATTGATTTTTACTAAATTTTCTCAGGCATGGCTTTTTTTCTATCCTTTTGCCGCTGCAATTTTATATTTAGCGAGATATCGAATTTCGAGATCGTCTCGGTCTGATCTGAAGCACCGACCGTAGAAAGGTGTGGAATGTATTACTATTATTATTGGCAAGTAGGAATTTGTAAATGGCACTGTCTGCCCCATCCTGGAATGGCCAGCTCGTATTTTAGGTAAATGGTATTTACCCAAGGCACTGTCGTATGTAATCACTTACCACCTGTTATTGTATTCAAACTTTCCTACGTCCTCCCGCATATAATGATAAAAAAGTGATTAATTAATATTGTTAAATCCCAATTCTCCGACGACTTTGAGGGTTATGTTCCTTCACGCCCCACTATTTTGTTGCGCGGCACAGTCAAAAACGTCAAAACCACGTTATGAATAATTTTTAACAATTATTTATTCATTTCTTGTATCAAGCAATGTCGACGAATATGGATTCGAAAGGCCACAAAATTTCGACTACCAAACCTATGAAGAGTTTATGTCTGAATATTTAAAAGTGTTGGCTAAAAGGGCGAAAAAATGGGCAGATATAATCGGCGAAGGGAAATCTCTTCAACGTAGTATCACTATAAAACGATATGTTCGAAAGGGTATTCCAGGGGTTCATCGGGGAACCGTGAGTATTGACATTCTCAAAAACAAATTGGAAAAAATGTCCATCTAGATTTACCATTGATCTTCTAAGTCAGACATTCAATGCTTTTCATTTTTTAAAAACAGAATCCTTCACACAATAGCACTAGCAATTTGTTTTTATATTCTTTTAATCAGTCAATTTTCAAGGAAACAATTCCAAATTGTAAATGGAGAGAACTCTATAATAGTCTACCCGTAGATATTACGTCTCGGTTGAATGAATCATAATATGTATTACTTCAACGTAGTTAACTGCGTCAACTATTTACTCACGTCTTTGTCTTGAGATAAAACGGTTAAAATTCTTCGAGTAATTGACTATTGATATTCAAAGTCACCATGGTAGGAATTCAACAAGTCATATGCAATATAGATAAGATATAACAAGTCGTAAAATAATATTAGATCTTAGTCTATCATATGTTTTCTCTGATATTATACTATGTAGTCAAAAAGTAATGATCCTTTCTCAATTTATTGATTAAACGATTTCTTTTGATAAAGGTATGGTTAACGGTAAGCGGAGCTGAGGAGTTGAGGAATGCATCTCCTGATTTGTATCACAGACTGTTAGATGGACATCATAGTCGTGATGTAGCAGAGATTATAAAGACTGATCTTCCCCGTACGTTTCCTGACAACATTTTCTACAACAATACTGAAAATCAACAGCATCAGCTCTATAATGTTTTATTAGCTTTTGCGCATCAGAACAAAACGGTCGGATACTGCCAAGTTAGTAGACCGATTATCGTTCAATTGCCACTATAATAATCTTTCTCTTTCATTGAAATTCAATTTTGTATTGAAACGCTCTGAACATAATAAGAATTATGAAAATTAAGTTGATTCACTTATTTACCCAGAACCAGCGACAAGAGCTATGGAATCATTTTACTATCGTCATTAGTAACAAATATTATAAATATGGAATTTTTTTAGGGTTTGAATTACATAGCTGGATTACTTTTATTAGTAACAAAAAGTGAAGAAACTGCATTTTGGTTGCTCAAAATGTTGATAGAGAAAACATTACCAGAGTATTATACGCCTACAATGGATGGTCTCCTTACAGACATTGACGTTCTGTCAGAACTAGTAAGGTATAAACAATAATTTTTATTTTAAATTAAAATTCCTAAAATGCTAAGAATTATTCTCCTGCTCTAAATGAATGACTTTCTTTTCATTGCCAATTTTTAACATGAAGCTATCGAGTTACCCTTGTATACACCTCCTAGCGATTGATTATTATTAATTTTATAGGATAAAAATGCCAGACGTGCATCAACACGTGACAAACTTGGGCTTGCCTTGGGCAGTAATAACAACAAAGTGGTTCATCTGTTTATTCGCAGAGGTTCTTCCTATTGAGGTCAGGAAATTTAATTTATTTCGGTTGCATTAGCATGATTGCTATTATAGTCAGAGGTTCCCAACTTACGCTTGACAAAAGTCTGTGCTAAAAAAAACTTTAATGTACAAATCAACCTTGTACACAATCACATTAGAGTTCTTTTGAATCACAAATATATTATTCATTTTTAATCGATTTTTCAGACAACCTTGCGAATATGGGATTGCCTTTTCTACGAAGGTAGCAAGATTATATTTCGGGTAGCATTGACGCTCATTAAAAGAAATAGAGAAAATTTGCTATCCTGTCAAGATTTTACAGCATTAGCCGAGTGCTTTAAGGAAATTACAAAAGACAGCATTGTTGTTCAATGTCATGATTTCATGCAGGTATTCCCGTGATAAATATTGTCGTTTTACTCATTATCAAAGTCATTATTTATGAGAGAAGTTTTCGCTCTCAAGCATCAGTTGGTCGTATTCATGTATCAACTTGAACTTTGCAGAGTATTTTCAAAGTCCCTGGATCGCTGTCTGCAAGTACTATAGCGAAATTACGAGCAAAGGCGGTACAGCAGCGGGCAGAAGAAAACCAAACCAAATCAGTGCGGTAGTATCAACTTAGCAAATCGTAACACAGCTTTCATTCTAGTCAGAATGGTACCAGAGCATGGACTTTCTAATCCCACTATCACCATGCACCAGACGTAACAACTAGTTCTTTTGTACATCAATTATTTCCTTATTATTTTATGTAGTTCGTCAAATTTAGCAAGTTATACTACTGACGCCTATCTATCATAATATGCTGCAATCTCTTCCCTGATTTTTTAATTTAGGTAATTATTACCCTGTTTTTAATGCATAAGTATTTATCCTTATACTGTACTGTTAACGGAACTCTATAAATGATATAATTTTTCGATTATATATGCCTAGGCTATTGGCATTTTGATAACATGAATTAGCAAACATATCATGGATCAAGGTATAATAACTAGGTACGCAAAGGATAATAATTTATCAAGAACAATTATTATGGCGAACGTTGCATGATTATTGTGTAATATTTTATTCTATTGTACAACGCCTGATGATGAAGTTGGTGAACTTCACCCGCAATTACCATCATGGTATCTGCATAGCAATCTTTTGCATTCGTCAGATTCTTTCGAACATTGAGATCTATTGCTCAATTCTGCAACAATGAAGGCATCATGCGTTCAGTTGTTTTCATTAGATGTATTATAGTAAACATTGTCAAATACCATTGAAACTAGTTGAACAAGGGCTATGGGTATTTAAACTCATAGTCTCCTGATTCCTTTTATTGGGTTGGCAAGAAAGTAATTTCGGTTTTCACAAATAGATAGTGATAGGCTTGTTTTGAAGGACTGCTGCTGTCAATGTTATATTTTTTCTTTTTTGACACTTGATAGCTGTCACTATTAGCTTAATCCAGAAGCGAATTGCGCATACTTTTGTTTGCTGCGGTTAGTTCAGTGTCTATTTTAAAATGGAATGCAAAAATGAACATTTCCGACATATTTTGCTGTTTGATTTTCGTAAAGGCAAGAAAGCCGCTGAGGCTTACAAAAATATTTGTGAAGTATATGGTGTTCATTGCTTGACAGAACGCACGTATCAGAATTGGTTTAGCAAAAAAATAGAAAAAAATTTGACCAAAGAATTAATTCAGATGTTTACTCTCAACAACTAATGAAACTGAAGAAAGCAATCAAAGAAAAACGGCTAGAATGAGCAAATCGCAAAGAAATCATGTTCCATCAAGATAACGCAAGGCCTCGCACATCTTTGCAAACTCGTGCAAAATTATTGGAGCTTGGTTGGGAATTGATGTCGCATCCACCATATAGCCCTGACCTTGCACCATCTGATTATCATTTATTCAGAAATTTGCAAAACTCTTTCAAGGGTAAAACTTTCATTATTGATGATGACGTAAAATCGCACCTGGTTCAGTTTTTTGCTGATAAGCACCAGAAGTTCTACGAGCGCGGAATCATGAAGTTGCCAGAAAGATGGCAAACGGTTACCACACAAAATGGAAAATATATAATTGATTAAATTTAATTCTTTTTATAAAAATAATGGTTTTATTTAACGTAACAAAAACGAAGTTACTTCTTTGCCAACCCAATAAATGCAGTTCATTTAACTACATTACAAACCGATCAAACTTAAACAATCCAGAAAAATTTTATGTAAACGGATTGAAAATGTCAGTCGTTCTTTACTATTTTTTAATCAGTATAAACGAAAGTCTACACTTTGTATGTTTTTAACAACTAACGAAAATGTTTGCATATTTCAAATGAGTGAATACTTTTATTAGGAAAAATCATTGTGAGAAGGTATATGTGTAATTTCCGTGATTTATATTTATTTCAATAAAAATTTGCATGTCATTTTACGTTATAAAGATCGAAATTATTTTTTTATCATTCACTGTGAGTTACCTTCACTGTAATCTTCACGACTTTCGGCGGAGATGAATAAATACGATAAATTTTAATATACTCAAAGATTACCTATCGATTAAAATCTATCTTTTTCCGTCTTACTGCTTGAAAATCTATGTAGGATTAGGAATTGTTATTTGAATTATAATGCCAATGATATTATAGCAACAATTTGAGGTACTAATTGCATCACTTATCAAAAAAACACCTTTATATCCTATAATTACAAAATATGAAAGTCAGATATATAGAGGCCGAGATTTAACATACAGAATAAACTGAATTGATCAAACTGTGCTACAAACTGTATGAATGATACACACACAGGTAAGACTTACATAGCATATGATTATAAGGACGTTTTACTGCTGTTAGAAGAGTTTGGAAACTGTGGCTTTCGTTGGCATATGCTGTAATATCAGATATACAATCACCAGGTGTACAACTCCAGTGATACACACTATTGAATTAATTTGTGATGACAATAACTCAGCATGTTGTTTGAAATAATGGAATAATAATTGTTTTAAAAATAATTTATTCATTACTATGAGAATTGATCTATAAATATGTTAAATATTTAACTAAAATAATATACTTTGAAATTCGTTTTCTAATGATAACTTTGTAAATTAATACGGAATACTAATTGTTACTTAACAGATTCCCCCTATTTCTCAAGGAGATCTTTGGCTTCGTTAATTTTAGCTGCTAAATACGGTGAACCGCCTCTATCTGGATGGTTAGCGGACATGACTCTCATGAAGTGTTCTTTCACTTTTGATTTGCTGGCGGTCGGCGATACTCCCAATATAAGACTGGCTTCTCTTTTGTTCATTTTGGACTCGAAGCCACCTTTATAATATCGATTATTGGCCAGTGACTGAAACACAGACATGATTATACCTAAATATTGTAAAACCTCGTTTATCCGAGGTAATGTGGGGAGGAGGTACCTCGGATAAACGAAAATTTTAATCATTTTTCATGTATTTGAAATGGTAGAATGAAATTTAATCATAATCTGAACAGTTAAATATACATATGTGTGTATAAGCAACAAAGGAACAATCGCGAAATATTATGCTGTACAGCATAGGCATAGCGGCTCCATCCGTTTTACCCGAGCATACACCTAGATTAATAGGCAAAAGTACGATTTCCGTGGCACCACAATTCGATGATAAATTTTAGATTATTGAGTCAAAATAAACAAAATATGAAGAGTGGCAAAAGTTGATATTTCGAATATCTTAGGAGATATCGAGTGTTTAGTAATTATGAAAAGTAGAGTTTGGGAGAGACAGAAAGGTTTGACTATTAGGAGACAAAACACTCTGTTGGCCTAACCCAGTGGTCGGCAAACCGCGCCTCTCTGGCCTCTTCTTTTTTGGCCTTGTATAATTGAGTTTATGTCATTTCGGCTCCCAAAAAAAATCTCAAACGTTGTACTGTTGATATTTGGTTCTGTTGACCAATAAGTTTGCCGACCACTGGCCTAACATATTCTAACTTTTCAAGAGCCACAATCATCGACTGGGTAGTCACATGTGAACGAATACAAACACAAACACAAATGCAAACACAACCCCTCCCCGCACACACACAGGTACACACACCCACGCGCGTGGTTAGCACTAAAATAGTCTATGCGCCGATTTGGGTCTCGGCCAAATAAGAGAATCACTTTTTGCCTTAAGAGGCAGTACGAAAAAAATACTTTTTGCAGTTTGCACAATCGGTTTCCATTATTGGTGATAAAATGAACATATTGTACTCATAAACTAAAAAGAATCGTTGGATTTTAACGTAATTCAATTACCATTAGAAGCGCTCATACTTCCTTAAGGAAGCCGAACCGGCAAATTTTTTATTCTTGTAATTTTCATTATTTTGGTCGAAATATCAAGAATCAACAGTCAAAACTTCTCGGCTCGGATAAGTCCGTTGCCTCGGATAACACGGAGACTCGGTTAATCGAACAACTTTAATCTCTGATCTGCATTCATAAAATTGAAACAATTGTCTCTACCAAAGTTGCGCACAACTCACCTGTGAATCTAGCTTAGGCATGTTTTTAACCGCTTCGGCCATCTTTTGGGAAAGTGTTGGCATTGCTCTGAGTACATATCGGCCAGCAAAACCAACCGCAGCTAGACCAAGACCAGCAACTATAGCTGAGCTAGCCTGTACAAATATTCATGTATTTCACTCCAATGCTATGACATTAGAAACTTATTTTTGCGTATGAATTTTCAACTCCTATCATCTTGAAGATTAGTTATTGTTGATGATTCGAACAATTGGCATCACGGACCGATCTATGATGCCGCATGTAACGTATGAATGAGTTATATACATATCTAAGATTGCGAAAGAGTCTGTAGTAATAGAAAGAGTCACCATATTCATTACTCATTGTTATGTATTTCTTGTGTGCAATATACTCTTAAAATTTTAATAAACATTCTCGTATGTTAGGTTATTTTTGACAGACCGAGCAATTTATTGTCGAATGAAATATACGGAGGAGATTACATCAGAATACTTATCAAAGCAAATAAAATATTTGTTAATTTTCTTCTCACCATTTTTTCAGACGTTTCTGTTCAACCCTGCAGGACTACGATACAATTCGCAATTCGCATATTACTCTTCGATCACTTACTTCTTCTCCTTCTTCTTCTCGTTTGATTGGCTTTCGGTTTCTTCTTCTCCTTCGATTGGCTATCGGTTAAAACCTTCGATCACTTCAACACCTTGCGACCGACTAATTTGCATCTAAATCCTACCCTAAATTTGTATTGGGTAGAGAGGTGTTTCCACCGCTAGCGCGCAAACCATTTCTAGCGGGTTTTCATTGCGCAAATAACGCGCAAACGATATAGTAGTACCCGATCTCTTTAATTTTCATAGTTAATCGCCTGAAATTGAATTTGAAAGTCGAGTGACGAGATTCAGCGCGCAAACGATTTGGTGGTATCCGATATCTTTAATTTTCCTATTTAATCGTTTAAAGTCGGATCTAAAAATCGGGTGCTGAAATTCAGCACCCTATTTTCATTCTCATTTTTCTCGTGAAAACGTAAATGCGCAAACGAATTATTCATCTATTCTTTATATTCGAGCGACGCGCAATCGTTTTATTCTAATTTCAGTCGATTATCGCGAATCAGGATGCCAACTTACCGAACCTGCTGAATACTGGCCTGTGGATGAAACTCACGCAACGTGGTGTGTTGGTGCCGATGCGTTGTGGAACACACATATCTGACCGAGCCATAAACCAACCTCTTTGCCATAAACGATGTCCCCACCGGACTTCCGTAAGTCACTATTATGTTTAGTGTACGGCACCAAACGGACTCAACGCGGTCCATTTCTGACTCTTATTGCGATCAATCTGGCATATTCGAATCCAGTTCATAAATATGAGCGTTGACTGGACTTTTCAATAATTATTCTTCAGTCAATGATATCAGTGACTCGAAACATTTCAAATCCAACACTTATCGCGTTTTTGCAGGTTGCACGTCGCGTTTCGCGCATACAACCGGCACTTCAAACTCGTGGAAACTGTTGAATTGAATTGTACATACATACAAGTGATGCCATCAAAATGCAGGCCTTTCTAAAAACAGGAAAATTAGGAGCCAGTGATAGAAAGCCGTCGTCAAGTTTGAGCGTGAAAGAGAGGCGGAAGGGTCCATCCCCGCCATGGGTTGAAAAATAGTTAGTATTTTCAAACATCTTTATAACATCATTTTTCCATTTCCGAAAGATTTTTGCTGAATTTTGAAGAACATATTTTCTGAACTCAACATACTGATACGAATTATTTTTTCCACAGCAGACCCAAGACTGTAGAAGATGTTGTGGAACAAGGGGAGGTAGTCAAAGTTCTACAACAATGTTTAACAGGAGGAGATTTTCCAAATTTATTATTTTACGGACCACCTGGAACAGGAAAAACCAGTACAATCCTAGCAGCGGCCAGACAATTATTCGGGGATATGTATAAGGATAGGATATTAGAGTTGAATGCCTCTGATGAACGTGGCATCCAAGTTATCAGAGATAAAGTTAAAACTTTTGCACAGCTGACAGCTAGTGGCACAAGACCCGAGTAAGTGTGATCTCATCTATTGTAACATTATGTATTTGAATTGCAGTCCTTATCTTAGTTTTAATATTCCTAGTTATAAATGATTCTGAGTTGGGATTTGAGGATTACGATACTTAATCTCAGGTGAATGAGGTATTTGTAGTTCAAACTGTCAAAATAATATTGCCAATGATGATTCAGTAAAAGGTTTGAGAAATGTTTTGGGATGGCATTTTTTTAATTTTGAGGAATGATATTTTCAGTTGATCTCAAGAGTCGTTATAAAAACTATGATACCTCTTATTGACAACCGAACATTAAAAATGCTTGAAACAGACGTGAAACTGTTGAGTATTAACTTTTTCGTCCTTGAAAAGCATATATCTAATCAAATATATCATGCAATTTGATTACATTTATTCCTTAAATATCATTTCCAAAAAATTTAGTGCCTTTTCTACATTTTACATGATAACCACTTTACTCTGAGGCGATATCTTAGTACCATCAACTACTCTTTACTCCATCCAGTGTTAGAAAGTATCTGGACACTTTTACAGTAAGGATAAATCTCGGTATGCCGTATCGATAATCCAAATTCAGCCTTCAAAAGTTATTGCCAGCTGATAGATCAACCGATGAGTAGTGTTCATCAGAAATATTTTAGTTACGAAAAAATGCGAATTAAAAGTATCCAAAAAGTATACGGCAGATGTAATCCAAGTCTATTCATTCTCATTAGCAGGGTAGATGTATGTAACTGAGATGAATTCGCTCAAGGGGGTCGTGCCGTGTTGTGACGGCTGCACTTTTTTCGTTTTTTCTGTGAATTTTTCTCACGCACCATAAAAATACACCATCTTGCAATTTTTATTACCATTATTATTAACATTTATACAGTCACTCAGAATTTTGATGCGGATATGTAAACATGTGTGTTCAAAAGACACACATGTAAAAAATAAGTAGGTTGATGGCTGACATGATTCCAGCTGTTCTGTTAATCTAAAATCCAAAAATCAAATGACATTGTAATCTGTAGACCTGCCGCTATAAATGGAACTAGGATTAAGTGAAATTCTGAAAATTGAATTTTTGGCATGGTGTTGAAAATCGAGCTCCGATTTTTGTCATTTTTTTTCTCGACTTTTCAAGCTTGCTAAATAAAAATTTACAGATATTACAATTATCCCAGTTCGAGGGAGAACTATAGGTGTACTGGATATACCATAAAAACTTGAGCAAAATTGATTGAGTAGTTTTTAAGAAATCGTGTCGGCCAATTGAAAAAATGCAGTTTTGAGAAAAACGCGTTTGACAGTTCAATACGCATTACATTTTTCCTAATGACTTTGTTTCAGTGGCAAACCATGCCCTCCGTACAAGATCATAATTCTTGATGAAGCAGACAGTATGACCAATGCTGCTCAAGCAGCTTTGCGGCGAACAATGGAGCGCGAGTCATCCAGTACAAGATTTTGCTTGATTTGTAATTACGTTTCTCGGATCATTGAGCCGTTAACTTCACGCTGCACAAAATTTAGATTCAAGCCATTGGGAGAAGAGAAGATCATCCAGCGATTGGAACTCATTTGTGAAGCGGAGAACTTGAAAGCTGACAAATCTGTATTGAACAAAGTTGTCGAGGCATCTGGTGGAGATATGAGACGGGCTATTACATGCTTACAATCTGCCACAAGATTAAAAGGCAAAGATGTTGATATTACAGTAGACGATGTCTTGGAAGTGACCGGGGTCAGTTGCTTAACTTTCATAAAGCTTCTTCTGCAATTTTGATGTTTTAGTATAACATATAATTATACTATTTTATTATAATATAATATTTTGCGCATGACTCCAATCAAGAACACAATCATCTTATGTGTAGGTGATTCCAGACAAATGGTTGGATGAGATGATTGAAATGTGCAAATCGAAAGATTACAGCCAGGTGGAAAGGTTCACTGATAATTATATGATGGAAGCCTATGCCGTGTCTCAGGTGATGATGATATATAATCGAATTTTCAGTAATCTCACCCTGTTGTATCATTCTTGAAAATTAAGTTAATTCAACAAAGATTCCCTTACTTAGAACTTTTTTTCGCTGAGTACATTCTTTGACGTAAAATATTTAATATTACCCTTCTACTTAATAACTTATATTCATTCCAGGTTATTGAACAATTGAATGAAAAAATAATTTATTCCAACGAACTTTCTGATAAACAGAAGACAATAATTGGGGAAAAACTTGCGGTTGGTACTAGCACCTCTATTTTCTTATTTATTTAATGATAAACTTGACATACCATAATACTTGAATAAGAATAAATAAATAAATATAATTATTATTCGATTTGTCTTTCAACAGGAATGCAGTTATCGATTATTGGAAGGGGGTAGCGAATATATGCAACTAATTGATCTTTGTTGTGGTATCATGATGGCGTGCGAAGTTGATTAGGGCACAGTAAATTAAGATAAGATGTCCAATGATTACAACACTTGCAGAACTAGGAATTTTTTTAAATTATGTATGCACTCATATTTTTCTAATAAAGGACTAACTATGAAAATTAATTGGTTTACTCATTGAAATTTGACGATAATGATAATAATAACTTCCAATCATGATCTAGTGATTTATTTCATTATTAGGGTGTAATTATTAATTCACCGATTGATCAAGCAGTGGACATTTCTTTCGCCCAGAGAGGTAAAATATAAATTATTACTATGTCGTAAAATAAATATTACTTACAAGTGAACTACTTCGATATTCTATAACCAATTATTATTATCATACTTTCGTTACACTTTTTATATAGTTTACAAAAAATTCTGCTCTCGCATTTTATAGTTTCACATCATTCTATACATTTCATCATAAAGGTATTTTCTCTGACATTCAACGCGAAGCAGGTATTACCTTTTTTTGTGAGCTAACATTACCATAACTGTGCAAGGAAATCTGTTAAAAACACTACTGCTATAACAATGCCCGATACAATTACAGTTACAAATAGTTTTCACCAATAAGTATAAAATACCTTATAAAGAAAATGCACAGTAAAATCATACATCGAAAATTGGAAATAATTCACTTCACTACTTAAACTACATTACAACCTATATTAATACTGAAAATATCTAGCCAGATATCTATATAAAAATATGCTTGGTTTCATACTGCTGATACATGATTTTGTTCGTTAATTTCGATACAATTCCTTGTTCTGCTGGTGATTGTTGGATATTGTTGAAATAATACTTTAGAGGTACCTTTGTGATGAATTCCAACGATTTGTTATGTAAGTCCAATTCACTGATTCAGATTTCACTATCAGTACTGATATAAGCTTGTCGATGAGTTCTACAATATACATTTTATCCAAGTTTAGATATTCAGATGAATTTACCAAGTATCAAACATTGCCAAGATCTTTTGGGGAATAAAAATCAAGACTGGCCTCTATGTTCACAATAGCTCTTAAAG
Source organism: Tenthredo amoena (assembly GCA_963966615.1). Lineage (NCBI taxonomy): Eukaryota > Metazoa > Arthropoda > Insecta > Hymenoptera > Tenthredinidae > Tenthredo > Tenthredo amoena. Next base: position 5,057,508 of record OZ016482.1, on the reverse strand, counting down.
TCTATTACTGCTTCTAGAGCATACGCATACACACAAGACGGATGCGAATGGGTGTAAGATGACAAATGAAAGTATAATGTTAAATTCAATAATTTAATAACTTACTTTTATAAAGGCAGTGATAACATAGAATTATCATATATCCTGTTTCCACATGTACTATTGTATATATATTAGGGTGGCCGTTAGGCCACCTGTTCGGGAGTTTTTGACCTTCCGCCCCCTAAATACACTAAAAATAAATATCAAAAAATACCCTAAAAATCTCAGCTCTCTATTTCAATCCTAAAGCGACCCCCAAGAGCCTTATTTTTTGCCATAAGAATAACACTGGTTTTCATCAAAAATTTAGAATGTATTTTTTCTTCTCCCACTATTATTTCACTAAAAATTCTATAGCCATCACTTTTGAGTACTTTTTCAAGCGAAGAAATTCTTGTTCTTGAGAAGTTATCGAAAAGTGAATTTTCATTCATTTTCATTGAGGTTACCCTCATACATAGTATTGCATTTATTGGGAAATGAAAATGAATGAAAATTCACTTTTCGATGACTACTCAAGAACGAGGGTATACATATGCATGTCGTTAGGTTAGAATTGACTGTCAGAGCGTCTGTAAATATATGGTAAATATGGTCATATGACAGCGTTGCCAGTTTCGAAAAAAAACGAATTGCCTATCCAAGGAGTTTAGAGTTTACTCAGAATCTCTCTGTATATTTATACCTACATAGATTAGTCAACCAATTCTCACGGAACAATCGGTTGATTTTAATTTGGAGGTGATGATTGATGATGAAAAAATATCAGATTTTACATGGGGGGGAGTTTTCAATTGGATGGTTCCCAGTTTCCATAGACCGAAAATTCATATCTATTTTTTCCCTTACAGGTGTGGTCTTGCTTTACTTAAAACTGAATTTTGTAGAGTGGGATTCAAAGGAATGACTATGAAATAAATTTGTCAATTATTTTTTCAGTTTTTAGTGCAAAAACTTCACCTAAGTTATGGCATAATAGATCCCACAGTAATATAATAGCTATAACCGATAGTTTCTGAGGTATGAATTTTTAATTAACGTTCTTTTCACGCGATTCAGAAATTCACGTGATTCATATTTCGGAAACTGTCCCTGTATATATTTGTAATACATAATTATTATGATTTGTTGGGTTCTTATCTCCAGATGCGTAAATGAAGACATAGTTCGGTCTGCTTACAAATATTCAATTGTTTTAAATTTTCACAGCTAGTATATACATAGAATGAGCTTAATAATCTTAAACAGAACACATAGGTTTTGAATGTTATGACTGACTTGCCGAAGTTTCAGGTTGGAATCTATGCCTAGGAAAAAAAATATATAATAGAAATTCTCGTATGAAATGTGACCAGTTTTGTATATTGGTCCTCAATTTTTTCTGACAGAATTATGAAACTGCAACGTCATCGACAGCTTTTCTGTAGACCATGACCTTGATAACTGCAGGAACTGAAACTAAGTACAATCAATTTGCTAACATTATACGCAAGAGTGGCCCATATTCGGGGGTCGGTGGAATTTTGTCGGCGACGCCCCCTAAATCGATTCGAAATAGATTCAAAAAAATCTGGGCAAAACTTGAGCTTCCTAGCTCAATGGGAAAGAGTGCCTGTACGCCCGTACTTTTTCCTGTTTGAATAATATGAGATTTCTCACCAACTGAATACATTTCTTTTTTTACAAGACTATCATTCATTGGATAAATCTGTAACCGCGTCACTTTATAGTATCATAGTGTGTAAGTTAGTGCAAATTTTTTGGGTCATCTTAAATCATGCTTCACAGAGTAGCTGCAGTCGACAAGACAACGATTTCGAAAGCTGAAAGAAATTATCTTCAGGATTATTTAATCATTATTCACAAATATTATATTGCAGCAATATTAGAAGCGTTGACATCATAACGTTATTACAGTTGTACAAAAAAAAATTCTTATTTTCGATCAAGATGGAGAAAAACTGTACGATATTATAATGAAAAGATGCTATTACCCTTTTAGGATAGATAAAATTGTAATTTTTCAAAATTGTCGTCTTGACTATTGCAGTTATTCTGTGAAATATATTTTCAGGTGACCTACAAAATTTGCACTTACTTACACACTATGATACTATAAAGTGACGGAGTGGCAGAATTTTTCAATGAACGATAGGCTTGTAAAAAAAAAATTAATTCAGTTGGTGCAAAATCCCATGTTATTGAAACGGGAAAAAGTACGGGCTTAGAAGCACTTTTCAGAATCCCACCGACCCCCAAATAAGGGCCACCCTATTATGTGTATTCAGATTAACTAGAATCTACTCTTCTGGCGGTTGAAAATCAACTTCAGCTGAAAAGTGGATTTGGCATCTGCTACGGTTGTTCAGTTCTGAAAAAAAAATATAATTCACAAGTTACAAAGATATCAGAACAGTCAAGAAGTATCATACAAACATATAAGTATAAATAGCATAAAACGTAAGGAAAGCACGAGATTCAGGTAAATTAGAAAGAATTAGAGAGTAACATTGATAATTATTAAGCACCCAAACAGCAGAACATGTTTTTTTGCAAATCATTTACACCTGTATTCCAGATTTCTTATCATTATGTGACTAGCCAGTAATGAACCATTATAATAAATAATATTTCGCTTGAATTCCAGAAGGAGAGGTAACGAGGAAAAGATTCCGTGGCCTATAAAAATTCTCTGTATAATTATCAACAAACGTGGATAATTTGTGTGTCGGAATTTAAGAACATTGGTAAACTTATTCACCTCTGGAATTTTTAAAGTAACACTTTTCAATGAAATATTAGAGCCATAACTACACATAGACTTACCTCAATAGGGAGGTGGCTGATGTTGGTAAGGATGTTGGGGTGGTTGACTTAAATGCCGTTGTAGATGAGCTACCAATTGGGGCGTGGGCTGTTGTCCACCACCTCCGCCTTGTTGTTGCTGTTGTTGCTGCATTGCTAGCATTTGTTGCCGCATGCGTTGTTGATTTATCGCTTGCTGTTGACCAGTTTAGAGTAATGTTAATTTTGAAAATATGCTAAAGGATAGGAACCAAATTACGCCATACTGAATCTGATATAACTCAGCAAGAGAAGCTGCTCAAATAAGTAATCAAAAGTGGGTCAGATGTTTACAAGGAGTTAGTTGAAAATTAAAAAGTAAATAGAAGCTTAAACTATTTTTCTCTACATTTAATGAAATTCATCCGTGCATCTGTAATTGACAAATAGTTCTAAATGCGATTTCGTCTTCCTCAGATTGAAAGTACAATTATTCCGTCTTATACCTACATTGTAAAATAATATTTGAAACATCGCTGAACTGCGAAGTTCATACCTGCTGAAATTGTTGGTTTTGTTGTTGTAGCCCAATGCTACCTGCTCCAACTCCAGCAACACCAACTGAACCTGGCTTTCCACCAGCTTGTCTGTATGGTGGAGCTGGTTGATTTTGAACTCCGCCACCCATCGGCCCCATAGCGTTCATCGTTACGTTTGGTGCCTTCAAAAACATGAGATATACAATCGACTCCAAATGTGGTACCACATTGTTTGGGATATACCCTGATCCGGGATATAAGTCGTACCTAGTTCTCGTACTGCATTTCCGGACTTTTTTTTTTCAGATACTGAATATGAGTGGAATTTTATGAAAGAATTGTTAATGATATTATGTGAAATCAGTGAGAATTATAGTAAGAGTGCGTATTTCAAATGCAGATAGAGTGAAATACAGTAGCTGACAGAAAAGCCAGTAGAACGAAAGAATTCGAAATAGTTTTTAAGTTGACCTAGAACGAAAGAATTCGACATAGATTTTAAGTTGACCCAGTTTTGAAAAATCTTGAATATTAGTCGAGGACAATCTTTGTTTCTGATATAAGCCCCAAAAAACCTCGACCTATATTCGGAACAATACGGTATATGTATATTAAAGTTGATATTTCTTACCTGATGATAAGGTGGTCTTGCAGCACCAGGTTGCATTCTTTGTTGCTGCATATATTCTTGTCCTCTTTGTGCACCAATCATTTGCTGTTGATTTTGGAACATCATAGTTTGCTGCTGATTCATCATGCCCTGTTGCTGCTGTTGCTGCTGCTGTTGTTGCTGCTGCTGCTGCTGTTGTTGCTGCTGCTGCTGCTGCTGCTGCTGCTGCTGCTGTTGTTGTTGCTGCTGCTGCTGTTGTTGTTGTTGTTGTTGTTGCTGCTGTTGCTGCTGCAACATTTGCTGTTGTTGCTGTTGCTGAGGTAACATTTGTTGTCCTCCGTAGCCTGCATAGTTTTGATTCATTCCTGAAATAACGTATTTTTGAACTTTTAGAAAAAGATCCAAGACCAATTTCATGTTGAAACTCTCCTATCGTCTAGTTGTATCCGAAAATACTGATATGAATTAAGTCAAAATCACCTTGTTGCATGCCAGCATACATTCCTTGCTGTTGTTGCTGCGGTGGGAACATAGTTTGCTGTGGACTTATCCCCGGGCCACCATGCTGCGTTCTTAATTGTTGTCTGATGAACTGTTGTCTCTGCATGCCTTGTAATGCGGCTGGTCCAGCCCCCGGGGGAGCGCCGGGTTGTTGTTGACCACCCATGAACTGATTGGCTGGAATACGACCACGAAGCAAATGTGACAATGCTTGTTTTCCCTGAATATTCATTCCAGGACGGTCGTATCGAGGGCCACCAACTTGAGCTGGAGGAATTTGCTGCCCATATCCATATGGCTGCTGCGGTGTTGGCCCCTGTTGTCCCGGATACCATTGCTGTTGCGGTTGCTGCGGTTGGCCCGGAAACATTCCTTGCTGTTGTGGAACTTGTGGTTGTTGACCGTATGGCATTTGTTGCATCTGCGGAGGACCTTGCTGCTGCGAAATAAACATTGATATTACTTTGAATATTGACTTTAGATATATCACGATAATAACCAAAATTTGCTGACAATTGTTTTCTTCGACAAATTTAGAACAAAGACTGGATATCATCACAAAATTCATATATGTATTATACACCTGCATCTGCTGGGGTATTGGTGCAGTCGGAGTAGCCGCGCCTTTGCTTTTTCTTGGTCTTCTTGTCTTCATAGCCTTTCCTTTGCCAGTTCTACCTGGGGACTCGACACTCATTGGGGTATCAGCCTTTCCAGGCTCTGATTCCTTTTTATCAGGTTCCAAATCCTCCGGAGGTAACGGTGGCGCATCTAAATAATGACTTGCAGGTTTTATTGCGCTGTGAGTATGATAACGCAACAGCTTCTGTGCCGCTTGATACGTCAGTGGTTTACGTTCCATTTTTACAGCTCTGAACCAGGCCCAGGAAAGTGGTGCTGGATTTTTATGACCCTCCAGTAGTTCCCAAGCGGAGACTCTTTGAGAGTCACATACTTGTAGGCCCTGTTTTTCAATAGAATTGACAAGACAGATTAAAGGCAAAACTTTCCCAAATAGATGCCTGAAAAAGTTACCTGTTTTTTATCAATGCTATCGAATCCAGCTATCTTGTTCCCTTTAGTATCCGTCAAGCAGCCAACAGGTTCACACGCGATTACTTCCATCGTTAGTTTTGGAAGTGGTAACAACTGTCTTACAAATTGAATACTTTGGGAATTTCGATCCCCAAGTTCTTTCTTAAGTTTCTTCATCAGATTCTGATAATGCTTTTTATTTTCATCCTTTTCAGATTGCGAATCGGAAACTAGCGTGGAATGTATCAGTGTTGCTAGCATATCTATAACTGTGGTAAACAGTTCTGAATTATTATTCAAGTCTATCACACCGTAGCTGATCAATTGTACCAGTAGTATAGCCCAGTCAGTTGTTACCGTAGTATTTCTTTGAATGGTGTCAAAAACACCACCTACTAAACTAAACCTCAGCTGCAAAGCGTCTTGCAACACTTCTCGCGTTTTTGGATCTTCAAGGCCAATATTTTTTTCTTCTTTACTCATATTCAAAAATTGTGTCAACTGCGAATGCAGTGAAGTCAACAGGCCTTCCCTCTGATCATCTTGTCCTTTCAAACAGGTCAACACTAGCGACAAGAATGGTTGATGATTGAATAGGGATGGTGATTTCGACTTGCCTTTCTCCCTGCTAGCTTTAGACCAGTTTCCAGACTCCAATACTTGTCCAGCTACTTTTAATACACGACCTTGCACAGCGCTTGGTAACTTTGACACCAAAGGTGCTACCAGCCATATTGACCCTGACTTTTTGTCCGGTTTGCCGGAAATAGTGTTCAGTTGAAAAACGTCGATAGCTGCTTTAGCCACAGTATCTAACCACTGGGATAAATCATTTGATGCCGGTGGATATTGTTTATACATAAGTTGCAGGTCGAGCCAGGACATTCTCAGACTCCATTGCTCAAGAGTTTCCAATATGTTAGTGATGTGACTCTTTTGATCTAAAAATGTATCGATGAGTGTATCAGGGTAACAGATCATATGTAACAATCTCTGAGCTTGACGGGGGGTTAGCATGTTGTCCAGAAGCATGTCAGGGTGACAGAGTTCTTCAGGGTTTTGAAGACACCTTTCCAGAACCCACTCTTGGCTACATATTTGGCGCAGTACATGCTGCGCAAAAGCTGAAAGACCTTTTACGTTCTCTGTATCCATGTTAACGTTGCTAGAGGACAGTCCAAGGTCCAGACCCAAGTCATCACCTCCTCCTAAAATATCACTAGTCCCCAATATATGACTAATGGATTCTCTCTCACCGCCACCAACGCTAGCCGGACCGGCCTTATTAGAGTGAGTCATCGGAATGTCTGGTTTTTTAGGTGGAAGTTTACCAGCCGTAGCGTCACCCACCACTAAGATAGCTTTCAAAACGGCGAGTACTGGTCCTACTCTGATGTTGTTATGTGCAGCAGCTAGGAGATGTCTGTCGCAGCTGAGCTTTATGCTATAACGTCGCAAGTTTCCACTAGGCAATGGATGAGGGCTTGTGCTGACAGAATACAAAGCTGGTTGGGGACACTCGACTGTTTTGAATAATTGCAAGAGTAGATGACAAGTCAGTAGAGCACCTGCCTCTGCTTCCATGTCTGCATCGCCACGCCCTTCGTTGCAAGCTTTTACAAGTGATGGCAGTGCTATGTGCACAACGAAATCTTCTAGTGAAAAGCAGTGTCTGGCTGTCACAAGAATAAACGGAAACATATTTATGTAATGGTAGAAATACCTTTATTGTAATTGAAACTAACATAGGAATACCTACCAATTAATATAGACGTAATTACGGCAAGAGAATTGCGGACATTCAAATTTTGAACGTCTACTTCATTCAAAACGTCGATATAAAATGCCGAGCTATTCGATGAACAACATAATGCCATTAGAACACCCAACCATTCGGCGCTCAAAGCATTACAACAGGCTGTCAACTCGGCGCAAGTTATTGCAACGTCATTTAATTTATCATTATCGGTTTCACCGCTTACAGCGACGATTATTGCATTGCAGACAAAACTGTAGCGATTAGCTGGAGTTTCATTTAATTGCCTGGCCCATTGGGGTTCAATTTTTCCTCCACGTCTTGGACTACTGAATACATCGATCATGAACTGGGAATTATATACATGATTAGAAGGAGTTGGTTGTAACGCACTGTACAAAGCTGTTCTGATTTTCGGATAGGCATTGCTGAAAGCTTCCACGCCATGAGGCTTTGTCTTCAACAAAGAACAACTGGAGTATAAGTCATACAGATGGGCCAGGACGCAACGTTCTGCAGAACTGCAGTCACTTGGATTCGATACATGCTTGACCACTTTACAGAGTAGATCGAAAACAGCTGTGGTTTGTTCTGGAGTCACTATAAATTAGAAATTTGAAAATAAACCATATATTACGTTCTGGTTTAATATCCAATTTGAATATTCATATCATCAATTCTGGTAAGTATAGGTAAATTTCGACTTGTAATAAGATATGAAAACCCCCAGGCCTCACCGTTTACAAAAAACACATTGATATATCATTAGCGGAATTGCCGATTGTATATTTGAAGAACTTACGCAATAAACAACAATGGTATCGCCTCAGCACCCCAACAACATACAGACTTAAACTCGTTGTGTAACTTCTGACAAGCTGACTATTCCTGGCTGTTAATTGAGCTTCTATCTCTGGTAGCTCTTTCAATATTTGAATACAGACATCGATGAGTCCATATATATTCAGTGCTAGTTCCATCAGATCAAATAGGAATGCGACATGTTCCTGAACTGGCAGGTATGACGATCCAGCCAATGCAAAGGTATTCAACATTTCAACAACTTGGGTAGCACATTGCCACGTTACAACGTGTTGATCAAAATAACTCAAATTTTGAAACTTTTGGGTAACAGCTTCGAAATTGAATTCACTTCGAGAATGTTTCTTCACTTTGCCACCTTCCGCAACGTCGATACTAAACTTTTTACCAAACAATTTGCAAATTTCTTTAGTCATTTTTTTTACTACATGTCTAGCTTCATCTCTAACACGTCCTACACCGTACAGTAGGACATGACGCTGATTGCAGTCGTGTTGACTGCAGGTTTCATCCTAATAAATTATAATATTCTGACTTATTTTATGATTCTGCAATTTATTCCTACAAAAGTTACTTTGAGTTGTACAAAAATCAATAGTAGCGTTTTAGTGCCTATCTACTTCTTTTTATAAATACCTGAGGTAATGGAAAGTGGGTAGTATAAAGTAAATGTCTAGATGGGCTTGGAGTTTTAGAATCAAGTCCATCGTGTGCATTATGACCACCCAATGCATCTTCCTTTGGACTATCAGGAGCGTCCATGCTGTTTTGTTGATCCTCTTTAATATGTTGCAACAATTTATCTAAATCATCATCAATCTTACTATCGTCATAATCCATGGCTCGTCCATGATCGGGTACTTCCAGTTTAGCCGGCTTCAAATCAATCCCAGGAAATAAACTGTCTTCGTCTATTGGTTCACGATTGCTCGGTGTACTTGGCTTGCTAGCAGCCGGACCTTTAATGATGATGCTTATGATTTTGATACAAGAGACTATATATTTCGAGTTCAGTTATCAAAAACAATGGCAATGGAGTATAGATTAATTATAACAACGATATGTAAATGAAAAAGCATTGAATCATATTATTAAAGTCGCATCTTTGGTATACAAAAATGTTTCCTAACGTTCCATAACGAATGAAAATACTGACCTTGTATGAGATCCCCGCGAGATATCAAAGTACACATGTATGCGTCGTGTGAGAACACATCGTGTCTAATAAGCTCAGAAAACAAATGAACCAGATTGGTGAATTGGGCTTTGGACTGGGTAGAACTATGGTCTAGAATAGGTGCATCTGTGTCTAAAAACTTCATTAACAGTGGTTGGAAAATTGGTAAGCCTGGCGGTGTCCCGTTACTGCATACACTGTCTTTGTCATCGTTATCATTAGTTTCGCCAGTTGCTTCACCCTGACGTTTTTCTAGTAGCTTAGCGACAGCCATTGCTCTATGCTCTCCCCATCGCTCCGAACTTACAGCCCATTCGCACAATATTTCCACAATAGCTGCGTCTTGCTGCGGAGTGTATTCAGTTTTGGTATCTCTTTCGTTTGTGTTTTCCTTTTGTGCCGGGGTGAATATTTTCGCATACAAAGTGTCCAAAGAGTTGGCTGCATCCATTCTGTCAAAACTATGACGATCCAAAGCGTCGAGGGCAGCCAAAACCTTAGTCGTTGTCATACCGGCGCTGCTTTGCTGCCATTTGTCGCACGACCATCGACCTTCCGCAGCTAAGGATCTCCGCCGGATGTTTTCTTGGGCAAACTTGATCTGTTTCATCGTTGGATTAACAGAACTGGCTGGAGGGCATGGTAGCGCTGCAGGAGGACAGAGCAGATGATCTAATGGCGAACCGTTTAATACAGACGGTGCTTTTCCTTCACCAACGCTATTCCAGACTAAGGCTGTTGGACACTCGATCGTGATCACCTAAAATAAATTTATTGTATAGTTTTATGCCCAGGAATCTCAGAGATATTTCAATGGAAGGATATTCCAGATTGTTTAGAATAAAAGAAAACTTTGTTCCATATTTTTGGAAATATATTTTTACATCCAAGCCAAGCAATTAGTGTTACCTGTATTATTACGGATAATCCTAAAATTACATCCCTGTGATGCGGGCAATTTATATAGTCGTTAAAAGTCACCGTTAACGGATTAACTGGCGAAGAAAGAACGGCATTATCTTTTGTACCGTTAACTTCAGACTTAACAGCAGCAGTGATCATTGGACTGTGCGGGTTACTGTTGTTCTCTACATTGTTACACATTTGCGCTATCTTCCGACAGCATAAATATGCTAATTTTCTAGCTAATAATTCTGACTGAACAAACTCCTCTAAATATTGCAAAGCCAATGGCAATAACAGCTTCAATATGCCATCATCTAAAGGGGCAGATCTCATTTTATCTAATAATTCCAATATCCATTGCAGCAGTTCTTGACGATCAAGCAATCCTTCCTCAAACATATATTTCGCTAACTGAATGCAGTAGTGCCATTGTTTCAGAGCTAATTTATGCTCCTCATTCATCGTCGAGCCAAAAACCGGACCAGGATTTGGATTCGGAGTCGCCGGTTGATTATTCGCAGTAGTATTGTTGCTATTACTATTTGGATTACTTCCATTGCTGCTATTGTTCGTGCCGTTAGACACGTTGTGATTAACGTGATAATATTCTTGTAACTTAGATAGCTGATCTTTCAAAAATTTTATCAATGTTCCAGTCCATTCTGAAACATATAGAAAAATGAACAACATTGTCTAGCGTGAAATGCAACAAAATTAAGTCCATATTCAGAAGAACGATGTCTGGTTCTTACCAGTTGTTGGATCGGGTAATTGCCGCTTTTTGATTTTAGCTTCAGAAACAGCGACGGTGTAAGCGGAACTCAATTTGATGAACCAAGCAGCCCTTAGCATGGGTACTTGATATTCGCATAGCATCATGAATATTTCTTCTTTTTTATTGAAATTTGGTGCCTTTTTAGCTAAAGCTATGAGAGGTTTGCAACCTGACAAATCTTTGAACCAAGCCTCTATCCCATTTTTTGTTCTCGCAGTTACTGGCCAAAAGTTATCCTTCGGATTAATCTGCTGCCTTTTTCTTCCTGTGTCAGGCATCGTTGCGAATTCTTCTTTTTTTGCTAATATACCGTTGAAGTATGCGCCGACCTTTGCAGCAGTGACAGTACAGTGTCTGGCTGTACCAAACTCGTCGGATAATTGGGGCATTGTAGCAAAACCATGTTTAACATTGACGAGAGTAAGCTCGTCCTCTTTTTGCTTTGGCTCTTGCGGGTACACGTCGGGAGGGCCTAGTCTGGGCCTTTTTAAAGGCCTTTTCTCATATAATATGCCAATCATGGTAATTCAGAAGTTTAAATCAGAAATAATTCGAGCACATCAAAGGTTCGGATAACGTTTGATCTGATAAATTAAACGTTACAAGATTGTAACCTTAAAAGTAACGATTTATAAAATAATTATTTTAAACCTGTGTAGTAAGTCGGTGATTTACAGGCACGTCAAGTTCACAAAACGGTATTTATAACTATTTACAAAATAATAAAGAAAAAATCGATCTAATATATAACCTTCAAAATTGGACAACATAGAAAAACCAGTTTTATCACTCACGGAAAAGTAAATAGTGTATAGTTGCATAATAATAATTTTATTTCAAGTTGTACATATTTAAAACCGTCTTTTACACGCAATAGACCGTTCAAATTTCATCAAACTTGTCATCCTCTGTAAGAATTCCCGTCAACGCCATCTTGGCATTATCAACTATGTCAGATTTTTCTCCACTTCCATGAACATAGTCGCACGTGAGTCGACAGCTAGATCGCGTTCAAACCATGCGCAGACCAAACGCAACTCCTATATTTTCAACTTCAAAAAAGACTTCGGATTCATTTCACTTGGTTAAAATTGTACAAATTTCCCTCGTTCAGATGAATCTCTTTATTTGACATCAACGCGATTTCTGCGGATTTTTATGTGGCAGACTTCGGCATATACATACCTACATGCGCCTAACTTCAGGGTCTTGTCAAAATCTGATCGCATCCCGTACTTCGATAAAATAAACCGAACGTTATTGACATTTATGTTCTGTTAGGACCCGTACTAAATCTGAAATCGTTTATATTCATGACTTGAAGAAACTAAAATAAATAACAAACATTATTTTTAGCTTGACCATGGCTACGAAGGCGTTACTTAATCTCGGGAACGCTTCCGCAAACAGATGGTAAACATTATCTTGGTTATGTGATGATGTATCTGCATACATATTACATCATAATTTTACAATAATGAACCAAATCTTACCATTATAAAACAATGCATATTTCATTCTTTAGGTTATTATCCAGCCTCCAATATCACAGGCCAAATGCCCTTCCGCAAACGACCCTACCACATGTCAGGTGTTTTCGAAAGCTAAGAGACGTTGCTAAACAAACCAAAACACCATTTCCTAATGTAACTATTGAAACTGGCCCTATTCAGCCGAAAAAGCTATGGAAAACTTTCGGCTTCTCCGTAATGGTAAGCTTGCAGTAGGGTCGCTTATTTGGTTGGAATCTCTTTGCGATTGCATCAACAACATTATCATTATTCAAATACTATTGACGTCGATCCAATGATCAAATAAATTGACAGCGAGGCATCTCATTTCGATTGAATGATTTCACCTAACATAATTTAGATGATGATTCGCCAAGAAATTAGACTTGAGAAGGATATTCGTATTTAGGAAATTCTACCCTATATTAATATAATATTCATTGAGAAATATTGATATATTTTGACATCATACCCTATGATAACGGAAAAGTCTAGGCATATTTAATTCATTTACTCATCTTGTGACATGTTTCAGAATGATTTCGAGACTAGCTGGGTTGAATTATCTCATTTATTCGCAGAGAAAAATGCTAGTCGTTTTGTGCAAGAACTCAGTCGAACAGCTCAACGGGAAATTAATATTACCGGGTATGTACCTTCTTCACACATGTGGCCATGGAACCGTCTAGAGAAATTGAGGATGTAAATTTTTCATTTTTCTGACTCTTTTTTTGTCCGTTGGGACACCCAACTCTGAATCGGACTAGATGCATCCCCTACAATGATTGCAAAAAAAAAAATTTTTAATTTTAAGCGCAATTTGATCCTTCTATCTCAATTAGGAGGCATGCTTAAGTGTCCAAATAATTTCCCATTCAAATAACATAGAATTTTTTCAGTTCCAATTTTTTACATAGCTAACAGAAGGTAGAAATATGTATTTACGAGAGATTTGTATGAATTAATGATTTTTTTTACCGTCTGTTGAGTATGTAAAAAATTGGAGCTGAAAAAATGAAAAAATTCTATGTTATTTGAATGGGAAATTATTTGGACACTTAGGTAGGCTTTCTAATTGAATTAGAAGGATCAAATCGCGCTTAAGATTTTTTTTTGTTTTGCAATCATTGTAGGGGGTGCGTCTAGTCCGATTTAGAGTTGGGTGGGTTAACGGACACCTTATTCTTTACACAGGAAGGGACTTGTAAATTATAGATTCTCATATCATTTTTTTGTAAAAGAACATTGGAAAAATTACAAATTCTCAAATTGATTCAGATCAATGGGCACATGTACGAAGAAGATCCAGACCTAACAATGTAATTATCAGTTTTGTCGTTCGACTGGGATCATGTACAGAATGACTAGAGAAGCATTTCACAGGCTACATTTAAAATTCATTTTTTTGTAGGAGTAAATAAGATAATCAAAGCAAAATCATCTTGAATTAATCCCAAAACTTGCCACAAGGACTTAATTGTATATGTTTAGGCTTTACAGTTATCACAGGGTATGGGTATATTCCCCGAGGTGAATATATTCCCTTAACAGAGGCATCTCCAAAATCGTGATGTATGGGTACAGTCACAAGAACACTAAGTGCAGAAAAATTATATTTTACAGTTCAGTAGCGCATCTATAGTCGGAGCAGCGATCTGGGAGTATGAAAATATTAGAGCACGTACCTACAGGGTAATCAACCAACTCCAGTTTCCGCGAGTCAGAGTATGTAAAATTAATTTACGTTTTTTTTTTATTATCAAGATAATAATTGTGCGACGCACGTTATATGCACGGCATAAGAGACAAGTCGTGCTTGCAAGAATGCATCACCTTTGCCAGCACGCCGAAGAGGCACTTAGTGCAAGCACAATGTGTTGCACTATGTGGTCATAAGTATAATCACGCAATGATAAGACTGTGCGACACACAAAGTGCAGTTGGTGTGATGGCAGCTTATTTTGCACAATTGATTTTTACGCATGCGATTTTTATTTAACATGAAACAAAATAGATATCAACTTACTGACATTAACGAATTTGACAATTCCTGACGAAAAATTCCAAAAATACAGAATTACGTATCAAATTTGTTTTTTTAATGGATACTGTAGCCACAGAGAGGTTGAAAGCAAAGTTCACACGCCTGCGGTAGGTGACTTGGTTTTTTCCGAAACTGACAACTCTGTCATTCTGTGGCTGTCATGTCGTCTGTAGATACATTCATACGAGAGCGTTGTCAGTTTCGGAGAAAAACCGAATTGCCTACCGCAGGCGTGTCAACTTTGCTTTCAACCTCTTTATATGTATGAAATTTTTTTCAATTAACTTCAATTAATATAATTCAAATCGGGTATAATTATACGATAAATTATTGAATGAATATTCATCAAAAATGGGTGTGAATTTAAAAACAATAGTCCATAACGGTGAAAGAAAATGATATCAAATCATATGCATATGAGGCATTCCATGGTAACTCACTCAAGGTGAAACCCAACTGACTTCAATTTTCCCTATATATTTTTATATTGTTGTAACTGAAAAGGTCATCTGAGATTTTTTTCAAATTTTTATTTGCAGCCATTCTTATTTTTTTGTTTTTTTTTTTGTCAATTCGGAGAATTGTTACTTCAATTAAAAAAATGCTCCCCGAACAATTATTCGGACCAATTTTTTTGTAATTTCACGCAGTTTAATATGAAAATACGAGAAAAATTTCTCAACATGACATCGAGCATTTTTATCTAGTTTGAAGTGGAAAATATCAAGTTTCAGTAAGATAAGTGAGCTGCCTATAGCTTCGATCCTGTTAGAAAAAAATCACAAAAATTCTGCATTGAATTGGCCGGCTTGTACCTAGAGATTTGGGGTTTTCAATGCAGAATTTTTTTGTCTGTTTCAACACGATCGGAGGGGGCATAATTAGTGACACATGATAATTTTTTATATGAACTACTTAAAATGCTAGGTATGTTTAAAAATTTGTCTAGAACTTTGCATATCAAGAGTGCGAGAAACTACGAAAAAATTTATAATTTTTCTAATACGAGTTACAATTTGTTATTTTAAAAAAGTTTTTTAAATCTGAACGACTACGCAAAAAAATCTGGGGCAAATCACAGATGACCTTTTCATTGATAACAACAATAAAACAAAATATTGGACAAATTAAAGTGTGTTATTATTCATTGAATTATTATTACAAATTATATTTGAATAAGTGTAAGTAACACACCACTCTCGGGTGTACGGTTTTTTTAAATAATATTTTTCATATAATGTTTAATATTTCTTCATATATTAATTTGAATAATGTACGATGCACCTTCAGATCAATTATCGACATTACAATATTCAAATTATTCAAAAAATTACTGTAAACTCGAGACTTGTTCACACTTATTTGTACAGCTCGCGGTGAAGATAATTTCCAAATTATATATTCTCATTTGTATTAAACTCGCAGTAAATGATTTCATTTCGCCCGCACGAGTGCAAATAGTACGCCGTGCAAGAGATTTGTTCATCAAATGCGCACTCATCTGTTTGCTGAACTGCATGCAAGTGGTTTGAGTCGATCTACACGCATGCGTGCATAATGAATCTGCGTATTGTTATCTGGGTAGTTGTATATTGAAATTGAAAAGAAACTATCAATGTATCGCTCAGTAGTGTCCTTTATATTTCTGTTTATTATTTAGCGTACTGGATGGAGAGCAACTATTCACAATTGGTGGCATAGCCTGGATGAAGGCAAGAAGCTATTCGTTCCTATTTGCTTTATAAATGTCTTGGTATTCTGTGCATGGCGTATGCCAGCTCTGCAAGGTACCATGCTCAAATATTTCTGCTCCAACCCAGCTTCCAGTAAGTTTGCCGACAATTCATATTATTTCCATTCCTGATAAAATTCTTGTAACACAAATAGACACTGAAAAATAACGAATTGCCCAGAAAATTGATTATACACGAATATATTACTTGAATTACAGTATAGATTGTGATGCAAAATCTTTCACATTACTCTGTAGTACTACCCTCAAAGCAAGATGATAGATAAATTGAAATTATTAGTTAATTTAATGATATTTAGAAGCCTTCTGAGACGTTAATTTAGGTATCGGTGTTAAATCAGCGTAATAATACATGTCTTAAGTTAATTTTATGCTCTTCTACCACAATACTTAAGTCGACTTCTTATAAACATAGATGTTTTTTCCTCACTCAAGGTGCGATATGTTGGCCTATGGTTCTGTCCACGTTCTCGCATTATTCCTTTCTACATTTGGCTGCGAACATGTTTGTTCTGAACAGCTTTAGTTCACCAGTCGTATCAGCACTAGGCAAGGAACAATTTCTGGCTCTTTATTTGTCGAGCGGAGTGATGTCTAGTTTTGCCAGTTACTTTTACAAGACTATTTTCGCTCTACCAGGATATTCTCTTGGAGCTGTGAGTCATATATGTTTTACTTTTTTTTCTGTATGCTTTTACTTCGCCAGTTGTTTACTAATATTATTCATTCTTTTAAGTCAGGAGCCATAATGGGAATACTTGGCTTTGCCTGTACACAGTATCCCGACACACGACTCAGCATTTTGTTCCTTCCGATGTACACATTCACAGCTGGCATGGTACGTATCAAAATGAGCACTATTTCAAGAGTTAAACTGTAATTGTTTATAATATTATTCTTGCTACTCAACACTCGTATTGCAAAAGTCGTAATTTCCGTTTAGGCGATCAAAGTAATGGTAGGCCTTGACACATTGGGATGTATATTAGGCTGGCGGTTTTTTGATCATGCAGCACATTTAGGAGGCGCCGCATGGGGAATGTGAGTAAATTTGGAATACAAGCAATCACTAATCATTCAATAAATAATGTGTAACTCAATTTGAAAAATAACATTGATTTTCTAACAAAGTTGTATCATATTCACATAGATTCTGGCAAAAATGGGGCAATTTTTATATTTGGCAAAACCGAGAGCCCGTATTGACTTGTTGGCACGAGTTTCGAGACCCACCTCGATCTCACTAATGATCGGTCCACGTGCTCTGTGATTATCAGATGTCAGCCTACTTCGCTCACAAAAATGCGATTTTGTAGAATAATCTGTACAAACAATTTGAAGATGAAAGACGTGGATAAGGGCTCTGGTCAATTTTTAAGGAAGTATTTAAAATGTTTTCTAACACTTTTCAGTCATAGCTGAAGAGATCAAGAATAGCGTTTGATACTGCCAAACGTTTAATGTGTTCACTAGACGTGCAATGGAATAGTACTCAGATATCAAACCAGCTGAGTGTGGAGCCGAATTTATATTCCAGATTTAAATACAACTAATGTATACTCACTGCTCTGTCTCTCGTATCGATCGGTGTAAATAACTTATTAAAATTGTTTAATGAAAATTTTTCTTTTATTACCCCAAAATTATTCCTTCACTTACAAATAGAAAATATACATATATTGATAGGAAATCTCTTACTACCAAGAAATACGAGGTTGAATAGAATGTTTTGTTCTGTTGGATATTAATGGTTCGCCTTCATTATTCTGTAAAAAATATTTTCTCTTTTTTCCCGTTTCATATTACTTTGGTTGAATTAGGCTTTCAAGTACTTAATGTGATGCTTAATATGATCTTCGATGAATGTTGCCATGAAGAAATAACTATGATCGTAGCCTTCTTGTAGCCTCAAAATTAAAGGCACTCCAGATTCCTTTGCTGCAACGACCAAGTTTTCAGGCAGCAATTGTCCTTGTGGCAGGAAAGAGTCCTTCGTACCCTAAAAAAAATTGTGGAAATGATTCTCAACTGTGTTTTTTTAACATTAGAGTGAATTACATGGTGCCAAAACTTGTCATGTTTTTTTATTCGTGTGTATCTAAGTTAAGAAATATGAAAACTGCTTTGTTCTGTATTCCATGAATATACCATATAAACGAACTGGTAAATGTAATAGTGACATAAGGGGGTATTACAGTCTAGAAACTTCGAAAATTCGATTTTTTTTCTTTTTTTGTTGCATTTTCTTATAGCTTGGGGTTTTGAGAATGTGTCTCAAAAATATTGAGCTCAAATTTGTAGAACTCCCATAGTTACAGAGGCTTCAAGGCTGCGGTGCGTCAAAGCGCAGCAGGTAGTCATTTCCTCGACCATTGTATTCATTGTATATTGGCTTGGGGAATTTTCTCGCTACTCCTTGCCCTTTCTTCATGGGCAGTTTAATACGACATTACCGTTACGGATAGTCACTATACTTTTGAACTCTACACAAAGTAATGATGCGTATCTCAAAATTAGACCGGAAAGGCAAGCGAGGTGGTCACACACCCAAGCCAATACCGAAAAAAAAAAAATTTCATGGAAATCAATAGAGTTTCGAAACGGATACTTAGCATACCAGTACATCGGCGGAAAAATTGAAAGATACTGGAGATTACGACTTTTGTATAAATAGAGAACACGGTTATAGTATTCTCAACTTTTCTCCTGTTCTCTCAGCTAGCATTCATGTTTAAGACGTGTAAAAGAGATATAACTTCTAGTGAAGCAAGTCCTCGTGGATTGGGCTTCGAAATAGCAGTGAACTGCAGTTGTGGTGTGACTTATATGAACTCATGTCCCCTGATTGATAAGGCTTTTGAAATAAACCGTCGAATAGTTTTTGCCATGCGACCCTTAGGAATTGGTATAAAAGGAATCGCTCTGTTTCGTCACATAATGGATATTTGTCAAGAACCTAGTCGAGTTACATATTACACATTTTTGGTGAATATCTATAATGCAAGTTAAGGAGTCTATGACACCGTAACGAAAAAAGCAGCCGAGGAAGAGAAGGAAGAAGATGTTAAGCGTGGTAATCTTCTGTATTATAATTGACTGTGTCTGGGGACGGTACATGGAAAAAAAGAGGCTGCTCTTCACTGTTTGGCGTCACTATACTCATTGGTATATACTCCGATAAAATCATTGACACAGTCGTGTAATCGAGTTTTTCCCAATCGTGCAATGTATAGAAGAGTAGGTCTGAGACAGTGCAATATGAAACTTGGAAGAATAATCATGATAGAGAATGCACAATAAATCATAACGGTTCGGCTGGTAAAATGGAAGTGGATGCGGTGAAGGAAGTGTTCGTGCGATCAATTGAAAAGTTTCAAGTCAAGTATAGAAGATATGTAGGAGTTGGCGACAGTGAAACCTATGAAGCTGTCGTAGATGCCATGGTATGTGGTAAAGACTTTATTGTTGAAAAAAAAGAATGCGTCGGACATGTAGAGAAATGCATGGAGCCGAGATTATGTAATGCCAAGAAAAAGAAGAGGGGCATCTGTGGGGAAGGATCTAGAAAATAGACAGATAAATGGATCACTGAACTTACTATATATTACGGCTTGGCAATATGAAGAAATGGAGCGACAGAGCCCCCCATCTAAAGAAAAAATAATCAGTTCCGAATGTACTGAACTATTATATAACTCACATCAAGCATGTGCACACAAAGAACCAATAACATAACATAAGAACCAAGTAAAGCCAGTAGGTCCATTTGTTTTTGATGATATCGATTAACAAGCTCGTGCATGCTCGAGCCTGCAATGAGATACGGCTTAAGTCACTTGCATACTCTTAGCGCGGCATCACTTTATAGATTTAATTACCCGTAATAAAAATGTCACGACTTTTGCCGCAGTTTTCGCATATGAAACTTTATATATGATACCAGTATAAGAAATTTTGACACTGTATGTGATTTTATTTCCACAATGAAAGCTTCTGTCTTATTACGGTTCAGTACAGGGATCAAACACTTCCCGCACGCTGTAGCAGCAAATTTATTTTCCTGATTCAAACGACTAAGATCGCTGCAACTCGTGCGCCTGATTGGACGAGCGTCTCGCGACACGACCTGCATAACAGTACATAACTTGTATAGATTTCAATAAATAACCTCATAAAAACTTGTGTTGCTGGTTGAAACATATCTTAGTATGCGTCAAAAACCCCGGCACTGTAAGTTTAATAGTTTTCGCAAAATTAATTCCTAAAAATTAATATAAAAACAAGTTTCGAGATCATAATACCCCCCATAAGTTTTACCTGGTCAATAAGAATTTCCAACGGAGGCCCATTGTATTTCTTAACCAGCTCAGTGGCATCCCACTCATTCCATCTACTGTCACCTTCTACGCCACCCAAATATCCACTGAAAGCTTTCTTTCCCCACGGACATTGCGTTGGATTAGAGATTGGTGCAAACGCTGATACTGATTTATACTGGCCTGGATTTTTCAGCGCACAGATAAGGGCCCCGTGACCACCCATACTAAAAAAAAAAATTAGAATATCTGAGCTCAATGCGTTCATTGCAACAATTGCGATTGTTGATATCCCATAATTGTGGTTCGATGCAAAACAAAACGACACAATAGAAGATCAAGATAATAGAGAACAAAAAGACATTTTTGTTTTTTTCGCAGATCAAAATTGGGTAATGATTTAAATCTGTAACCATGACATTACCTGTGCCCCATTATAGACTGTTTATCAGGAATAGCTGGAAATTTATCGGTTATCAATGCCGGGAGTTCTTTCGTAATGTAGGAATACATTCTGTAGTTAGTTTTCCATGGTTCGATTGTTGCATCGACGTAGAATCCAGCGCCTGTGCCAAAGTCCCAGCTGTCTTCTTCTCCTGGAATGTTAAGACCTCGGGGACTAGTGTCAGCTGCTACGATAATCAGACCATGCTCAGCTGCGTACTTTTGCGATCCTGCTTTTTGAATGAAATTAGCCTCTGTACAAGTCAGCCCGGAAAGCCAATAGATAACTGGGACTGGTCCTTCCTCTGCCTGTGGTGGCAGGAAGATACCGAAGTTCATTTTACATTTTAATTCCGTGCTGAAAGTAAGGTTTAACTCGTTATTGAATGACATGTGTAAATTGACTATACTCGAATATTAGGCTAGAATGATTATTTGATAAATATCGGATGTTCGAAACAGACAAATTAATGTTTTTTGAAGCAAACTTATATTTGAATGAAAACGAACGAATGAGGGGGAAAAACCTAAACTGAAAATCATCAGGTTATGTTATATGTTAGATTTTCGATATGTAGGATACCTGTCGTGAGAAAATGTCTTCTGCATTCCACCAAACATTTTATTGCTGGAAACTTCTGTGATTTCAGGCATCTGTAAAATAATAACGAACAATGATACAACAGTAAGACGCAATATCAATTCTATTTCATCTAATTCTAATTTCATTCTAATATCTAAAATGCCGATCTTGAAAGATAGGAAGTAGTATCTACCTTGTAAATTGTGGTCACCGATCTCTATGAAAATTCTGTACTGGTTCTCTGATGGATGTTCAGTTTTTGATAGGTGAACGAAGGTCGAGATGAATGGTTTATCAATGAACTTGCTGTTATCAAATTGATATCAGAACGATATCAGAATCAGAAATGTTTGACCCGGTGAAGTACGTTACGTAACCATGGGTAAGTTTCCACCGCGGGTTCGAATCGGGTCAGATGTCACCATAATCGCGCTAGAATTCAAATAATCGTCCAATCAAAAAATCAAAAAGAAATTCGTAGCGAGCTAGCGACCCCTCAGTAATTGTGGCGGTACATTCAGCAAGCGACCAAAAAATATTGGAACCCGCTGGATCTGTGTTGCGATTACCGACTGAAATAAAACGTTTCCGTGATGATACGTCATAACGTCAGCGTTAAGCTGGGTTTACAATAGACGCATACGTTCCCGTAGAAAACTGAAATATACGAACTCCACAGTATGGTCTACATTGAACGCGCGTTCAATTGTCTTTCAATTCAATTTTCTGCGGGAACGGGAACGGGAACGTATGCGTCTATTGTTGAATATTATTCAGTCAACGATTGTAGACTGAGCTTAAGTTAAGTAGTGACAGGAATCGCAAATATCGCCGAGCTGGCGCACGTGTTTTTACCAGCTCCAGTGGCATTGCAGCTCACAGAAATTACGTAAATAAGTTAAGGATGACTTAATAAGTAAATAATGCGAATCGAAAATACGTGCTTACGCAATCCCGCGCTCTCCTATTTAGACATTATGGTAATATGAAGAAATAACTCCAAAAAGTGTCACTGCGAGGCGTAAATATACGTTACATCGAATTCGTCAAACTTCGTATAGGTACCAGCAAGTTGAGAGCATAATACTCGTTACCGAGCATTCCCCCTTTTATTTCTCAAAACCTGTTGGTTTTTATCCATAATTATTAAAGTTTAGTCATCTTTTAAAATTTCATCTTTTTGTTAATCATTCGAATCACATTTCAAACCAAATCGCTTGCAGAATATATTTTAGTTTTTACCTATTAACTTATCATTTCTCATTCATTTATCACCCTCATTCAACCATATCCTTACTGTATGTATACCTATATAATTGGCCTCATTAATACTATAATTAAACAAACGTACGGCTTTGTACAGAGCTAGTATCCCATATACTGACTTATTAAGCGATAAGTCAAATAAGTAATTATCTCTTTGCTATGTGAACTTAAATAACATCCGCTCAGGCTTCACCCTCACGTAACTATTGCCTTAAAAACAATTCCTGGTACCTCAATACCTAATAAATAATCTCAAGTATAAAAGTCTGGTGGTAGAACAGAAGAAGAAGAAGAAGAAGAAATTTTCCATATTTTAGACTAACTGTCTCCTCATCTTTTCAACTAAATCATAGCTTCATAAGAACTTCCTATACCATGCGTCGGATAATTACCGCTTGTCTACTCCTTTCGACCTCTTCTTGCAGTTGTTTGACCAAAGATTCAAATATTTGTATCATATCCTCTCTATTTTTATTAAACGAAACCAATTCGTCATTCTTCTGTTCAATTTGCTTCTTTAATTATTTGTTTAAAATTCTGAGCTGCTCACTATTGGCTGGACATGATGCGTTCTCCTCAGAGGTCTTAACTTTCATTTCAAGAAGTAGTCAACGGGTCGCCTGCTATCGTCTGCGCTCGTTTGAATCATGCTTTTCATTTCTGAAAAGAAAAATTAATCAACCGGTTTTTTATTTTATCCAACAAGCGGGCGCCCCTTCTTCCGGATGTATGATCATTATCAATTTATTACCTTTTTGTAACAATTTGATTTCATTTTCCTTGTCTTGTTCCCTAATAACAGATGCCTGAAATTCATTTTCTAATGATACAATCTTATTGCAGTTTTCATCCGACTCTTTTTCCAACTGTCTCTTTGTCTCTTCGCAAATTGTCATCTTTCTTTCGAAAGCCGTTAATTTTTCTTTCAGACCTGCTGCCTCCGCAATATCTTTTTCCAGGTTCGAAATTTTCTTCAATATGTGCATTCAGTAGCTGATTGAATCAAATTCAGTGTATCAGTGAGATAGTTTTACACAGAAAAGCTTTACAGGCATCTGTTTCACAAAAGAAAATCAGATTGATAAAAAAACAAAAAAACAATGAACCTGCTCCTTAATAAGGTCTCTCTCCTTTGCTGAAGAGACATCTTTTACCAGTTTATTTATCTGATCTTTGTGTTCGGTTGGACGCTGTAATGCATGAGTAGTGAAAACAAAGAATCAAGTGATGAAAATACTGTAAATTTTATTACTTATTCTACCTTTGTAGATATTTCTACAAGTTTTTCAACCGCCTCAGAAAATTGGGCTTCCAGAGAGGCAATCTCCTTCAAATTTTCTTCAGAGGCCTGAAAGTAATCAAGAATCTCAATTCGCCATTGAATATTGTTTTACATTGAAGGCTTCTATATACCTAAGCATACAAAACTCTTCAAGAATTTCATTGCGATTTAACGTATCTGCAATTCACACCTCAGAGTTTTCTCTATTCCTGTTTCGAGCCTCTTCAAGATCTCCCTGAATTCTTTCAACCATTTTTCGGCAATCCTATTTTCCAGTACTGTTTTCTCGCCTTTGGCGGCATCTAACTTTTGTGTAGTCTTTGTCGATTCCATTTTGACCACATGCATCACCTCATCTTCAGTCAGAATCTTTGCTTTGAGTCCCTCCACTTCAATGGCACATTGCAAAAGTCTTTTTTTTTCAATTTCTCGAGCTCTGCTACCTGCAAAAGAACAATCAATAAAATTTGTGAACAACAATGTCGAGATTTTTTAACAAACCTGTTTCTCGCAGTTGCATTTATCAGATGGCTTGGTAAATTGGTTTTTGGCGTTTTGCAACTTTTTTCCGCAGTAGCTAAGTTCTTTGCAATGTACTTTTTGTTCGAAAAAATCACAAAAATTCTCAATTGCAAATCAAAAATTTTAAGCTTAAAGCGATCATGGAGAAATGACTCCTTCAACTTTTTCTTGCTGAGCTAAATTTAATATTTATTCAATTAACGTATTAACATATTAATTTATTCTAATTGATCAAGTAATTATATTGTTAAAAAGTCGGCGAAATTTCTGCACGTAAAACCTGAAATCTCAATCCTTAGCGATCGTGATGAAATTTATTTTTTATTTTGTTGAGCTTGAATTTTGATTCAAAAAAAAAAAAAATTATTTTTGCTGTTGAAAGCATAACGAAAATTCTGATAAGTTGTAAATACTCACAAATCTAGTATACACAGTATTTTAATTATTTTTTTTTCTTTATGATCTTTTGATCTTCCTAATTCTCTGAATTGGAGAATTGTTTCGTGCGAAAAATTCAGTTTTCTTTAGGAATAACGCAATGTACTTTTTGAGTGGATGGAATACGTTTTGTGCAGTCTTGTTCAGCAATAACTGCAGAGGAAATAGTCGTTAAAGAATGTTGTAATGTTAAAATGAGTAAAAATATAAATACAACGTCATTTTTTCAATTTTATTTTTTATTGCTATAATACAATTTGATTGTTGTGTAAAATCTGTCGAAATATGCTAGAATTACCTATGCTTATTATTAGGGAGTAAAAAACATGGAAGCATAGCACAGTAGAACAGAACAACAACCCTATAATGAACGTTAGATTATGTATTATTATTACATCTGTTGATAGATATAACTTAGTTATAAAAATATGGGAGTGAAGTAGGTCCAAAAATATCTTATATTAATTATCCAATAGTTAATACTAATAAAACTCAGTACTTTTTACAAGTTACAAGGAATAACAAAGTCTATTATAATAATTATGGAGGATTGTAATTTAAAGTTAACTGTAAACTATTTATATATCATACTTAATTATAATATTTTTTTTAACACAGAATGGTGCGTCAAATAGAGCAGCTGGCTTTTAATTTTTAACACATTTCATTTTCCCTACAATATAATATCAGTTACGTAAATGTTTTACCTATTTTATTGATCCATTTTGAATATTATTTATCAGATATCATTCATGTATATGATGTATTTTTGCAAGGTCAGAATGATTCATTAAATCGAAATAAACTAATCTTATGTCAATGCGTAATTTCAGTTATTCCAGTTTGAAGGCCCAACACTTGAACTTGCCTGATCCTGTATTTCCTTTTTACATTTAATAGCTTCTTCTTCATTTTTATCACATTGAAAAAAGAAAAAAAAAAAATAAAACATTGTAGAATGGTGTAAATTTGTATCGGTAACAATTTGCCATTATTTTGTGACAGAACTAACGGTTATTTGTTTGTAAAGTTCAACATTATAGTTATAAATGTTGAGTTACAATGTCTCATGATAACTGGATCTCAATTTATGCTTAAGTCTTAATTGAAATCCTGTATAGAGTGTAGTCAAACGCTGTACAGATGAATTAATTGAACTTATGTTGGACTTGATTTGTTGAAATGGAGGGCCCCGTCACACTATATAGTGTAACGAAATATTGTATTTTGAAGAGTCAGGAGTCTCATACTTGATGCAATAGATAATTACAAAATGTATAGAAAAATTAATAATTAGTATAATAATAAACGAAGATGATTATTGTATGCGGTCCATCTCACGAAATTAGTAATATAGTAATAATTGATATTGGCTAACTTACAAAGTATAAAAATATGTAAAAACAGTTTGTACAAAAAATCGAGAGAAAAGATAATTATAAAGATATTTTTTTATAGAATATAAGTAAATAAGATAAAAAGAGTATTTACAATTTTTGACAATGTAAACGTATCTTGAGTATAATTTTACCAGATTCTTATCTAACATAATTCTTTCTATAATATTATCCAGCAAATAAATTGCAACCTCTTCAAAATCCATATAATTGAATAGTTCTATTCT
The DNA here is from genome assembly GCA_963966615.1 of Tenthredo amoena. Taxonomy (NCBI): domain Eukaryota; kingdom Metazoa; phylum Arthropoda; class Insecta; order Hymenoptera; family Tenthredinidae; genus Tenthredo; species Tenthredo amoena. The sequence continues at coordinate 5,030,778 of OZ016482.1, read as the reverse complement.
CTTGCAACAATATTTGCAAATACTTGTTGTCTGCAAACCGCTTGTGTCTCATCGCCTAACTTGGCTGGCTTTGATAGTCAAAGATCAGAGAATTAAATTACCATCGTCAAACAGATGAGCTTAGGGTAGAAAATTATTTAACACTAAACATTCATTCAGAAAAAATATTAATCATCATAAGAATGCTCGAGAAGAAAATAATTATTAAAAAAGAAACAAAAGAAAAGAAAGTAAACAGAAAAAAACGACGTGGAATGTTTGTATGGAATAATTTGTCAGAAGGCAGTAATTATTTCTCTGGTGATCGGCTATCCATAATTATCTCGTTTTGCATATCTTACATTGATTGATATGACTTATTAATTATATTAATCATAAAGGGCGTTTGGAAACTCTGCATTTCTTCAAATGCATAATTTAGTAATTTATCTACGTCTCTTAGCTACGGTAACAAAGGCACAATTCTCATTTTTCAAATATTTCACTAATTATAGGGCGAGTGCATATCACGATGAGTCGGCCAGGGTGATAATTGTCTGCAGCGCAGATGATTACACACCGAAAGCCTTTCAAGTTTAATATAAAGCCCGATGTTGTAACGTTATTATTTTTCTATGCATAACTGTGCCCTCGTGTTGTATACATATTAAATAAAATATATATTATACTAGATTATCGAAATTGATTATTAGAATAAATGGTCTCTCGTTATTTATTTACAATACTATTGTAATAGCAAGGTTTTGTTCCCTAATTATTATTGTCTGTCGGTTCTTCACTCTGGCAAGTCGAAGGCACCATTAATATTGAGCTTGAACTTTGAAATACAATAATATATTGATCGTTATAAAAAATATAATAGCTATTAACCATTTTCCATGTCATTTTATTTATCTATTTATTTATTTATTTATTTATTTATTTATTGTATAGAGAGGCACGATGGGTGTGGAGTACGTAGTAGCATTATGTCTTTTAAATCTCTACTTTCCTTATGTAGTCATGTTTGTGCTTATATTTTCAATCGCAATACAATTCAATTATCTTTACACAGTGTCTGTTCTCAATATTCAGCACATGAATTTCAAATATCGCTGCTCAATGCTAATCACAGTGCTATATATTTCTTCTTTCTTCTTCTCTTATGATTTTCATGTATAAAAACAAATAGCAATATAATTCTACAGACCACTCTTGTCACTGATCTCGTAAGTGTTTACACTTGGTAGGTTGCGCTCATCCCTTTACTAAGGGATACATCCAACCCTTTTTCCTTCATATGTAAATAGCTTCAGAGCCTTTATTTTGGTGCTGTGTGCCACCAGTAGTGTATGCATTAGGAGAGGCCATGCACTCTGACCAATCGCTGTTGGAATGCGGAGAGCTGGATGACCAATGGCCAGGACTTTCTGGGGATGGTGTAGGAAAGCTTTCCGGAGCTTGCATCAGGTGTTGCGGTGTTACGTCTGGCCCAGAGTGATGGGAAGGTGGCGTCAAATATTGATAATATTGCTGAGGCTGTTGTTGCTGTTGCTGCTGTTGGGCATTCTGTTGCTGTTGCTGCTGCTGCTGTTGCTGCTGTTGTTGCTGTTGCTGTTGCTGTTGAATTTGTTGTTGCGTCTGTTGTATCTGCTGCTGCTGCCCGGTTGAGTATGGAAGATTATCGAAGTCGAAACCAACCGGCGGCATGCCACCATGTTTTTGATGAGTTGCTTGCCTCATTGCAGCGATGTGAGTAGGCGAAGTAGGAAGCGAGGGCCTACTCTTGGCTGGGGATGGAGAGCCCATGTAGCTCGCCTGAGGGGATAGGGTCATGTTTGATTGGACCGAATGCGGTGGCGATTGGTTACTGTAAGGTGGTGAAAGGGTATTGACCATTCCTTGAGTCTGTCGTTGATGAGGAGCTAGTAGTTGGTCATGAAAATTAGGAGGCAGGCCATAGTTTGCTGTGAAAGTATCTAATCCAAGCTGCTGTAAGCCCTGCATGGACTGGCCCTTGATACAATCTTCGTAGGAAGGTGGTTGTTTTCCTGTTTGCGTGTGACCGACCAATGGCAGAGCGTTACTGTAAAGGCTGGCACTGTCATAAGGGCTGGGCAAGTTTCCTTCGGCTCCCTCCGCTCCCTGAGGGATTTCCTGGTTTGGGGGCTGAGCACCACGTTTTGCCGTTGGCTTTTTCACAGAAGGTTTTCGCCTCACTGCTACAGCTCCCTCTGACTCTGGGCTGTTTGGGTTTCCGGCTGCTCCAGCCTTCGGTCTCTTCTTTGATTTTGATTGCTTTGGCGCAGATCCAATCACCGTTGGATGTGTTATCAGCTGTGGGTGATTTGGCGATCCTAGAATTCACAAAAACATATTTGTTAGATAGAGATTTCAACTGGCTGATCATTCTACTAAGTCAATTACAAGATTACACAAATTTCAGAGAATAGTAGGAGTTGTATTTTAAAGAAGTGTCCTTTGAGGATTGCAGATTTCAACGATGTCATATAATTATGTGTATATTTTAAAACTATGTAAATAATACAGAAATAATATCTTGCCTCTGTACGTACCCATGAGGGGGCCGTTTGGTATGACAGAAACCATCTGTGGTGATCTTGGAACATGTTCGTCGAGTAGCCTGACAATGTCATGATGAAGTCTTTCACTAGCAACATCTCGAGGAAGTCTGTCCATATGATCTGTTATTTCCCTGTTGGCAAATGTGTCTAAAAGTGCCTTGCAGGCTTCGAAACTGCCTTCCCTTGCAGCAAGGAATAGCGGTGTCTCATCCTTGTCGTCTTGGGCATCTCTATTGGCGCCGTGTACAAGAAGAATATTAACTGCGTCGACATTATTAACGGCAGCTGCCCAGTGTAGAGCAGTCTTTCCGCTATTGTCAGCTGCGTTGATGTCTGCATCAGCGTTAATCAGATCTTCAACCATGCCTTCTGTGGCAAGACGAGCTGCCAGAATCAAAGGAGTAGTTCCGTCGTGCATGCGGGCGTTTAAATTTGTCGCCCGATTTCTTAACAGAATTTGGAAAACGCCCATCGCGTCAGCAGCTACTGCAGAATGCAGTGGAGTCCGTCCAGTATTGTCCTGCGAATTGGCATCAGCTCCAGCATCCAAAAGTCGCTTGGCTGCATCGGCCCTTGCGTATCTTGCTGCTAAATGAAGGGAAGTTTCTCCGCTCTTGTCAGTTGTAGCGTTAAGGTCTGCCCCCTGAGCCACCAAGTCAGCTATCACAGCAGCTGTGCCTTCGCTTTCATCCTCTTCTTCGCCGGTATCCAATCCACCACCACGTACAGCTGCTACCATCAACGGCGTCATTCCACACGGCCCTCTTGCGTCGACGTCTTGACCATGTTCCAGACTGGGCGGAGTAAGAACTCCTGCGTCAGGTCTAGAGCGTATTTCAGCAGCATCCAGGTGTTGTTGTGTCCACATTCTCGGTTCGGTTTCTTCATAGTCAGTTATGGCGGTGTGGTCGCTGGCGTAGCCCGGTTCGATTGCCCTGATTCGTTTGGACGGCGGGAGATCAGATTCGTCATCGGACCACTGCGGAGCGCGACCATTGCCCATGTCGATGTCCATGCAGTTAACGGAAGGTGGTTTGTTTAGATTTCGCATTTCTTGTCCGTCGGGACCTCGTCTCCTTGATCTTCGTCTTTGACCACTGCCGCTATTGGTCCTGAGGAATCCTTCTGGAAACCAAGTTACCCCGACGGCGCTTTTCCGCTTAGCGGTAACCAGCACGCCAACTATAAGACCGGCAACAAGTACGGAAACTACCCCTATACAAACGTATTTAAAGTTTGTCGGGGGGTCGGGAAACTCCGGTCCAACTACACCGCGTACTTGTTCAATGGGGAAGTTTCTAGATAAAGAATGCTTGGCGGCAGTAGCAGCTAGATATTCGGCAGCCTCATTGGCAGAGGGGAAACAAACTGCTCCTGACATCACTGTACATTTTCGATTGTCGATTTCCAGATAAGCTATAACTCCGCTTACATTGTCGGTGTAAACTGTTGTAGGCTTTCCAAATACGTTAGTTTGGAGGCCAGCCTCACCTCGATCTCGTTTCCACGGATATATCATGTCGTTCCCAAGCTCGTCTTGCTTTACTCTAAGCGTTGTTCTCAGCTGATGACCCATGTCACGTAAAAACGCGACAATATTGAGACGGAAATTTTGCATATCCATTAATACAACTACAGATATTACACCTTCGGCTAGTGACGGAGGTTCACCTTCGCAGTCAAGCCCATCCCAGTTGCATTCTTCGTTATTGCAACCATAGTCACAATGCCCGTTAGCATAATGTTTACGGCAGTAAGCGTCGTAGATCGGACTGTAACAAATAAAGAATTGGGTTTAGACAATCATTCTGGTGAATACAAAAGTTTTATTTACGCAAAATCTTGAGACTTAAACTTTTTTGCTTCACAGATTTATTATTCATTGAGATCTTTGTTCATCTTTCAAGATTAAAACAAACAGAAATGAGAGAATAGTGTGTTTTCATTTGCCTAGAGAAATAACGACGCATACTTACTTGCAAGGTTCAAGCTTCTTCTCGCAATCCCTGCCGTCGAATAAGCACTGAGCATTATTGCATACCTCGTCGCAATCGCCATTCATAAATACGTCCCAGCAGTTTATAGGGGCAGTGCAGTTACCCCATGGATTGATACCAAGTGAACAATCATTACCATCAAAATTGCACGCATATCTGTTACATTCTTCGTCGCAATGATGATTACCAGATTTTTCATCGCATCTATTCTCGACGCACTTTTTTCTCTCTCGTTCCAGGTCCAAATCGTACGGATTTATTGTCTTCAAACCACCGTTAGAATTCTGTCTTCCAGATAGACCGCCTCTGTAGTTAGGATCGTATATCTCGCAGTTTTTACCGGCCCATTTTGGGGGGCAATAGCAGGCGTAGTCTCCCACCAAATTTTCACAAATAGCTTCCCGCTGCTGGCAAGGATTGCTCGCACACTCGTCTCTGGTATCAATTTCGCAATGCGTACCAGCAGTGCCCAATGGACACTGGCACTTGTACCCAATTTCAATCTCCGCTATTCTGCAAGTGCCGCCATTCAGGCATGGTTCAGAGTCGCAATGGGAACCAGAAAATTCACAATTATGTCCGAAATATCCATTGGCGCATAAGCAGCTATGTCCAGCCTGCCTAGCCGTGCATACCCCACCATTTTGGCAGGGCGAACTATCGCAGAAGTTCACCTTTACCTCGCAATGGCGACCCATGTATCCCGGCTTGCAGTTACAGTGGTAATTATTAACCAGTTGGACGCAGTCCTGGGTTCCTGGACTGGCGCAAGGATTTGACAAACATTCATTGATGTCTCCCTCGCATCTTGGACCAACGAATCCTGGTGGACATCGGCACTCGAATCCTCCAACTTTGTCGGTACATGTGCCGTTGTTGTGGCAAGCGCCGATTACGCAATCATCAACGTTAATTTCGCAAAGAATTCCCAAAGTTCCCGGCGGGCACGAACAGCTGAAATTGTTTATCAAGTCGTGGCAAGTGCCGCCGTTTTGGCAAGGGTTCGGGTTGCAGTCATCGACGTTTAGCTCGCAGTTCTGTCCTTGAAAGCCTGGTTTACATTGGCACTGATAAGACCCGACCAAGTCCTTGCAAATAGCTCCGTTTTGACAAGGTGCAGATTCGCATTCGTCAATTTCATCCTGACAATAAGAGCCTGTGTACCCATCGGTGCAATGGCATCGATGACTGTTACCAATATCCTCGCAGCTCCCATTGTTACAGAGGTTTTTGTCCGGCACGCCTTTCCTCACCGCGGCATCTTTACACGAGACCATTTCAACGTCACATACTTTACCCGTCCAACCCGGCGAGCAATTGCAGCTATATTTGTTTTTGTGCTGTACACATGTCGCCTGATTCTCGCAAGGACTGTCCGCGCACCAATCGACAAATTTATTGCAACGGTCACCAGTGTAACCGTAAGGACAGTGGCAGGTGTAGTACCGTACATGATCGTGACATGTAGCTCCGTTTAGGCAAGGCGAACTATCGCACTCGTTGATTCTGTATTGGCAATTAGTCCCAGTGTAACCGGGCTGACATACGCAAGTGTAATTGTTTATACCGTCGATGCATTTACCTCCGTTCATACAACTGCTGTCTGTGCAATCCTCGTCATTTGTTTGACAATTTATACCGGAGAAACCAAGTTTACATTGGCAGGTGTAGGAGTTAACATACTCTTTACAAATCGCTCCATTCTGACAAGGAGCAGAGACACATTCATCGATGTCTATTTCGCAGTGTTTGCCATTAAAACCGTCGACGCAGAGGCAAGTGTAATCTCCAATTCCGTCCAAGCACGTGCCTCCGTTTTGACACGGGTCTGTAAAGAGAAAACATAATTGATTTTCCAAGTTTACGACAATCTCTTAGTGTATCCGATCTTAACAAAAAATTAGACCAGTCCGCTTTATCATCTCTGGATAGGATACTCACAGGATGCACAATCGTCGGTGTTTATGATGCAGTCCCTCCCCTCGTATCCCTTTGCGCAAACACAATGATAGGATCCATTGGTGTTTCTGCATGTAGCACCGTTTCTGCAAGGAGATGTTATCACGCACTCGTCAACATCCTCGTCGCAGAGTCGTCCTGTATATCCGACAGTACAGGTGCAGGCAAAGTCCAAGAAATTTGACGAAGGAGAACATTTCGCGCCGTGAAGACATCTGGAAAAAAGAAATATAACGTAAGCAACAAACGAGTCAGCCGAGCTCGATGGACCAGCCATAGAACTTCTCGATAGGAATTTATGAAGCTGAAAAAATAGTATTCCGTCACTATTACGAGTGAAAAATTAATTTTTTCCTCCCAAAACGAAAACTACTGGATCGATTGATTTCGAAATTCGAACAGATTCAATTTGGAGTAGATCCTGTCGATTGAGACTAAATTTATCGAAATTCGTCCATTAGTTAGCAAGATATCATGAATATATTATATACATACATATATACCTATATGTATATAGGGTGATCTAAAAAAAACTTTTTTTTCTCTCGCTAACAGGCTCAAGAGTTCCCTTTAGGTATAAAAATGAGCCTGTCAAAAGCTGAGCTCCTAATTTTAATATTAAAATGCTCCTCATCGCACTTTTCTATTTCCCATTTAAATAACATGGGAAAATTTGTTTCTGCTTCTTCTGATTTTTATAACTAGCTAATGACGCGTCACACAGAAAATCTACAAACATATTTTTATAAAGAATTAAATGCTCTACAAAAAAGGTTTCTTGCACTTTTTCGATAAACTTATTTTAGAAACACATTTTTTGTCAGAAAGGTGGTTCTCTGAACTCGAATATCATTTGAATGGCTAAGTTTATCAAAAAAGTGTAAGAGACCTTTCTTGTAGAGCATTCAATTCCCTACAAAAATATGTTTGTAGATTTTCTGTATGACGCGTCATTAGCTAGTTATAAAAATCAGAAGAAGCAAAAACAAATTTTCTCGTGTTATTTAAACGGGAAATAGAAAAGTGCGATGAGGAGCATCTTAATATTAAAATTAAGAGCTCAGCTTTTGACAGCCTCATTTGTATACCTAAAGGGAACTTTTGAGCCTGTTTGCGAGAAAAAAAAAGTTTTTTTTTTGGACCACCCAAATGTAATATACCTATATATTTTTTTTTAAATTTTGTTCTGTGAATAACTTGGAAACTACTGGACCGATCAAATCCATAATCTGGTCAGTCCTGAGTGAGGAAAAACCGCATTTATTGATACAAGGAAGGATGAAATTTCGTCCTTCGTTATCGAGATATCGTCGGACAAAGAATCGATCACATAGACCCGGCCGTCCATATACGAAAATGGTCGAAGGTGTTTCTCTAAACCTAAACGCGTAGTGATAAAAACGCAACTTTTCCTTTTTCTCTCAGTCGGTAAGTTTAAAAATGAACAAAATTTGAGAAAAGACCAACCTATTCGGTGAGCACGGGTCCAGTTTGTCTTCGCAATTCCTTCCGGTGTGAGGCAACTCGCATACGCATTTGTAATCGTTTACCAGATCTATACAAGAGCCACCGTTCTGGCAGGGATTGTTGGCACAATCGTCAATGTTTGTTTCACAATTAGTACCGGTGTAACCGGCCAAACATTGGCAACTGTATCCGTTAAGACGGTCATTGCATATACCCCCATGTTGGCAGGGGTTTGATCCGCACTCGTCGATGTCAGCTTCGCACCTTTTTCCTCCATAGCCAGGATGACAATGGCAGATAAACTGATTAACACCATCTTCGCAGGTGCCGCCGTTTATACAAGGACTGCTAGCGCATTCGTCAACGTCGCTTAAACATCTCGCGTCGTAATAACCGCGCGGACATTCGCATCTGAATCCATTTATCAAATCTATACAACGACCATCGTTGGCGCATGGACTGCTCGCGCATTCGTTTATGTCAGTTTCACAATGTTGACCAGTGAAACCAGGAATACACTCGCAGGTATACCTGGAATAAAAACAATTTTTTTGTTTTATTGAGGGTTGGATAAGCTAAGAAGTTAATCTTACGTAATTCACACAAAACAATAAATCGGTTCTGCAGTAATCGCGGCAGGCTCGTTTATTTATGTAACATTATTCGCCTCTTGATGCGATTTCTCTGGAACAAGAAATCGTAGTTGCTCGCGAAACGATGCTGAACCGGTAGCATGCGATAACGTGGAAAACGATTGAAAAATTTCACGCCAAACTAGTGAACAAATTTTACAAAACATTTACAAGCAATAATTCTTTCAATTGGTAAACTAAATTGATGGAAAAATGCAGAAGGGTATCACTCGACAAATCTCCGAGGTCTGGGTCTTGACATATCTATATTCAAGGGTTAACATGTTCGGGTGTCTCAAAAAAAAACAAAAAAAAAACTGATATTGTATCTTTCTTACTCTCACCACTCTGGTTTTGAAAATTAAACTTTTTACAGCCTGCTCGTCTTCCAACATGCGCAGAAATGTTTCGGGTCAGTCATTCCGGATTTAAAGTCAGAATTCAGAAATTTTTAGTCAAAATCCCGTTATCTCAAAGGAAAATTATGAGAAATAAACAGATCTGGAATCAGCGAGCCAGAAGACCCTCTTCTGAGTGAGTTTCAAAAAGATCGGATAAGTATCGGATGTAGGCTTCAAAAACTTGAATAAACACAGAAGACTGGCTGCGCCGCCTCTTAGAGTTCAGATATACAGCTCGTCTTGTGAAAGGATTTGTTTCGTGTGAAAAACTAACGTTCAGAATGATGGGGACAGAAAAAAAATGTCGATCTCCCCAACTTTTCGTAAAAATGATGCCTCTTCGATGGAAACAACAATGAAAAATAACGGAAACGTGTTGTATACATACATACCATCCGAGACTCGGCATCCGATTGCTTCGCGAAAGAGTGATTGAAAATTGAATGAAATAGGATCTCGATTAGTAAAAGTGAACGAGTATATCCAACTCTAGCTGTTACATAATATAAAGTAAAATTCCGCGCAGAGTGTAGACTGCTGGTTAGAAACGCTTACCTGTTAATACCATCCTTGCACTGGGCTTCGTTTCTGCACGGGTTGCTGTAGCATTCGTTGACGTTAACTTCACAGTTGACACCGGAAGTCCCAGGTCGACATATGCACTGATAGCCATTAATCCGGTCTTCGCATCGGCCCCCGAACTGACAAGGATTACTTTCGCACTCATCGATCTGGTTCTGACATAGGTGTCCGGTAAATCCTGGGAAGCAGTTGCAACTGAACGAGTTCTTTCCATCGATACACGTCCCACTGTGGCAGGGATTGGACTGACAATCGTTGATATTTGTCTCGCATGATGCTCCGGTAAATCCTGGTGGACATTCGCAGGTGTATTTCGCTATCGAGTCGTGACAAGTACCACCGTTACGACAAGGCGACGAGGCGCAGTCGTCGATATTTATCTGACATCTAATACCAGCGAAACCATCAGCGCAATTACACTTGAACGAGTTGATCAGGTCGTTGCATACCCCGTTGTTCAGACACGGATTTGTGGCGCATTCGTCGATGTCGATTTCGCACTGAGTTCCGGTGAATCCTGAAAATCGAAAATAAGAGAGACATCAAAACACGAGGCATGCGTAAAAGATGAGAGTTCGTGGTTCGGTTCTGACATTGTTTCGTGTAATCCGCAAGCTGACAAGCAGCCGTATGAAAATGATATGATATAATACGCTCGTAGGTATTACATAGAGAGTAAGTTCCCACCGAAATTTTACTGATTAAATTAGAAGTGGGCTCACCTCGTTCCAGTCGATTAATCAATCTAAATTAGATAATTTCATTTCAGTTAATTAGCAACAATCGTCGTTATAGTATACGGTTGCGAGAAGTAGGCTGATTACAAAGATGGGCGCGAAGGGGTGAGAATAGAGCCGGTTTAATTACATCGGCGTGTGATTAATTTCATATCAGGTTTAATTGAGCCCCGTTTCAACTCAGTCGCCGTTGCTAAAGTGCTCCGATTTTATTCTCAATGCTGTATATCCCATAGTGACACCGCGAGCTGCGATAATTACATCAATTTGGCATTACGAGCCCTAACGAAGCCGAACATTCCAAGGAAGAAGCGATTCCGATTAGTTAGAAATTGTCATCGAACTGTCCGTATCTATACATGTGTATCCGTATACCTTTACTGCTGCAGGAATTTGCATCCTTTCGCCTCCCACTTATAAAAATGGTTTAAGAGTTGATTACTTCTTCAGAGAATCTGCACTGATCTCGACACGAAAGTTCCGGAACCCGCGGTATAGTTGAAGAATAAAAGCAAAGCAGAGGTTGATTGCCGTTCCTCGTAAACCAACTTTGGCAACTCATGATTTTGATAAAAAAAATTTTTTATCATTCTACAGGAATTTTCGACTAATTTTACCAGATAGAGAAAATGGGTCTAATACTTTGGGTCATTGTACCGCAGATTGATAGACGTGTGCCTTATTTCCAGTAATCTGGCCCATGCAATCCGATCACCCCGGGTGTCCAGCTAAAATTATATCATAAAACTACTACGTTGGGTGTCATTCAACTTTTGTTTGTTTATCGGTTCCGCCAACGTAACCGAAGATTTCAAACCATCTCGTCCGCTCCCCGTTGATCGAAGCTCGTATTTTCCAATGTAAAAACTACGGGGCTGTAAAGTCGCGTGTATCTTGTGCCCCGAACGAGTCCAATTCATTCGGTAGGCAGCTGACGCCGAGGTGAAGCAGTAATTTGCTACTTCATAGCCCGCGATGATTAGATTTATTGTAAGCTTCCATTTAATTAGACGAGAGACCTGGACATTGACGTGGACGTGGAAGTATCTCGCTCCACGTCTTCTCCTTCACGAATAGAAAAACTCAAGTAGATATGTATGCATCTTCGGAGAGCAGCCAGCTACTTGTGTATGATTTATAGAGAAGCAAGCATGGTCGTTGGTATCGAGATTGATTCAATCTGCGACGCTGCGATTGAACGAGGAGATTATATAATCTAAGACAAGGATTGCCCGCTCTCGGTACCGAATTGATTTCTGGACCGAAATCGCATCGGACTAGCGTGCTATTCACGTGGGAATAATAATTGCACGTACGAAACGACAGACGAGCGCTAGAGGCAATGGGAATTTTTAGTCGTTGATTCAGGTTCAAATTTTACTAGATATAATCAATCGCCAGCGGGCAGTGTATCACAGACTTTTAATCCATTCTGGTTGAACTCAAATCTATCGATTCGATAGTAAATAATTTACATATCGTTATTCTGATGGCAATATGAATTTCAGTTTCTATCAGCCTGTCGTGTCCTTTGCATCCAGCATGCTCTAAGAGTATAAATAGTATCGTTTGACTGAAAATTCGCTTTGTCAATGAAGATAAATGAAGCCTCCAAAGGCGGAATATAAATTCTAGTTTGATCTTTTGCAACTTCGAATCCTTTGCACTTCAGTTTTTGTCGACAGAAATATAATTCCGTTTTAGTAGAATTGTAGTCGTACCTGAAGATTTAGAGATGTAAGTCCTAATCAGCGTTTGGAATTGAAATTCTGATTAGCGTCTCTGCATCCTGATCCGTTTTCAAATTCTACTCACCGACTGAGAAGTCCGGAAAAAATCAACTCAATGATCAATTTTATTCTAAACTTCGAGTTTCGAAAGATCAAGGAGCTACAGATACAAACGAGAATCACTGAGCCTCTCTGAATTCTAGGATCCCGAGGTTGTAACTAGAATTTCAAAAGTCCAGTTTGCGCCTAAACGTTCCCAATACGAACATACCTCTAATTTTTAGGTAGAAATCAGAATTTCATGACATGCGCAATCTCGCGCCTCCAAGTCTTCGGTGAGAACATGCAGAATAAGACTAAAGTTTCTATTCCAACTCAGGGGTTCGATAGAATATCCACTTCGCGAATGTCTCGGTTGTTTTATCACGTTCTTCGCAATCGCACGATCTTCGGAGACACGCGGTGAGCGTCGAATAGGGGGAAATTCGCAACATAGGTAGATCTGGGCGTGGTACCCAGTTACAAGGAGTACCCAAGCCGTCCAGGTCGGTTACGAGGACAGCGAGTGCCACTCTCCGTGGGCTTCTCCTTCTCTTTTTCCTTGCCCTCCCTATCCTCGTTATGAGGCTCCTCTCTCTACCCCGATATAACTCAGCATTCAAGGAGCTGAAATGATCCTACGAATACGATAACGGATCGTTGTCAATTTGTCAAACGTCAATCCATCCGCTCAGTCCCTTACCAATCCCGCTGTCTCGCATCACAATTTAACATTTTCCTGGAGTCCGCCGGTTAGCGTGTCGATTTAACCATCGAACCATCATTTTCTGATACTTGTATAAAAGAGGCAGCCTCGAAGAACGATTTTTCCTCGCAAAACCGTAGCCAGAGAACTCCGTCGTAGTTGGCAAGAACATCAGGGTGGCTAAGCCTCTGCAGCATTTCCGCGGCCAGGAATCAGATTCACGTGCAACCTGACCCAGATGCAATTTGTGGGGCACGAATCTACCAGCGGTCAAAAATTGAGCGACAATTTAACGCCCTATGTTCCGTTCGGCTTCGTCTGAATTTAATCGCGAACACGCGTGCCTTAACAAGCCCACCTCGAATTGGTGTTCTACAAAGGTCGATTCCTTTACTTTTTTTCCCAATCTTTATTTCGAGGGACTGGCGAGGTAGGTATACGACGTATACCTATATGTATACGGAGAACAGAAGAGAGCGTGATTAAATAAAGTAAAAGGAAAAAAAAGGAATGTATCGAATAAAAGGATAGAGAAATAAAAGTCAGACGAAGCGTGAGTTGACACGTCGGAATAATTGTTATATGAGACTCGAGACGTGTAGCGGCATGGTTCGGTCACTCAGACCGATCCTATCGCAAGACTTGCACGAGGACAATCGGGAACGGTCACATTGGATAAAGAGAGAGACGAGAGACACGCCTTGATGATTGACCGATAATAAACTATATAATTGGGAAGCCATTATGCATACGCGTTCAGCGAGGTTCGATCGTCGACGCGTATCCCCCTATTGTCCCTATTCACATCCTATCCTATCGCATTTAGGTACCTAGTATAAGCTAAAGGATATAGAGGGCGATGGATTCTGACAACAAGACTAAATCGTTGAAGAAATATATTTCCACTTGTTTCGATCGATTATTCGATTAGTAATATCGGCTGACGAAGATCGTTTATCTCGATTCTCTAAAGGAACAATTTCTCGCTAATAAATTGCGTTGCAAGAAATTTATTTACTTAGGCACCTCGGGGCTGACAATGAGCCGGATACGTTTTGAGTAGGAAGAGAAACATCAACTTTTTTGACAGGCTGGTAATTACCGAGATGCGCCATGACAGGAGAGTTCGGTTTCACGGATCCCTCAAAGTTCAGTAAAATAATGATTAAACCTAAAGTAAATAAATTATTAGCCAGTGAGGCTGGATTCTAATGAGCTGTGGGACTAAGCGTAGTATCCTCGATTTATAGTATACAGGTAAGACACTCCCACGATGTTCCTATGGAGCCCTTCGTGTAAGGATAATTGTAATCTACGACTCCCCTAAGCACTAAAACACTATTCCGTATGATACCTGCACACGTATACATCTGTGTCGATAAACTATGCGAAATGCATTTTGTTGTAAGCCAGGCGTAGGCGCGAGTTTAAATAATTTGCGTAACGAGAGAGGTCGTGTATAAAGATACGCCCAGTTCCTTCAGGACCTCGCGAAGCTAGCGGAAAGTCTGCTCGAATTAATCGAATGTTCAAAGATGGAAGGGTGGGTGTATCTCGTTTCCGTATACGTGTGAAGGTAAATGTCATGGTATCCCATGTTCGGATTATACAGAATTTGCGTTGGACACTCGTCGTTAACGAACTCAAACTGACAGATATCTGCACGCGTTTATCGAGTACGATTTACCGCAGCATTGGAAGCTGGTTGGACAAAGTGTTTATCGTTTTTTGTTTTTTTTTTTCTATTTTTTTTTGGTTTTGTTTTTCCACCTCAGTAATAAATACACGAACGTCGTAAATTCGCGGTTGCGTGCTCGAGCGTCTCCGGAAACAGACGTGTAAAAAGCACCTTTCACCAACCGGCCAGATAAGAGCGAAAAGTTATTTCGACTGAGAGGAAACGTCGAGCCCGTATAGGAAACGAGACAATCTGTAGAAAGTTTCTGCACACGCGTGGAAGTGTATCCAACTCCTTTGGATATTTCGAATTCGTGGAAAAGAATTGACCGAGTGATCAATCATTAAAACACATTAATTTCCCTACCAAAGTAGGGTACAAATACAAAACTTTCCGAATACACCGAAATCCGGAAATAAATTTTCAGCTCCTACCGCATTATGCGATAAGCTATTTTCAACGTCTGACTAATAATGTTAGTGTGCCGACAGAGGAATATGATGATTCGGGAGCGGGTGGGTTGATGTGGTTGCGGATCCCTTTGAGGAAGGTACGTGATGCTCGGTATGTTTCATGGGGGTAAATCAAGCGTTGACTGGTTGATTGAATCTTGTACCCGAGTCCGTTCATCCGTTCTCGCTAAGTGAGTTGTAGGGGAGCATGTACCTACCAGATTGGAAGCTGATCTTTTACCCCACGAACAAACGTACGATTACTATAAAGGGACGATAGATTGATCACGTTCGGACGAAATGCGCACTCTTCCGACTATGTTTCTAGTTTGTCGAACGAGATACAACGGTGGAGTTCATCAATTAGACGTCAATCCCTCATCTGCTCTTCCTCCGTCCATAAAATGAATGAGAACCGTGATAACGTCGAGATTGTGGATACAAAGTTCATACCGTGTAACGGAAATCGCGACCTATATCCGCAGTTGTAAATTTTCGGAATTCAGACTCATTGAGAGATGGTTGGGGATCATCGATTGAAATATGCCAACTCTGGGAAATATACACTCGGTGCTATAACATTAGGTGCAAAAAATAGGAAACGGAATGGAAACCGGGCTGCTAAGTACAGGTCTTCGATTGCACAGCTATCGGGCTCGTATAGAAGTAAAGATAGCGAGTCAGGATGGACGGTAGCAAGTCGGAATTGCACGAAGACGCGATACAAGCGACCTGGGTGTGGCTCACGATCAGAGAGACTATGGCTATAAGCCTCCTCCTTGCAGTAGTCGCGTAATCGTCGCGTGTCGAGTGATATTTATATATAAAGAAGATACAGATACCTAGAGGTAGAGCGAGGGATAGAGGCGGAATTGATAGTCGCGGGTTAATTAATGTATTTCAATAAACTATCCGCGGTACTTAGTCTCGGATTCCAAACTGAGGATCAAACATTCCCAATAGATACCAGAATCGGAATAGAGATTCTAATTTGATCCTCCTAAGCCTCGAATCCTTTCCCCTTCAGTTTTGCCGACAGAAATATAATCCCGTTGTGGCAGGAATTTGTTCTCAATCGGTTCAAAAAACGTTTAATTAAAAATTGAGGAGCCATAGATTCAAACCAGAATCACAACGCCTCTTTGAACTTTAGAATCCAGAGATTCGATGTAGAATTTCAAAAGTCTATTTTGCACTTAGACTTTCTCAAAACAGGCATAACTCTCACTTTCAAGTGCGGATCAGAATTTCATCACATGCACGATCTTACCCTCAAATTCTAGTTTGCACTTCCAAGTCTTCGGTGAGAAATAGTAGAATAAAACTAGAATTTCTATACCGACTTGAGCGGGGGACAGGTTGGGTACAGATAACTATAAATCGTTCTAAACGCGTGGGAGATCATGGTATTATAATTTCAAACTGCCACGCCCTAAACAATTACGTACTCAGAAGTCGTGGTGATAAATCTACCGGGATACTAAATACACATACATGTATACAGGGTGTTCCATGTTAATCTTACACCTGATTCATGTCGGAAAATACGATTCCGATCGAGTATTGAGTACAATGAAACTTTGAAGGTTCGAAGGGGGACAAAATTTGACAATGTTCAGCAATTTCAAAGTTCTCAGATCAAAGTGCTCATCCGGCTACCTCTAGATTCTTATTCAATGAGCATTCTTGTTCACGACGAGACTCGTAGGATAATATTTAGTACTGCCTCAGAGACATTGAAGTTTTTTCATTATTTAGCGGTTTTTTTAGACATTCGATCGCCAGGTGTTGCTCATGAGATAGTTCTTTCTTCCCGTTACAAGGAGAAATACAAGCAATTTGCAATCTGTGGGACCATTTTTACTACTGCTTCATTGGGGCAATTTCACTTTAAGGAAAAGAGAAAAGAAGGAAAGGAAAAAATGGAATATTTAAAAAAAATCAAAAACAACATATTCACAGATGAGCAACAATATCTGAGCAACTGAGGTCATTTTTGAACCGCCCTAGTATCACACGCACACGCGCACCAAAGATTGTTCTCTCCTAAAAATTATGAACTTGAATGGAAAAATGTTTCCCACAAAAGTTGTTCGTTTTTATTTGACAAATTTTTTTGGTGAAAAAAAAAGTCATGTTTCCATTGAAAAAAAAAACATGTTGGCCATCTTAACTCCGCCATTTTTTATTTTTTTTTTTGAACGTCCCTCTTCGAACCTTCAAAGTTTTATTATACTCAATACTCGATCGGAGTCGTATTTTCCGAGATAAATCAGGTGTAAGATTAAAATGGGACACCCTGTATACATACACACATATAGGTATATGGAACAGCAGGGGAGAAGAAGCTGTCAAATAGATAAGTGAAATCGGTTCGAAAATCGCGATAGGTAAGTTTGCACGAGGTTGGCGAGTCCGCCGCTTAACTTTCCTCGATTTTCAACTCGCAATACATAATTTCGTCTAATTATCGTTATTAACCCTATCCTGGCGAGGAAGGCGCGAGGTCGTGATCCTCGTAACACCTTACGGAATAGCCGCGTGATCGAAAGATACGGTATGCTGCGAATACATTCCGCACGTATACCTAAGTGGACCAGACCTTCTCCGAGGTCTCGTGGCTTAAGAAATCTTTACACAGAGCGAACGTACGAGGTATACCTACCTACAGAGGTGTGGTCGAACCAACGGAGAAAGAGATAAAGAGAGAAATAGGGAAAGAGAGGAAGAGAGAAAAAGAGAAAGAGATCGGCCTCTGCACTCCCAGTCGACGCGGTAACCTCCATTCGCTCCGGGCGTGCCGTGCCTTACTTCGCCCTCGCCTGGACCACCATATTCCTTCCTAGTGTAACGGTCCGCGAAGATAACTCCGTGCCACGGGTATACCATCCGATAGATATACCACTACCTGCCACATCTTATCCTCCACGATTCCGATGGACCGATTGATTACGCACGGTAAGGTTGACCCCCGAAGTCACGCGGTACCCGATGTTGAAAAGGTAAGTTTTGTCCCTCTGACTCCACGGGCAATTCAGCCTTTTCCACTTTCCAGTTAAACTCCGCGTTCCAATCCATCATCCGCTGGTGAATAAGTATACGATACCTGCTGGGATTGACGATTCCCGAAGAGGACATGGGTCCCTCCATTCCGTCCGAGGCGTAATGATAGCTGTTATTTTACCGCGTCGAGTCGTGGTAACACTTCTTTTGTTCTAACCATCAGCCCGAGGCGCGATGACGCAGAGGAATATTCTCCCAGCAGGAAGCGAGCGAAGATGACCGCGACCGGGGCTGGACATGCGTTAAGTAATCCCGCAGGCTCCACCCAGCGTCTTCCTGACGGCAGTCGGTACCCACTCGTCTAGGTAAATAAACAAGGTGCAAGTCCAGCTAACCCTGGGTTAGACTAGGGCCGGTGACCTCGTCGGCAGCTAATCGACGATTAGAGTAGCCAAGATGAGGCAGAGTTGAATCCTCGCGTGGATATTCCCGCTTCATTTGACTCCTCGAATTTCTATCCATCAGTTGCCACTGTAACTATTAGCAGTTTATCCCGCGCGTAGGATTCGTACCTGAACAAGGACGGACCTTGGTGCCCCTGCATGTCTTGGAACCGAGGTAACTTAATTACCACCCGTAGATCCTGCTCGAAGATGGGGAAAAGAAATACGGAATTATGGCTTGACTTCCTCGTGGCCTTACCAGGGTGTGGGCATGTCCGAAGTGACCCCGCAGCGTGGTGTTGTGGACTGAATCGTATGCGGTACCGCTAGCAATAGCTATGCGAACGGTTCGCGGCGGATAGATAGCCTACATACTGCAGCGGTAGGAAGACGTTGGAGTACAGAAGGAGCTGTACCTACCACAAGAGGAGTAAATGGTCAACGATCACGTCGAACGCCCGCTATTCATACTATATAGCGCCTGGGTCAAACCGCTTTTCCACGTTTCTGATTGGATGACGGTTCCTGGTTCGCACATTTGTCCAATATCAAATCAACTCCACACTCGACGGGAATAATCGAGCATATATGCATCTGAAGACATTGCGGAACGCAGACGCGAACCGCTACTTAATTAATCAATTTTTATCATCAGAAATGCCAGAAGACAGCCGAGTATGAAGTTAGTGAATGCGGTCAGAACTTCTGTAGCCAGAATTCGTCTGGTTTATGATCCTATAAAGAGCCTATTATAATTCTGAATCCTTGAAAGATGTTAAAAATGATCGGGTCTCATAATGCGGTCGAACGAATCGCATCTAGATCCGCTGGCAATTGTTGCGCGAGTTTGTGTATAACAAGAGTATAGAAATAAATTACCAGTAACGAGCAGTCTCGGTCCTCATATGCCAAGCCGATATCTAGCCATTAGCGCTGTTGACCGACACGGACAATAATTGTCTTCCATTTTTGGAGATAATTACAGGGTACTTTTTTTACCTGACGCAGCTGCAGGTCCGTCACTCATGCCATGGCTATGCCGTCTCGTTTGCTACAGTTGCCCGAGTTACCATCGACTTCAAACTATCAATGTATTGTATGTTACATATATGTATTGTAAATTACAATCTTCTCCTTTCATATTTGTTGAGAAATTGCTGTAGTACCCACGGCATATACATGTATAGATTCTATTTCGAAACGGGATGGATTATCACCTACAATAAGCGGGCCGTTGGAGATACTTGCGCATAGATTTTAGGATCGGGAATAAAGATTTATCAATAAAATATTTCCGACAGTTATCGACGTTGCGGTCATTCGACTGTCGCTATCGAAATGTCTGAATGATGCAATAGCCAAATTTGATTCCAATTAACGAACTGGAGGAACGAAACGAACCGAATAATCTGAATTTCTTTAGCTATATAAGTGAAATAATGAAAAATCTAAGTATTGGCGATAAGCTGGAGGTAGCGAAGTAAACGCGGCGGTTTTGAAACGCGATTCAGGAAATCACGTAGCTATGCACACAGCATATCATGTGCGACCTGACCCCAGATTCTACGATGGCAAAGCCGCCCGGTTGCCTTATACCAAATCCAATCAAGTGCGGATTGGAATGCGGCGTGGCTCAGAGAGCAAGAGAGGCCTGCTGTCTCTGAGAGTCATAAAGAGATAGAGAGACAGAGAGAAGTGGTAGGCATGGTCAGAAAGTCTCATCCTATTTCTCATAACCTGACCGTTTCTAGCTTGACGCCGTTGCAACTGCCGCTCGATGATGATGCCCGATGCCACCCCCGTAATCTTCTTACATTGAGTCTTAAAAGTTGAAATCGACGTGTTGAAAAATGATAAGTCGTTGTTTGTTTCGTTTTGTTTCGTTTTTTTTTTTTTTTTTTTTGTTTCCCTGAGTCGAAATAATGGGTTCAAAAATGTCCAAGCGATTGTGTGAAATAATTTCACGGGATTTGAAAGAATTCGAAATGTATCGAAACGGTTTCACGATATTTGAATGACCCAGCTTGATGCTGCGATTAAATGATACTTGGATAATCGTGAGTGGTGAGTGAGGTCGTAATCGCAAGAAGAAAATACGGCGTATCGAGTAGGAGAAGTAATCCTTTGCGTCGTTTCGGACACGGTGTATTTTCTACGCGATAATTAATCAACACGGTTGAATGAATAACCGCGAGAATGCGTGAGGAGAACCGATTTTCTAATGATATCGGGTTACCTTTACGCCATTCTTCTTTACCTGGACGAGCACTGTAACGTACTATAATCGCGATATACATTATGGAAATTTGGATTTTCTATCTAACCCATTATAACGTAATTCTTGAAAGTTTTCCATACAATTAAATTTGTAACATTAAGGAAGAAACAGATTTCTCGATTAAACCATGACTTATATCTTTCCACTTCCCAATTCCCTGGGTATGATCTGTACTCCTATCACCCCAGAGAATTACACCAATTTTGTACACATCTTGGATTATCGTTGCCAGGTGCACGTAGTAGTTGCGATACGGATTGTATGTATGAATAACTACCTGTATATGTAATAACTTGTATTACCGCTGAGCTAAGGTTGACCTCGACGAAGAAGACGCCCCAGGTTCCGAGTACCGTAATATATACCCGATAACGTAAGTTGTTCGATAAGGTACCCAAGTCGGAATACGAAATCCACTTTGATCCTATTCCGTTTAAGTAGAATCATGTCCTCCGTGAGGGTCCATAGGTATGTAGGTAAGTCGTAATCGGCGCTTGTACTTGAAATTCTGGTCAGCGTTTGTACATCCTACCGAATCTTCAAATTCTACATTTCAAACCTCGAAAGTCTGCGAAAAATCAATCCGATGATCGATTTCATTTTTGCACTCGGAATTTATTCGTCAAACAGTAGACAAAACGTTTGGATTCGAACCGGTAGCACTGAGCGTTTCCGAATCCTAGGATTTAAAGGTCCAAACTAGAATTCGCAAAGTCTATAAGTTTACGCCTGCAGTTGCCCGGAACGGAAATAAATCGGTAATTTTATTACGTGCGAATAATAATTTCATAGTCAAACTCTATTTCATACCCCCGATTCGTCAGTGAGAATTTATGTAATAAAGTTCGAATTTCTATTAAGACTGATGATAAATTTATGATAATAATTAGGTCCAAATCGAACGCGTCAGGATTGAAATACAAGCGAAAGTTCGAAAGAACAAATGTATAGAATAAACACGGAGCTGTTTTGCGGGTAAGGAGGAGTGTTGAACTAGGCTCAATTTAGGCATGACCAATCAATCACACAGCTGATGTCACGATAGTTGGTTCATTAATCTCTATAATTGAATCGATATCATTGGTATCGATAAGATCGTATTGGCTCGCAGTAATTATCTGCAATGGTAATAAATCATACTTGAAATACGACTGACTGATAGGATCCAAATATCGGGGCAGGCTAAACGATCGAACGTCTCTCTGAACATCGAACTCTGATCGACCAGAATGATTCTAAGACCTCCTCCTAGCGAAGCTGGGAACACCTGATACCGCGAGGACCCCACTGAGCCTCGTTAACGATGTAATGATCAATTGCGTTCGATCGATAGTTGGAAAATCAACTTTAAATAATAATCGTTATTATTATTCGTTGTATTGAAAACCAGATATAACTGAGTCAGGAAAAAGAAGCAAATAAAAAACGTGGCGTCATTTTTCCGTGAATAAAGTCACAGTCGGTCGACGGGAAGTGATATATCCTACCTCGAAGAACTGATAGTTAAACAATAATTAGTCACACCGTGATCTCCAGTTTTTATTCATAATATGCCACGAGGGGGTGACATTCCCTTGATTATAATTATAGCCGATGATTATGCTTTCAATTTGATCTTTCATTCACGGGGGACAGAAAGTTATGATTCTTTCCTGTAATTTCGATGGCTTACATTCGCGTGGAATTATTCGTTGCACAATATATATCCAATATGGTGGAGACCGATAATTTAATGTGTCGATAAAAAAAAGAAAAAATAAGATAAAATAAAAACTAAAAATAAGCCATTTGCTTTCTTGCTATAGGAGAGAGCCAGCTGCGCTAATGTAAGTAACAGTATGAAATTATCAAGTCCTGCTAGTGTCCGTTATAAGAAATACAAAGCGAGTTCGAAAGGCGCGCTTAGCTTCAATCTTCGGCTTTCAATCGGTCGATGTTCTCGTGGCTCGGAAAGGCAATTGTCTATGTTTTGAGGGAGCCCCCCCCCTGTCCTCCTAATAATAGGGTCTTATAATAATTCCGTTTCTGCTCACACACCGTCGAGTACTACACTTGCCGGCGACGATGTTCATTGTGTTTATTTCTTCGTTACGTCAATCTCAATCTCAATCTCGATCCTTGATCGCTCCTCGCAATGTTTACTCGTCGCTAACGCGAGAGCATTTGGAACGAGCGAATGAATAAACGAAATCTCTAGAAATACAATACATATATTTCTGTATGTTTGAAAATTCTAGTTTTATTCTAAAAGTTCAACAAGTTGCGTCTGGTTCGACCGAAATAAACTTCAAGTCGAAAATAAAATTGGACATTGAGTTGATTTTTCGCCGGCTTTTTTTTTTTCAATTCTACTGAAACAAAATGATATTATATTTCGGTCTGTAAAACTAAAGAGCAAAGGAATCGAGGCTTCAGAAAATCAAACGCGAATTTCTATTTCGACTCGAGAAGCGTAGTACTGCTTTCTGTCGTGAAGTCTTTCAGAAGATGTGAATTCAGAGAAAATTATATCATTTGAAAGGCATGGTCTCGTATTCGAATTAAAAAGGTCATTAATTACGGAGAAGGGTAGAAGGTCCTTACAGGCGCTGATTCTTGAACAGATCTCAGTAATTCAAAAGACACTGTATTGTCATGATAATATGCGGAAGTTGCATTCTGGTACGGCTGTCCAGTGATCGCAGTAACAGCATATGGCAACGTTTGTGCGAAAAGAAGAAAGAAAAGCAAAGCAAAGCAAAAAAAAAAATGAAAAAGCCTACATGCTGTGTAACAATAACAACGCTGACAAGACCCTCCGCTGTGTGTTCGGCTAATATTTACGCATTGTACGTAGCGCATACTAATGTACGTGTATGGTGGTGAATTCGATGAGAATATACAGGTAAGAAAAGGAGGTAAAAGTAGAGAGAATATCAGCAATGGTAAAGAAAAAGAATTGGAGAGAAGGCACAAGGTGAAGAAGCCGATTTCAAAGAGTAATGGTAAACAAGTATCACTATCCCGGTCCTAATATTGCGAAAAACTGTCTGCAGGTATTCAAATCGTTATTAATTACCACAATGAAATATAACGTAGGATGAATTCCGGATAAAGGGATTCGCGAATTTCTACTACACTTCAATATACATATGTGGCGTTATTAATTACAAACGTAGGCAATATACTCGGATTGTAAATTGCAATTAAATCGGTCAGCAAAGGCTTCTATAGGATTCCCGCACTTGGGGACTCCGGGAATACGCAATTCAGTAGCTCGATAAACTTCAGTGTCCAGGGTAAGATTCATAGATTTGCGATATAGTCCCGGTGCAGTTGGGCTAACAAGGTAAGAAAAGGCACGGGTGTTGGCCATAGCTGGTTCATGCCTACTATACGTAGATATTTACCGCGTCTTCGTTCGCGTATTTCGTTGTCGAACCTTTTTGCGTGAATAAATATAATATACAAAGGTTTTGTGCGATCCAAGAAGGCAAGGTGGCCGGTGGGTATAGGTGAGTTAGAGTTTGATCGGTAAAAACTGATTTCACGTTAACGGAGAGCGCGAATTTGCCATTTCTGGTCTCAAAGCCAATTACCTCGAGCTCAAGCTCTTGACTGTCTGCTTACCTGCCTGGGTATAGAACTCAAGTCCGAATGTGTATTATATATATATATGGCGCACGACTAAATGCATAAGATCAGAGTGTGAACACTGGGGCTGAGCTCCGGCTTGAAACGCGGGAATCAAGCACAGGGGAGAGGAAGAACCTGCAGTTTATAAGGGCATGATGGGAGAGGTGATCTTTAATCATGGATTCTAAACGATAATTGTCACGGTTTACGATCCCATTTCGTCATTGCGCTACCTAAACGACTCGGGTTCTAATCGACGCCGGATATACGAGTTTATTTGAAATTTAAAGAACGTGAGGCACAACCTCGAGGAGATTGACAAGCTTTAGTCGTTTGTCGAGTAACGATGAATGAAACCGGATCGAAATTCAATAAAAATAATCACCTTCTATAGTTTCAATATCATTTGCAGTAGAGACGGTAAACTTTGCCATTATCTGAGAAATAATCGCCAGACTTGAAATTGCTTTATAGGTAGAATGCCAAGGGCTAAAGAAGAGGCTCGATAAATTTTAATTCTTAGATTTCACCACGCCGTTAGATCCATTATATATACCTTGTCGACATTTTAACCGAACCATTCGATACTGATCAAAAATACCAATTTATATTTCGAAATAATTTCTTTTTTTTTTTTTTGTTCCTTGAACCGAAGGTGAACTGTAAGTTTACGATCATGGTAGACGATTAATTACCAATGAGCAAATGAATTATATAAAATGAACGAAAGTTGCATGAAAGTTGATCCGAATCGTGCGAAATTAAATCTAGGATTCGGGAATTTGGAAAATTTGGAATAAACAGAGGACTCTAAGTTTCTTAAAAATGAAAATCTCATACATATAGTTAAATAGGTCCGTTTAAAAGGACCACCGTGTAGGCACGTATACATACATATATGCATCGTATATGTCTAGTGCCATATAGTCTCATTAGGTGAGCTTAGAATCGAGATAATTAACGGCATAGAATAAATAGTAACCAGTTATACACGGGCTCGTGGTTGGATGGCATCGCGTAGGTATCCAACGTATTCATATCCTTTGAAGTCTCTTTTTTTCTACTTTGATTAATCCGATCCGTACTTAGTTACCTACTTCGAACTTTGGTCTTTCCACTTTACGCGCTTTTTTCTATTTTCCCTTTTCCCTTTTCCCTTTTCCCTTTTCCCGCTCCTCGATTCTTTTCCAGTAAAGTATTCTCACCCTACCGCTTAACCCTTTCACCGTTGAATTATAAACGGACCGCCGCCTGCCGTAGCCGAATTATAAATTATACAAAAAATTGAGGGAAAAAAGGCTACGTATATATATTTCATACTTCCATTAGGTCACGTGACACGTCTTCTAATGCCCTGGTTTAATACGGTTACGTCACTCAATTAATCATTGAAATTTACGGGGCGTCGGCGAAGCTACTTTTTTTTTTTTTTTTTTTATCGCGTTAGAGACATGGAAAAAAGTATGTAACGCCGTAGGCGACGACTTACGTACCGTGTTAATACAACTTTTTTCCATCCTCATTCTCATCCTCTCCAGAGTTTTATCGGAACCCCATTTCCACAGCGTAAGTCATAAGGAAAAAAGTTCCATACTTATTAATATATTCTATACTTGTAATAATAAGCGTGAAATTTTTGGCGATCCAAGCATCTTGTGATAACGCGATTTGATACTAAAACCGCGTCGAACAAGAAGCTCGTCGAATCGAATTCCTATAACGACAGCGAGTTCTGGTTCGAAAAATAAAAACCGATTCGAATGTATTTGACGAGGAGTCAACTCCTACTTCACTGTACCTCGACCGAAGTCAGTGATCTGCGAGGTAACTGACCCACCCATGTGCAACGTGCTCTTTCGTTCCTACGCATCTTCGTCTTAATTGGTTCCGAATATTTGGCCACTAGTTATATACTCTTTCCTAAAACCTTGTCGTCATGTTTCTTGCCTGTCGTTTTTCTCCTAATCCAAAAATATTCCCCATATCTACCACGTATTCATGATTGGCATAGAATAGCCATTACTTGTAGGTACTCACCAGTACCGCACATAATTCATAGAAGTATTGTATGTATGTACTACATACGTATATACGTGGGTACTCCGTATAGTGAAAGCAGCCCAAGTAAGTAAGTTAGAGACGTTGCCGATGCTTTTCATGAAGGTGGTAGGTATATCTGCGGGTAGATAGCCGCGTGGAACCGTAGATGAGGTCCGGGGAGCTGGTCGTGATGTCCTGAGGCTACCACGGACGCGGTCGAGCGCCCGCGATGCAACGCCGGTCACTAGAGAATGCTATTCCCGAGGATGGTGAAGGCGGTTTGAAATGGGGGAGAAATTTGTGAGCCTTTCTCGTCGCTTTATAATTTTCGTCCAACGTATACGGAGAGATCTCCTATATATATATATATATATATATATATATATATATATATATAGATAATATACATGGAGAAGGGTAGAGAAACAGGGGATGGGCTATTAGCCTTTTCGGAAGTTCGTTCATCTTGGTTACGAAACTTTGGAGTGGAGTGGAGCTTCGTTTCTTGAATAAGAAGGATCCCACGAGTTGGCTGGTGTAGTTGCGTGGCGGAGGTTCGGCGACGTAATATACGCAGTGTGCAAGAGAAATAGAATGAAGAAAATGAAGAAATTCAAACTAGTCCAAATACGGCATAACGGTACGCCTTTAGAAAGCCGCAATACTGTCGAGAGGATTAATATTCCGAGAGACTGTGATCTGTAGTTAGCCGAATCACCATAACCATTGTCCGGGATAAATCATGCGTAAAAAATAACCCCAGCCAGTTTACCAGTCTGAGACAGAGAGTCAGCCGAACTTCCATGCAGGAATAATCACATCGAAGAACGTTCATTGCCGAATAAATAATACGAAGATAAAAGGTAAACAAGTAGAAATTGGGACTGAAAGCGATCGCAAACGGACCACAAATCGAAGATGAGAAGCAAATTCCGCTCGTCAATGATATGGCTGAAGCGGGGTTGGCGCCAGGTCAATTAGCGAACTGGGAAGTAATGAATTGACCCCGAACCTCAGGTATAGTTTATGGTCGTTTAACCGGCGGATGGAGAAAGAAGGTTGATGGTTAGTTGTTCGAGGAAGTTGTCGCCAGCGGGGGAGAAGTTGCGGAAGATATATGTGTATATATATATATATATATATATATATATATAGTATATATACCATACATTTGTGTGTGTAGTATCCACCCCGTTTCTGACCACTTCGGGTTTCCTCGATAGGCGCAGCAGCACTTGGCTCGGTTCCTTGGTCCTTTTAATGAGCCACGGCGCCTCCCAACTACGGGCACTTGCCGATACCATCGCGTGGTCCCTTATGCACCCATTGTTATAGGTTTGGTATCGCCAGTTCAGGCGAGGCTCTTCGGTGTCCCCATTTTATAATTAAACACCGTCGTCTCCTTTTCGAGGCTTATAGGCAAAGAGAGAAGAAAGAAGAGAAGAAAATAGGATGGTGTACTACGTATCTCCGTCGACAGCGGTTACCTTGGGAGATAAAGGGGATGGGAGAAGTAAAGGGAGCATGTCCCGCGTGCCGTTGCCTGCCCGTATCAGAATTACAGAGATTCAGCTTGTTTAATTACTGGTATTACGCTTCTGCTCTTCTGTTTGGTCCAGCCCGATACTTCGAACATGAAACAATACGTGAATCGTTGGATGGCGAACGACGTACGACCCGAGAGAAGTGCGAGGCTGCTGCAGCAGCTTTCGTAATTCGTAATTCGTAATTGGTTTAAATACCTCGTGTAAAATTACCACTCCGAAGAACTTCCAGCAATTAGAATCTTCTTATAATAAAGGTTCGTGTTTGCCCCGATCACTTTATTTTTTTTACATTTCCAAAGGGTAAAACTACCCGGCGAATTT
This sequence comes from Tenthredo amoena, assembly GCA_963966615.1. Lineage (NCBI taxonomy): Eukaryota > Metazoa > Arthropoda > Insecta > Hymenoptera > Tenthredinidae > Tenthredo > Tenthredo amoena. The sequence continues at coordinate 5,002,587 of OZ016482.1, read as the reverse complement.
CCACTGTGCGACGTATCGCGAAAGTTCAATCATTGCAAAAGTTGGATACCCGCGTCCTTTCGCCCTCCTGATCCGTCCTGATGAAAGGAATTTGCTATTTGATCCTGACGTTCGAGCAACCGTTAAATAGTGTTCGAGAGTTGTTACACGAAATGTCCAAACCGGAGGTTTGGTACAGTGGCCAAGGCGAAATGAGGATAGCAATAAATGAAGAAGGATCTCCCCGAAGAGGAGGCGTATGGTGCGGTGAGCACATCCTTTAGCAATTAAAGCCGAACAAGAAGTTGCGACGAGGAGTGTGAGGAGGAGAACGACGAGAAGACTGCTAACTACTAAATGTACCTTCGCCTCATACAGCTGGGGTTCGTTAAGCGAAAATCAACACGAATGACTAAAAGCGCGACGAGAAACTTTATAGTGATTGTTTATCCAGTCGCTTTTGAGGGCACCGCGCGGTCCAACCAAGGCAACAACCCGGTGATAATTGCGTTCCATTTTTTAACAGACTGCCAGACTCTGACCGTAAAATTAACTCGAGAAACCGTTTCCGGTTCCTACACACATTTCGCAACGCAACGGATCGTAGGGAATAAGTCTTCCTAGTCCAGCGCATAAATGGAAAAAGCGTACAATTTGTTGGGTATGTTGGTGGAATGTCAAAAGACACGAAACTGACTGCGAACGATATCCTTTCATATCGTGTGCTGCAGTTAGGGGCAATTCAAAAAGTAGGATGCGTTCAAAGATTCGCACAAGCACAATAATTAAATTTCATAAATTTATATCCGGTTGTCAGTCAGTCCGCATCCTCCCGCGTACATATAGATCGTGAGATGAATCGAGCCGCTCGGCTTGCCCTATCTGAATCAGTTGTACATTTCTAAAAATGAGCACAGACCAGCGGTCTATCCTGCATCAGGACTTTTGTGCGTTACTACAGTCGAAGCATTGTGTTCTTTGTCGGTATGCTTCCGCACAACATCGGCAGTGTTACTGAGGTCTGATATCAATCTACTACTATCAGGGGCGCAGTCATTCCCAGCTTCACGGTACGCTGTGCTCAGCCTCCTAAATTTTCGAGAACATCTCATCCCCGAAGTAACGTGAGGAGAAGGACTGTATCTAGTCAAGTTCGCGAATCGTTGTGAGATCGACTAAGCTTCTCTATTTTCGAGGCAGTTCTTTATTCTTGCGACTGCTCTGAGGTACTGGAAGCGGGTAGTATGAAATTTTACGATCTGTTAGAATCTGACGACGATTTAGTCCGACGTTTTATACGAGGCGTTTTATACTGCAGGATAACTCAGGGCTATCGAAGCTGATATCTCAGTTTGTTTCTCGAGCTCTTGAAGTATTAAATTTACGCCATCGTGAGATTGTTTTATCCCTTTCATAAAACACTACTCCGGGGTATTCGTATGATTGCGGAATAATCGGTAGAGGTATTGTTACAGACGTCAGTTTCACTCATCCGAACGATTCCCAATCGTAATGTACTCTTCTATCGATTGGTAATCTAGTAAAGTTGAGTAAATTTACGATCGTCTCCGTACCTCGATCGAAAACTGTCATTTGGGATGGTCTGTCGAAGAGAAAAAACAAGGTTCCTTTTCCGCGCGTCTCGGCATTTCCCCCGGTATCAAAAAGAATAAACGTTGCGGTTTCCGAACGAGTTTTCCATAGTTTATGGATACGTGTTTCTCCGGATTTGAAAGAATCGAGAAAATGTCGAAGCGTACCTATAGTCGTTAGAACGGAAAAGTAAGCGACGTGACCGTATTAGGAAGCAGAACTATCCCCGAGTCGTTCTTCGTTCTTCCTCGATGAATTCTGGGAACACTCGACTGCCGCGCTTCAACGGCGTAAAACTCACGGCTGTTGGCTTGACCAACCGCGTCTCCATCACTCGTACCGTAACAAACAAAAGGCACGAAGAAATTAGCACAAGTCACCTACCAGACTAACCAGACGCGTCGACGTCCGCGTGTACCTCGGCGCGAGCGGCATTGACTCCTTAAACTCCTTCGGGGAAGAGTTATCCGTGAGATAATGGCGCAGCGACCGAATGGTCTTTGACGACAAGAGGGTTACGACGTGCATCAGGACATTGCGCGAATTCTCATCTCTCTCGTTCTATCGACTCATGTTTATGCAGCAGCTGTTCACGGCATGGTGAGTCACGTGTGAGTGCCTTTTCGAGCCCGGTACCCGGTGGTTTAGGGTGGCCCACGAAGGCGTTCGTAATGTTTGTCAAACTGGTTCCACTGGTGCAGGTTATTTCTTGCGACCCTGACTCTAATCGCGGCAACCTTCTCGGCTCGTAAGGATGACTCGGAATGGTCTAATGAGTCGATGCTCTCCGTCGCCCCGGTACACGAAGACATCGTGGATTGAGTGGGGGAAAAAAAAAAAATAAAAATAAAAAATAAAAAAAAAACTCGCAGAAGATAATTCTCCCGCCGATCAAAAGACCTTGAGCAAGTAGACAGGTGCTCGCAGATCTCTCCACTCTTAGGTTTACGAAGAGACTCCCGGCCCTGTAGCGACTGGAAATATCGGTGAGAGGAAAGACGGTTACCGTTAACCGTATTCGCGAGTATCAGTAATTCAGTAGCACTTTTGATAACACGTAGTGAAAAAGGATGAGATTATCGATGTAAACTGTTGAGGTGCAGTCAGGCGTCAAATATGACGGGATTCAATCGTCAATAAAACTGTTTCGCCGCAGGTATGAACGAAAAAAAGATGGGATGGGGGAGAACAATTTGCATTTGCAAAATGGCTCGTCGTGAACGTGATGTTGGTCGTGGTTTGATCTGGTAGAATCCTAAGGCGTGAGTGAGACGGGATATCCGTCCAGCGTTGGTATCGATGGAGTATTTTAAAAATTGGTCGTAGCGTTCGATGATCTGAAATGGATAGAGACTTCGGGAACGTGTGACGAATTTGGGATGACCCAATCAAGGAGCGTAGTATAATGATCTCGTCGGCTTTTCTCGTCCGCTAAGAAGAGAAGATGCGAGTTCTTTGGCTGGCCGGTCGGAATACTCGGCGGCGAACCACCCTAGATTGCATTACCATGCTCGAGCCATTATCCGCGAAGAGCTCGGGTATCTTTTTTCCCTAAATAATAAACCCCGGCTTTTATATTCAATGTAGATTCAACCTTACCATATCGGAGCGGAGCAAACGTGTGTCCGTTCACGATAGGACTGGGGCTTTATGAATATATTCCTTCGGGACCTAACGACCGGCTGGAATAATTGGCCGGATTCACTCCGCGAGAGTCATGGGTCGAAACTGGGATCCCATCGTCTATGGTCAGGTTACGGCACGGTATATCATCGCGAACATTTTCCCCCACGTGTATATTCCACCTTCCATGTCTGTTCCGACAGTTTTTCACGCTTCTCATAGGTTCAACGAACCGAAAATTAAACCATAGCAAAAGTCGACCCGGCTACTTTTCCAACCCGATATGTATACAAGGTTCCATGCGTTTCCACCGCTTACACCCGAGTCCAAGGACCGAGGTAAGTCGACATCGTGTCGGTATTTGCATTTTAAATACACCAGGGCGCTACCACAGGGAATCAGAGACGCCTAACGAACTACCTTCTCCACTATAGACACAGGGTTGCGGTAGCCAGTTAGCTACATTCAACAAACTACCGTCGGTCGTTTTTGCATATTGCAGGTTTTAGCCACGGTCGAGGAACACGGTGGTGGAAAAAACTCTTCGGCATTCCGGAGGCAATGGGATAGGAGCATACGATACGATCGACGCTTATATCCAAGTCGCGTGTGCGAAATAGTTTTGGAAAATAAGCTGATTCCACCAGTTCAGGTACAGGGGCGATGGAATTCCAATAGTTCATTATCTTGGGCAGAATTTTCTCCCGGTTTAATTGAACGGGGTTCCGGTGAACAGGCTGCTGTACATCGAGAATGAACCTCCTCGTGTCTATACGAGCACGCGCTGGTAACAGTCAGGATGACTCGTTCATAGATGAGGTTCTCAGATAGCGACCGTTACTCATGGTGACGGTAGACCGCGAACACCAACCGCGACAGAACGAGGTTCGCTCTTCGCTCATGGAGTTTGACTCGCGGTAGGTATAACTACGTATGAGTATGCGTAAGGTCAACACCTGGAGAACGGGAAAAATCGGTACAAATCTCCGTTCATCACCGTAAGTTGATCGTAGCTCTTTATTGGGTAGGGTGTTCATACGTCGCGTCGTGTCAAATTCACCAACCGAGTTCATTTCTTAAAATTGGATTAACCGAGATCAGAGAATGACCAGCGAAGCCTGACGCGAGACACATCCAGTTCCTGTACCAAGTTACATGCAACCGTCGAAAGGCTGAGGCTCAGACCTCGGTTGATACGTGAGGCGATAAAGATATCGGAGCAATGCCGTCACGACTCGACTGGACCGCTCCGAGCCAGCTGCGTGCGTTAATCGTGCTCGCAACTTGCAACGCGAATCTCGGAGACCACAGAGAGCGAAATATGAGATGAGTGTGGGGGAGAGAGAGAGAGAAAAACAAGGAGTTTGCGAGTAATTCTCGGATAGTTTATCGAAAGGCAGGAAATTGACCTGGCAAGTTGTGTCGTTGATTTGGTATTGTGTTTTCAATCGGATAGGTATGATACAGCCGAGTTTGTCAAACCATCCCGAACTTTGTACCGAGTCGAATAGAGCGGTTCGCCGAACAAATAGGATTTGCCATAGAAGCTGTGAGCGAAACCGCGACAGTTCGATAAAATATCGTTATGAAATTCCAATTTCAATCTCCAGATATCAATGAAATATAGATCGGGTAGATCCGATGTGAAAGGAAATTGGGAAATGAACAAAGCGAGAGAGTGTCACGTAATGAATCAATGAAAGAGACACGATATTATCAAGATCGCACCCTTTGGATTGGATAAAACGAAAGAAATGAATTCGAAGGGCGAAGAATATGAGGTTCGACCACAGTAAATGGTTCAACCTTATTACGAGACTCAGTCGAATAGATAGAGCTGCGAGTCGATCGAACGTATTTTATTTCCGAGATCCTCAGGGGAATGGAAGACGAAATCTCTCCGGCGATTCCGCTTGGAATATCAAAAGACAAAGAACCATCCGCATTAACCGGCCTCGTATTTATGTATACAGACGTGTTATTGTCAGTGTGGGTCGTAGAAGTACGGCCCTTGCGCAATCCCGTTATCCCTTTTATAATAATGGCCTTAAGGAAGCCGAAGACATAGAGACAATCCCAGATCCTTGTGGCAGATACGAATGGGTGAAGCCCGGTGGAACATTGATGAATAGACAAGAGAGTAAACAAACGTGTAGATACCGGATGGCGGTGTGCTACCGGCCACGACCGAGATGAAGACGATAAGTTATGTATAGGATAGAGACTTGTGACGTTGTACGATTGTGGTGGTACACGAACCCGAGCAATGGTCACCGCCTCCATCGAAAGTAAAAATAATTCAATACATAAGGAGGAATTTAAATCCAAGAATTCTTGTCAGCATGGAGCAAAGGGCGTAAGAGGTCATGTTTATTGCGGATTACGAGCGCATTTCACCGCAACAGTGATAGACGGTCGCTTTTAAGGCAAATGGATATTCCGACGACAAAGCTGGACCACGGGGCAGTTGGAGAGAAAAAAAAGTGGGACCGAGGAAGGGGCATTATTATCGGGTGAATACGCGAGTGCTAATGCATTGCAAATGAGTTGACGCGGCGAAAAGGTAGTTTCGAGAATGCGACGGTCATAAACTTCGGCTCCGTGAGACCAAAATGATTACCTTATTCTCGCACCGTCTTTCCCGTATCACAACGCTGCGTTTTTAACGACGATGCAACGCACTGCTTCATCAAATAATCACCAGATTTTATTTTTGCCGATCATTCTCCGATCTTGTCAGCCTTTTATCTTTGAGTTACTCTGCCGACTGCGTGACGGGGTGCGGTGAATAGTTTTCAACGGCAAAGAGCTGACTCGGGTCTTATGAAGAAAAAAAATTTCTTAAATTTGGTGGGCCGATCTGACCACTCGTGCACTCGTATGAATTTGCGTGACAATGGTGACCGCACTTTTTGGCGTCTGCATCGAAGCATCCCGAAACGTGTTCTCCCGCCGTATAGGGTTCTTTCGGTTCAGTTTTATAGCTTCTTCCGTCGATGGTCGATGGTCGCTGGTCGCTGGTCGCTGGTTCCTGCGAGCACGCATCTCTGGAGCACGGTCTCTTCTGGGTCCTCGGGGCCCCGAGGGCGGAGGACTCCGTGGAGGCTCGCGTGTTCGAGATAAATAACGACCGGAGACAGGACAATGTGTCTGGCGCTGGTGTCCTTGCAAGCCTGCGCGAACTGGGTAGGTATATTAAGGCACTGTCATGACTTTAACTCTCTTACTCCATAAGACACCAGTTTTTCCATTTCATTTCATTTCATCTCATTACGTTCGCCGTTCACGAACAATGCACAACTTAACATGTCCAAACGATCACTCGACAATACGGACGCACAGGTAAATATGTTCGCCATACACGAGGCGTGGCTTTTGTTCGACGCGGTGATACGTCATCCTGACCCACGCATCGACCGGTTCGTACCGTGTATAGTTTGACATTATGACGATTCGAGGAGTGAATGATGCGTAGAGCAGAAAGCAGAAAGCAGAAAGCAGAAAGCTGAAAGCCAGAACTTGAGGACTCCGTGCTGAGCGACATCGATGTCATTGGGAATCTCCTGGGGTCCTGACGTATCGGCTTGTTGAGCGATACGAGTTTTCGAATTTTTCTTCGACAATCCTTCTGCCCTTTGTTCCCTCCTTTCTCGACTAGGAAGTACCTACCTCGTGATTTACCGATTCCCCATCCCTCGCCAATTACTCATCACAAGCGGAAAAAGATCATCCCTTCGTTTGCCTCGACGCATGGAAGACGTGACGAAAGTTTCAGACATTTTTTCTCATCTTTCGGGAATTGCTCAGAGTGCGATCCGTCGGATCTTTCGAATCCTCAACGGATCCACCGCGATTAGTGATAAAGGTTATAACGAGTTTGCAGGGGTCGTCGCTTAAAATAGTGATAAAATCAGCCGTTTCATCTACGGCTACGTGACGCAGGTCTTCAGGTAGGTATATGGTAGGGTATAGGTAGGACTCTTGAGTTGTTCTGTGCTCCCCGCCTTCTATGATTTACGTTGAGAGTCTTAGATCGTGCGCTATCTAGTCTTAGCGGATCTGGTGCTAAACTTTGTGCCGCGAAACACGAATGAGGTAAGAATTCACGGCGAGTGGGTATCTTGCCGGATGAAATCTTGATCGGATGAGAATGAGGAGGGATTCTTACATCTTGAGATCCTTTAATTCCAGGAAACTTCAATTTATAAGGTATAAGAAAGTGTACAGAGACAATCTCCTCTCTCGTGAGAGACCTAGGGCGATAATTGGCGTCCGGTATCCAATCCAATCACGCGTCGGAAGTAACGGGGCTTCGGAAAATAAGAGGAACCCACCGAGTCGGAATGAAGGCGTCGACTCGTATTCGCTCTATGAAACCTCTGAGAAGACAATTACATTAACCCCGCAAAGGATAAGGGCAGAGATAGCGCCTCTATTCAAATCCAGACAAATGTGCGCGTCTCTTTAACGGACGAAGCGATCACTCCTTTCCAAACGCTCTACTCGCCTTTACCTCTCAACTCGTTATTCGACTTACGTAGTACAGGGTCTGAGCCGCGCGAGTCTCGATCATTCTTCAGAACATGATGGGAAAAAAATAACCAAATGGAAAAAGCGGTTCAGCGACGCACGCGCTCGCTAGAGGCGTCGGGTAATAACAAACTATACGGGACTCCGTTCTCTGAGAGCTTCTCCGTCCGTAATGTATCATCCAGGTACTCAAATACGTTTTCGCATCAAGGTTGAACCTATTCTCACAAGCATTTCCAAAAATTTATTCCCGTTTTCCATAGGACTGGTCTTCCGGTGAATCACTTTTATATTCCACTCGAGGAAACCCGTCGCGGTATGTAAAGCGAACGAAGTTTAACTCGCAGGCATATACCTCTATACTCCGAAGAAACGGAGAACGAAGTCGAGTTAAGAAACGAGGAGTTCGCAGGATGGAAGCCATTGTGCGTCGAACACAATGCGAGGCTCCGGGATAAAGCTAAGAGTAATCTACATCTTCAATAATATATCATGCGGTTCTGTTCTGTTCCTCGTCGAGGCTGCACCGTGGTCGGGTATTGGCGTAGGTGAACGGCGCGGCGCCGCGAGTAGCTACGTGGTATTGAGATATCTTTACGGGGGTGAAGAAAAGGTCCGCTTTTGAATACCTTTGCGGCAGCTGATATCATCGACTTGAAACTAAAGCGCGGGTGTCAGGGGATCGGGGGAACGTAACGTCGACGACAAAACCGAGAGGAAAAATTTCGCAAAAATACTCTCTTCCGATCCAGAGATCTTACGATATACCCGATACACGTATGGGTACAGATATGGTTGGGATATGGACAACTCGTGGATATAATTAGTCGAGATAGTCCTAGCCGTGAGATAGGTAGATATTTGCATATGCGTCTAATTGCGGTATAAGAAATACGGGCTATTATAGTTATTAATATTTCTTCATAGCTAAAGCGAACTGGTGTAGGTATGCTGTGTGAGAATGCTGGACCGATAGCTGCGGGGTCTCGGCGATAAGCGTCCAGTAAGTAATTGTGCCCGAGTAAACGCATTTGTTTTTGAGGAAGATATTACCTTTGCCTATCCAACGGTACGAAGACTGGTCTAAGACCTGTATCAGAGGTCAAAGCGGTGGTGGTATCAACTACATACCTACCTATATGTAAATTACATAATGGCTGAGCTATGGATGGTATCTCAGATCTCTCTCGATATATTTCCTCGATCTCGCGACCGACATTCTCGATATTTTTCTCCCCGGGTGTTCTATCTCCCGCATGACACTATCGGATGATTGTAACGAGGAGATATATGTATAATTGGAGTCGCGCCCGTGCCCTTTGTTTGCTCCGGAGTATCCCCCGGTTCTTGTATCGGTGGTTGGATCTTCATGAAGTAATAATAATCGAGAATCTTTAGAGTTCCCTTTTCTCTTGTTTCGAATTTTTCACGAAGGGTGGAAAACAGGCTGCGAGACTCCTCTACGGTGCTTCTCTTATAAATAAACCCCGACGAGATACAACAACGGGAGTAAACCGAGCCGCGTACGACAAGATAAGTCTTTGTGCCCAGCGACCGAGACGGTGAACGGAGATCGGGTCCAGCTCCCGATCTCATATTTCGCGGATACCGCGATCATATTTTAAGCTGCCGTCTCGGTCTTGCGGACAAACCCGAGTTCCACCCTGCTCCTTTATTCTCTATACAATTTTACCTTCTTTTCTTTTTCTATTCCAACTCTCGACGGTCGCCAGTATTCTTCTTCTGCCTCTTCTTCTTCTTCTTCTTCCTCCTCCTCTTCTTCTCTCCTCCTCGGCTATATATAGTATATACATAATATATCCAAGTTTGTTAAGAACTCCGCGATCTTTTTCATCCCACTTTGATATGTTTCGGGTTCAGAGGTATAAGAGTAATTAAAAATCACGCGGGTAGGTAAGTACCATGATTCCGTGTACTCAGCATGCAGTCGTGGAATAAGAACTCCGAGGATTTCTTTACTCTCCATCGTCGTTAACGCGGTCTTCAGTCGGTTACCAAGTAAGGGGTACCTGCGCCGCCAACTTGTTTTTATTTTGGCTGTCACTGTGCCCTGGTCGAGGCTCCCACAACACGCTATAAGGGGGCCCCCTGCCTCCTTGAAGAAGGGCCGTCTCCCCCAGCCTGCATAAGAGCATCGAGAGGCTCGTGTAACACAATACGGTCTTTGTTTCGCCGCTGGTCGGGCTCTCTGGCTGCTCCTGCTGCTGCCGTTCTCGAACACTCGAGGAATAGACCCTAAGAGAGGTCCTCAAAGACGAATATTTACAGGTAGGTCATATACATATATGTGGAAGATTGTACAGGCCACGTGTCCTATACGCACTAGCAGGACTCCTCCTCCTTTCTTACCTCCGTGGATTCACTTCTTTATGTTTTCCTTTCCTTTCGATTTGTTTTTTCTTCTTCTTCTTCTTCTTCTTCTTCTTCTTTTCACAATTTATTCATACGCGGTAACCACCGCGCCGATTACAGAATGAACCGTGCATCGTAACAGGTGAATGAGCATTTTGAGGAGACAGGTTGACGAAGACGCAACCCCTGCATATACATATATCATATCTATTTCTCTGATCTTTTACGGGCGTTGAAGTTTCGACAATTTACAGAGTGACGGATAAGACGCGGAATTGGAGAGACCAAAAGTTGGCTCGAATTCCCATGCCGAAATAAACGGAGCATCAAACGATACAAACGTATACGCCTTGGGATAGTGGTAATCAATTGGTGAGACGGTGTAGGTATACATTTCGTAGATTGAAGATTGAATTTATATAGCATCTAAATATATGTAAAACTGATACCCATACGTGAGATGTTTTACGCTTAGTACAGTAACCTACGCATGAAGAGTGCACGAGGTGATGAAGTGGTATTTCTTTAAAACCGACTGAAGTTTGTCGCCTTAAAAAAATGCGGTCCTCGATGATGATAAATTAACAACGCCTACGAAAAATATTATCCAATTAACGAAACAGACTTTAAAGTCGAAAGAAATTCCAACGCCAGTTCAGGTTAGACTCTAAATCATCGTTATCTAACATCTTCGATTATACTTATATTTACTTTATCCACTATCAAGAGATTATTTTTATTATTACGCCTTCGAGTCAAAATTTCATGTCTCCCGATTCATATTTATTCACGACTAAGAGAAACCTTGTTTTTTCTTTTTTCTTTTGAACTACGTACCCCGCCACACACACGACTATTTCCTCGTTCGTTCCAGCCTCCGATCTTATCTTATTTGGTCGAATCTTGGAAACGGGATTTCGGAATGAAACTAGGAATTATAATCGAGGCATTTTTCAATTATCAATCAGTCGAGGTAGGCAGTTTTATACATCTCGACAACTTTTCACTGATTTTCACACCATCTTAACGAGTTAGCTAATGTAATTACGGACGAAACGTAATAATCGTTAATTCAAAGTGAGACAGAGACTGATTTAAAATTCTTATAAGCCACCAGCGGAGATTCATCTTTTAAAGATGCATTATTTATGAACCGTATATTCATACATATATAAATATATATATATACATTCACCCTCTTCACATTCGCTTCTAATGACACTCGAGATTTTTCCTAAGTATATCTACTCTACGTTCTCGAACATTGAATCTTCTCCAATATCATCATCTGTTTTTGTTTCAAATCGTCAAATGTGTGAAAAACAAATTTATGAAAAACGTTTGATGATAGAATATTTCTACCCGAAAGGTAGCAGCCGCTCCTCGACTTTAGCTCCAGCGATAAAGATTTAGGTCCGATCTATCTACGAAGCGTTCTCCTTTCTCCGCAAGTATATAGTATATAGAGTCAGAGATCGATTATCTCCCTATCGCGTCTATTCCGGCACGCTGAAGTGTCAAACAATTAAAGTTGACTTACGTTGGGCAAAAGTAACGAGTTGTTGCAGCAGCCGCGGCGTATCAGATCCTGGCTTGTCATCTCGGAAGAATTTACAGGCGACACGAGACCAACGTTGGGTACGGCACGCAGCAGCTATCGTTACTCACGCATCTATATCTGTTTATTTATTTCAACCGTTTCTATCCTCGTAAAAATAAAAAAAAAGAAGAAAACAAAAATTGGATGCAAAATTTTGTCAACCCTCGCTAATTGTGTTTTTTTTTTTTTTCTTTTCCGGTAAGACGGTGAAAGTCACTCGAGGTATGCAAAAAAATAGAGAAATAAGAAAAAAAAAAAAAAAAAACACCATTCGCTAAGATATTTGAATCGATAGGGGGAAAAAGAAAAAGAAACAGTAAAACACCGAGCGACAATAAGATAGAATATTGGCTGGATCGGAACAATACGCGTTACGGTTGACCGTCTATGATTTCTCGATGTTAAAACTAATAATCGTAACTTTCTCCGAGCAACTATACGTAACGTAACGCATAAGACGTCATTTATTCTCGAGTAAATATGATTTCGGAGTACAACGTTCTCGAAGTTTAATAATCGTCGAGAAGTTTCTCTCCGCAGAATTTGGAAAGGTTCCGTTGTCCAAAAGTCCAGCGAGTAAATTTCGAGTAAAAAATAAAAAACCAAAAACCCAAAAACAAAAAAAGAAACACCACTCACCAGGCATGCAGACGCAGCGAAAGGTTCCCGGGTCGTCGAGACATGATCCGTCGTTTTGGCACGGGTGAGACTCGCACTCGTTGACATTGGTCTCGCACCTCGGCCCAGTGAAACCCTGAGTACAATTGCAGGCAAATGATCCCGGCGTGTTGACGCATATCCCGTCATGTTCGCAGGGGGATCCTGTAACATATAATGAAATAAAATAACTAAATGATAATAATCGTTGGATAATTGACGGTGGATGGGGGGGGGGGGGGGAGGGTTCCTTAGTCGCTTTTATTCTCGGCAAATACTCGCATGCAGAAGAAAATCTTTACGACACAATCTAGGTCTCCGCACTCGGGTATATTAGCGCGGATAAAAGCACGCGAATGTGAATGCGGATAAGAAAATGATTTAAAGTATCAGAGAATTAGGAGAGTCAAAGAAACAGATCCGAGGGACAATTACCGAAGGATTTCTATGGCGGTTTCCTAGAGCTCTCATTGTCGGGGATATCGTCCCTTCGCGATCCTGACGGAGGTGGTCAGACGCCGCTGCATACCACCACCGTGTAAACCACTGTTTACCTGTTTTTACACCCTAATAATTGTCTCCGGCATACTTATGCCGGTACGTAGGTATTACACGCGAGATATAAGAAGCCGAGAATTCGTTTGATTCCGAATATTTTCCCGGCCTCTGTGCTCAGCCTTCTATAGATGTTAATTCTGAAGCCGTATTAAAATCAACGGTTAATCCATGTCGCTAAACGATTTCATTATTTTTATAGCCAACGAATCGCGGAGGGATAAAATAAAACGCGGAAGATGTGTTGCGGTTATAATTACCTAAGACGATCGCGGGGATTACTAACGAATTTTACGTAATACGGTTAGATACGTTATAGCTATACGTTGGGAAGCTTCGTTCGACACCGAATATAGACTAGAACGTATACCGTGTAATGAAAGAATGAGTAAAAGCCGAGCGAATCTTTCAATTACGGTACTTGATTATGCATTTATTAAGTACCTAACGTGAGAAGAACAAGTATTGTAATTTTACATGTATGTCGCCGCTCTTGCTTGTGGTACGAGACTCGAGTATGCTTCATCGATCAATGGTATTAACCAGGTCCAGATTCAGTCCCAGACTTGATTTAAATAACTTATAATATTTATAGAAGGATTTAAGATAAGCCGTATCATCGGTCGTCAAGATAATTAGTTTTCGCCGGAAATTGAATAACAGCATGGCGAGGAAGGACGCCCAGAAATCGCGAGACGAGGGGACGAGAGCTAAGAAGTGAAGTGAAGTGAAGTGAAGTGAAGTGAAGTGAAGTGAAGAGAAGAGAAGAGAGATACGAGTCATTGCACGTGCTGCTAGCTGCGGTAGAAGCGGAACCCGCCACACGAACCATAATTAAACGCTAAATTGTTATTTTAAGTTTAATAACAACTATAATAGCCGTTCGCCCTGCACCGCTCACCGTTATTATCTAGATTGCATATTTTCTGGTAGATTAAGTTCCGCGCCTTCGTAAGGTCCGAACGGGTTTCTCACTTTTATAATACTTGTATCTACACACGTATATACCGCCGAATGCGATACCAAGCAAGTATCTTCGATAGCCTTTACAACTACTCGTTTTCGTCCGGGTATAGTTTTCCCGAAAAGTTTAAATATATTCTACTAAAGCGATATTCAATGAATTTCAATTCTGGATTCGAGAGTTTTTCTTTTTCGTTTTTTTTTTTTCTTTTTCAAACTAATTCGGGTGAAAAAATTGGGTCACGTGATCACGACGATAGAAGACTCACTTTATCTCGGAATATTATCGGTTTTCCCTGGAGTTACATAATTTATTTCTAATATTCCATTCGAATTGCAAAAAGTTTCGATCAACGACGCGACACCTCACCGGAAGGCGAATTATCAGCTGACCAAAAACTGAGCCAATAGGATATTAGGATTCGTCGATTTGAAAATTTCGTAAAATTGAAAAAAAAAAAATCTAATCGGTTTCCTCTCTTCCCGCGGACAAAGACATCGTCCGAGGTAGCGTTGACCCGGTCTATAATATAAGCCTACATTCGGAGAGCTGAGATTTGAAGGTATAGGTCCTGGCAAAGCCGAAGGAGAAAAGGAATTCGAGACACCCACCCAGGTAGACAGCCTGCCAAAGTATCGCCTTACTTTTGTCACGGCGGTGTTGCCAACTTTCCGCAAGAATGGTTCTTTGTTCGGTGAACGCAGGTAGTATTTTGAAAAGAGCCCCGAATCTTTATTTCCAAAAACTTGAATAACGTGATCGAACGACGAACCGTATTGCAATTGGTACGGAATATAAACCTGATTGAAAAATCTCCGAGGGATCGAATCGCTGGGTATAAAGCTCGATCGATCGGCGTAAAAAATGTCGAGGAGAAGAACTGAGGACTAAATAACGAGTGGAAATCACAATATCACCATCGCATAGTCACGCTGGATGTGATCGATCAGAATAAGGAACCGTTTAAACGCTTCAAAGTTTGAATTTCATGCCGGTCGCGTGCCAACGCCTACTTCGACTCGGGTAAATCCGAAATCTTGAATGAGCTGGCCTCGCGATTCGATTAAAATTTAATCCGGCATTCGTAGTTTCGCACCTCGCATATCTACCGGATTTCGTGTTCTTTATTAACACCCGAGCAAGTTCAAGATCATGTCCGTTCAATTTTTCCCCTAAACCTCGATCGCTTTTCCCGCCATTGGTTGCCCGGCTAATTTATCGGTATAGCGTAGACTCTTCGCGAATGCGAATAATCAAAGACGTCCTTGCTCACACCGGGACTTTATTGCGCGCAGTTAGCGTAGATACCTACGTACGAAAAAATCGGGAAATTTCAGAACGCTGGGAAAACCGTTTGATATTTATCGTTCAAAGACCATCACGGCGTTCTAAAAGACTTTTTTTTTAACCCGAAAGGTATCTAAGCTCGAGTTTCGCTGATCCTTCGATCAATCGCAAAACAAGAAATCTATAAATTTGATGAAAAAAAAAAAAAAAAGAGGGGGGAAAGAAGCAGCCGTAAAAGTTTACTCTCTTTTTATCGAATCGAAGCCACGCGGAGATGAGGTTTTATTGCAGCAGTAGCCAAGGAGGCCAGGTTTTCCCCCCAGTCCGGTCAGCCGAGATCGTTAAAAATTCCTATCATTAGTATCTACTTCTATCTTGATTCCTATATATGGTAAATGCATTACAGGCCCCATAGATTATCCGCTGATACGTCTCTGCTCGGTTGCCTGGAGTAGGCAGGCGACTCTGAGCATACCTAACTGTAGTCGTCTTTCGGTTGAACCGATGATCAGATTTCAAAGTTTTCATCAAAACTGTGAGAGTCACGTTGGTTTTGCGAAAGTTTAAGCGCGAGCCAGTCTTTTGAAATTCGAGCATAGACCTTTGAATATGTAGCTTCTCGATCTTTAATAAAACGCATCGTTAACCGATTGGCGACCAAATTCCAAGTGAAAAATAAAACTTTTGATGTCGTAATTGGAATTCGAAAATGTCGGAAAAACTGAAGAAGAAATAAAACTAGAATTTCTATTCGACTGCGTAAATGTGCTGAAAGTTCTACTAAACCGACGAGTGGATCGAACAAGTCACCTCGTTGTGTCCAGGCTTTTCAATCCGAACGACAGATGTACCGCGCTGCGCTAATTAGTTGGATTTTTACAGTCCTTTGGATAGATATCTCGAATCTTAATTATCCACCGTTCGGTCACAAGCTTTCACCCCATCATCCTCCTATTTCTCCTCGTCTAAACACGAAATTCGTTCTTCTCCGAGCTTAGATCTTTCCGAACTAACAAAAAAAAAAAAAAGAAAAAAAAAGGAAAAAAACGGGCCGAAATAAAACACACGTCTTTTCGGATTACCATATCGACGACGGGGCGGAGTGGTCTCGTCCACCCTGGACCGTGACAAATATATCCGACAATTATCATCAACCGGCTTATGTACAGAGATGAATCTCAAAGCTCGCGGTGTGGTTAGTCAGGCTGTAATCAAGGGTGCTTAAGTCGCACTATCGAGCCTTTGAATCTTTGCTGGAAAAAATAAACTAAAATAAAACGAAAGGTCTAATCACTCGTAGAATCAAACAACGCAGATCGGTCGGTCGCTAAAGGGACGATTTTCTCGGCATATGTGTATACGTGTATATGTATGTCCTGCGCAGTTTATCACTGCCTACCGGTCAGAATCCTTGCTGTAATCTTCCCGCGGCCGTGTGTGTGATTTGTGCAGAATTTAACGGTGTACAGGCCGTGTGCATTGAGGCTTTTTACGCAGTGCGAAAACCCCACTAAACCGATGCCTAAGGCCCAATCTGGGAAGTCCTTGCGGCGTTATGAGTAATGCGCTAATAATTACATACTCTTCGCGAACTTTTCATACCGACAAGTTTTGCCTGCAGTCAGAGCCGGGCTAATTTACAGACGTTTAATTAAAAAGCGAGGCTACTTCTTCTACGTAACGTTGTTTATAAATCTCGGCCGAGAGTTGTTCGTTCGACCGGGTTGAATAAATCTTCGATTTGAAAGACACCGAATTAAATAAATGGAGGAATAATTACCCGCGGGACTATTTTTCAGACCCGAAACAAAGACAGTTAATTAATGGAAACCGACCTCTCGAAGAATCGTTAGCGGACTATAGCTGCGATGGAATGATTCGAGTGGAAGGTTCATCTCCAGGTTGGTAATTAGAATCGCTAGTTCTTTTTTTTTTTCTAATCGAGTTAGCGCTTAGCTGATGGGCTTTCCGAGCGAGAAAAGAGATTGATTTGATCCACTGATGTCGCATTGGTTACAGAGTCTGGCTGCTGAGAGCCGCGAGTTTAAAAAAGAGGACGAGGATCGAAAGAGGGAAGAATATCTATCGATGAATATACTTTTTTTTTATCCAGAGTTGTTCCGTATCTCGACGGTGTGATTCGATAATTAAATTTTGATTTACTTGTATCAACACGTTTTGACGATAACCGGTAATGAATTAGCTCGTAAGAATAATACAGGCAATAATCCGGCTACAGAATAGAATCGTAATTAACACGGGACAGCCGGTAGTCAAGGGTTAATATTAATTAAGTAAGACCAGACCGTCGAGAATAGGCCGCAGCATGAGGTCCACACCTAGTGGCTTCCTATAAGTATAAGCCGCATTATTAGACCCGCGGAGATTATCTCCCGGGATAATTTGATTCAGATATAAGTCGGATAAGATTCAGGAAGCGAGCCTGCATGAGGAACTAACCTCCGATCTCTAACCCTGGATCGCGATTAGTTTCGAATTGAAATACGACAGGATAATTGAAATATATATCAAACGATTTCGCTATTCTCGTATATTTTTATCGAATTCTGCCGTTTTTTTTTTTTCCTTTTTTTCTTTTTTTTTTTTTTCTTTTTCTCTCCGTCTTCTTCGCAATTTTCATCGGGTGAATCACAGCGAGTCTCCCACGGACTAATAACAGAGCTTATGTTTTATCAGAGGTCGTGTTCTTCGCGAAGGAGATAATATAAAAACGCCACGCAACCGGAGATGTCATAGCTGTGTCATTACGATCAATTATTCAGTCGCGAAGCGGACCGCCAGGCCTTTGCATCATGGTATTGCCGGAGGGGTTGTAAAGCTTTAACATAACAGACGAGAGTATGATCGACTACCATTATCGCGACTTGCGAATATTTTCACACACAAGCTTAGCCGTTATTGAGTTTGATTCAACATTCGACTCGCATATGTAATACACGTTGCAGAAAATCCAACGTCTCATTTTCTACCCCCCTATTCTTTTCTTATCAGCTCATCTCCTGTATTTCCTGGATATTCAAAGATTCACGAATCAGCTAATTTTCTCTTCACTTTTCTCAAATTTTTCCATGCAAATACATCGCTGCACGGTTAAATCAGCGTATATGTATTCTCCTTTCCTTCGAGTATTTTATTCTTTCTTTTTATTTTCCTGTTCTTTATTAGAATAATTTATAAATAATGCAAATTGATTCCGAAACATGGACCGAAGCTTATTATCAACGAGCGGTTAAAATAGCTATACGCGACGTTGAGCATTAATAGGACGTACCGTATATAGGTAGTCAGCAGATCATTAATAACCCGGAATGAACAAAGTATATTTTACGCGTTCACACGTCTAGAACGAAATATATAATAAAAGAGATAACGCACGTGAGAGTATCAACCGTTAATGATATTTTTTCTCTTTTCTCTTTTCTCTCTTCTCTCTTCTCTCTTATATTTTTTCTTTTCTCTTCTTATTCTTATACAATAATTAATTTATCGTAGCGTCACGTTCTATACACCTATACTGGTAGCATGTAGGTATAATGGCTATCATTTTAATCCATCCCATTCAATGCTGGGCTGCCCTGCGCCGTGTGGGATCTGGTACATTAATTTGGCAGTACCGTTTTCGAATAATGATACCGACCGACTTACGCAGGTCTAAAGCTAAAGCTAATGCTCCACGACATGCGCTGATGCGACTCTACTACGTCGGAGTGTTAATAAAATGAATTATTACCGTTCCCCCGTTCTGACCATATGTTTCCTTCTATACTCTACACTGTAGCTCGTTTATCACCGCGAGTAATAAAACATATTTTCAATCTTTACAATGGTTCACGGTTTTTCGTATTAACCGTCGTCCGAATTCTTTATCTCTCTATCCATACTACGCTAAAGAAATCCCCGTACAGCCAGACTCGTGTTTCCCATTATTCTTTTGATTCTGACGATTTGTATAGGAAAGAATTGTGAATTATGGATTTGGAAGAAAAACGATCGATACTCGAATCGTTTTAGATCGATCCGTTTCGAGATAATCCAGAAAAACGTGCGACGACTAGACTTGACTAGACTTGAAATATATTGATATTTCTATACCCCATTGATACATTTGAAATTCGCGGTAGGTATTATTCGACTCTTCCGACTCTTCGTCGACCATTATTTTTTTATTTTCCTTTCTTTTTTTTTTTTTATCACTTTAAACGGTATGAAATTGCGTTCAATGAAACCTCTGGGGGCGAGATAAGTCTCAATTGAGCTTAAGGAACCCTATACACGACATGTGCATCACATGTGTTGCTTCGAGCCACGACGTAGCGTGACACAGTCGTATATACTTGTCGTACAAATAGCAGATATCTGTACGAAAGAAAAGAAAGAAAAGAAAGAAAAGAAATAAGAGAAATAAAAAGAAAAGAAATATATAAATGATCGGATAAAGTTCCTTACCTTGTTCACACTCGTCAATGTCCTCGGAACAATCCAATCCTTTGTATCCACTCGCACATGAGCAGGTGTACGATCCGTTGATGGGACTCGTGTCACATATCGCGCCCTGGTGACAGGGGTTAGACGTGCAGGCATCGTCGAGGTGGCAAAGTAGTCCTGTAAATAAAACAAAACATTTATAATAAGAAATGTAATAATTAGCGATAGACGACGAAGAACGTCCGAGTCTCCATATATATATGTATGTATGTATGTATGTATGTATATGCATGTCCGTCTGTCATTCGGAAGAGACCAGCACAGCCCCTCTCTCTCTCTCTCTCTCTCTCTCTCTCCTATATCTGTACGCGTTATTATTCTGGGACGAAGAAAAGTGTCGATATAACCAAACACGGAGACCGCGATGTGCCAAACATAGGCATCATTAGTACAGTAAAGAATGAACTATTCTCTCACGTAACGGTTGCGGTGACAAATATCCCTATTCGGTTCCCGTTGAACGACTCAAACTCATATTAGCTAAGGAAAATGAAATATAATTGGAAAAATCTTGTATATAATATCTGGTATGACTCTCTGGTATCCAGCCCCATATATACAATTCACTCATTTGATACAATTCCTTTAATTTCAAGAACCTTTTCTCGATAAGCTAATAACGTCTCGTGTAGTATAGGTACTACATACATTATGTCCGGTTTTCTAGTTAATCATCTGAGATCCGCGACGAGAGACTTGCTGCAGCTGTACAGTTTTCTTTCCTGGTATTGTTTCACGATTGTTTAGAACTCGGGCTAACCACACTGTCTC
The DNA here is from genome assembly GCA_963966615.1 of Tenthredo amoena. Classification (NCBI taxonomy): domain Eukaryota; kingdom Metazoa; phylum Arthropoda; class Insecta; order Hymenoptera; family Tenthredinidae; genus Tenthredo; species Tenthredo amoena. Next base: position 4,982,149 of record OZ016482.1, on the reverse strand, counting down.
GAACTACACGTATGTAATCATTCAATTAGCCTATGCTAATGCTTGAATGGGGGGGAGGTTCGCGCTCGAGTTGCAAAGACGAAGGGAATAATAAGAATTAATTAAGTCTAGCTAACGCTCGGCTTGCACCAGCGATTTACTCTCTCGCGATATAGAATCCGATTGAAATCTATTCTTTTTTTTTTTCCCCACTAATTATTCAGAAAATTTTCGTAATTATTGTTCGTTTTTAATAAACGTCGAGAAAATGATCAAAAGGTAAAAAAAATATGTGACAAATTCTATGCCAGAATGACCGATACCGACGAAAGAAAATCACTGAATGAAAATAGCCGCGATTTTAGATATACTTACCAGTTTTCCCGTAGGTACACTGACAATAGAAACTTCCAACTCTGTCGATGCATGTCGCACCGTTGAAACATGCGGCACCCGCGCAATCATCGATGTTGATACTGCAGTCAGTCCCGGTCCACCCGTTGACACAAATGCACGAATAACTACCGTGTGAGTTTGTGCAAGTTGCTCCATTGTGGCATACCGATGGCCTCAACGAACACTCGTCGACGTCAATCTCGCACTGGATTCCAGTAAAGGTGGGAGGACACTGGCATGAATATTCGTTAACGTGATCGATACACGTGGCACCATTTTGACACAAATTACCGGGACAATCGTCGATGTTCTCTTCACACTTTTCACCCCGAAAACCTGTAACAAAATAAATACGAATATGAATATTAGGAGCAGGAATATCGTTGGATTTTTAAACCGAGGTATTTGGTATTGGACGAAGTAATTCTGGGCGCTTGAACAGCATGAACGGTGTCGTTCAATCGTGGCTAAGCGGATTGAACAGTTACGACCGATTGTAAGGGTCGTTAGTGAGACACGCCCGGCGATTTTGCGACCGGATCACGTCCTCGCAGGGCCCGTTTTCTCGCCGACAAGACAATCTCCTCCACGTATCTTGACCTCCATCGAGATCACCTCACTCCCCGTACGTCGCCCCCTCGACAACAACTACTTCTTCTGCTGCTTCTTCTTCGGAAATAATTCCGCGCTATTAGACTCAGCCTCCCGCGCTACATGACCCAAGATTTACTACGGCGAACCGCGTGATTATGATTAGGCAAACCCTGTGTGAGCTCGTTTTCCGCCAATACGTAGTACGTAGAATAAAAGATGAACCGCAGTTACCTATTTTCTTCGGTTTTGCATACAGAGCTACGATTCTGTTTCGATGGTATTGCGACGATTCCGAAATTCTGAATAACGCCCCTATATCGTACTGAATTGTCAAATTCTATAGAGGAGCTACAGATCCGAACCAGAGTCACTGATCCAAGCTAGAATTTCGAAAGTCTACTTCGCGCCTAATTGTAAGCTCGCTCGAAGCGGACACAACTCTGACTTCTGGATGCAAATCAGAATTTCATTACATGCACAATCCTTCGCACCTCCGAGTCTTCGGCGAGACCTCGTAGAATAAAACCAGCTTTTGCTATTCCGCTTCGAGCGGTGCGATAGTGATAGAAAAATGTTTTCGGTTGACCAAGCCGGCGAAGAAGACTGTAGATGATGAGGTTGCTCATGATAGGGCATGAGGAGGAGTGTGGAGGGAATGAAAACAACGTACCATGACGCCCGTGATAATCGGCGTATCTTTTCTAAAGGCAATTCAAATATTTAGATAGCGGTTAATGGATTCGCGACGGTTCCGCGTGACCTTGTCTATGCAAGTATACCTCATCTATTACATAATCGAACGTGGCTCGGGCAGCGAAGGGTCAACGACTTGTATCGGACGTTTTCTCACTTTCCTGCGGTGGAATTCCTCGCTATATAGAAACTATCGCCGTATTCTGTGTCACATGAACAACTCGAAAGGTACTTTGCCTACTCCACGATACCTAGACAACTTTGCACGGGTGTGGACAGCTCAGTTATATATATATAGTCTATGAGAGTTTCGTTTGTCATAGGGCACGGGCACCGTGGTTCAATTAAACCCGCTTCCGATATACCTACGCACGGTTACAAAATCCTATCTTAAGCTTTACCGTCTCATGCAAAAAGAATCTTTCGAAATGGAGAAGCGGCGAATGGAAGTAGCGAGAGTGAGATCGTTGACACCATGTGAATTACACATACCTATATACAAAAATAGTCCAATTAATGAAAGCGAACGCGGAAAGGGAACGAGAACAATCCCACATTGCAGCGAACGCAACGAAGAGAGGAAGCGGTCCGACCGCAAGACGTCGTTGATAGCACGCGCGGGTGTACGCGCGATATCTGAGGGCTGGTCGACCGAGCGATATGGTATGGACAACGCCAATCAGGAGGTGATAGCCACGTGGGAATTGTCTGCGACTACATCCTCGGTCCGCCGCCTTCTCAGACGCCCGATGATAATGAGAACCGCGCGGAGCTAATTACTGTCGTACTTTCACACTTTTTCTTTTCGATAGAGATATACTGCGCAGCACTATGTGTTCCGACGTGATATGTGCTGTGTGCTGTGTGCTGTGTGCTGTGTGCTGCCGCTTTTGCTGTGCACAAACGAGCGCACGGTAATCAAGTCTTGTTACGTATACCCACCTATACGTCTCGCGGATGCCACCTTGTAACAATGAATCGCGCGATTGCACGGTATAATTTGTCGACTACTTCGGGCTAACGAGATACGCGGTGCTAACGTTGATTATGAACAAGTCGGAATCTATAGAGAGTAACGGAGTAGGGAGAGGAAGAGGTGTACGTGTTTCGTTCGTTTCCGTTTTTCTAAATTCCTTCCACTTTTATACTTCCCGAAATATCGTATCGGCTTTCAATCGCTTTCAGGCTTCGCGTCGGCCAAACTTTGAACAGACTTGCTACGGTTTTCTTGATCAGGTGTATAATGTCCTGTATTGGAACACGGGCTGGTCAATTCCCTCGAATCCAGCACCGGGTCCCACCGAGCTATGTGAATTTCTTGTCCTAACAATCCGGTAACTTGATAGCGAAGCCTCGACGACCGCCGAATCACAACCCGGTACAACCACCTGCATGGCGTTAAGGAGGAAGTCAACTTCGTTATACCCACGACCTGTTAACCACCGGATTCTGTCGTTTGGAGTAATTTTCATAAAATTGAGGTGAAAGATCGAATAGGGTGGAAACTATATTCGTCGTGCGACTATATCTGCGCATTTTTTCACACAGAAGGGTAGGTATAAGCGGATGCGTCTTCAACTTCATTTCCCGATGCATAATGTAGGTAAATTTTCATATCTTTGACGCTCCAGCCACTCTAAATATTAGCTCTTTGAACAAAACGGAACGAAAATGGCTTCCGCCACCTCTTAGAGTTTGCACGCGTGTCCATAAGCGATTGCGTAGCAAAGTAGTACATGACACCATATGCACCGCATCAAGGATACATCGGGCGAGTTCATTGAATGGTAACTACAAGCTAGTGTGTACATACATCGCTGCACACGAGTAGCGAATGAATAGACCCGGATTTCCTAGTGGGATTGGCATCGATCGGTAACGATTCAAATATCGCGATTTTCAGGATCAGGTCAGTCAGTCACTTCATTAGCTGAAAATTGCGAATCTGAAGCGTTTCTTTGTTACTATCTTTGAATTTAGCCGGGAAACATGAGCGTTCGAACGACATGGAGAGAAGCGCGCATCGTATACACATATTGCATCGTACTCGACGCGACGTACGTTTCGTTCATATCTCTTACAAGTTAGCCATACGTTGTGTATATACATGGACATTTTTATAGAGGGACGCACACGCGCGTGGAAGGGTTTGGCTCACGAACCACAATTACAGGGGGGACCGCGTTGATTTATACACCGTATAGTATAGCCCCTCTAACCCCTGATCGTAGTTCCTTGATCGCTTGGCTAGCTCGCTCGCTCGCCCACGCACCAGATTCTCTATAGAACCACAACGACTATCTCCCTTCAGCTAATATTCGAATGAATGCAGCTGAAGAAGAGGGCAGTTTCGTTCTGGGAAGCGGTCAGCTTATGGAAATAAACCCGCATGTTATTAGCGGAGGGACGCACGGTGCGCCGTGTCCTTTCCCTCGAACCTCACTCAGCCCCGAAGAAAGTACAGAATGTCCTGACTGAATCATGCTCCTTAATAAACGATTTAAGGTCCGAGGAGTCAATTTTTCCGAACCAAAGAATGAAGAAAAAATGATAAAAAAAAAAAAAAAAAAAAGAACAGAAGCTCGCCGCAGCCGCCGATTCGGTCCGTTCCTTTTCTTGCGAAAAGGAATGTTTCCAAGAGATTTCAAGAATCTGGTAAACGAGCTGAAATTAGCTACGGCCATAATCGATTTCATTCACCCGTAGAATCATCACCACCACCAATGGAGCCATGTGTGCTCACACAGACGTCTATATAACTCGTAAACGGGCGCACGCCCGCCGAGACAACTCTCTGCACCATCAAGTATTTCGATATTCATCGGTCGACTGTGTGCATGGATATCCGTCACAATCTAGTAGCAATTTAGCATGTGGTGGTGCATAGGCCCACCCGCTCAGGCCCGAAGACCTGTCCAAATATTCTGCCGCTTAGAACGTGGCTGTCTGCTAGGTGGTTCGTCCCGTATTTCTCACTTGGAGATAGAGATTGGAGAAAGAGAGAAACAGACGCTCGCAGCCTCATCGGTACATTGGAGATACAGACGATTCCCTTTCATCAAAGTTTCGTAGATTTTCGAACGGAAAAAGACTCGGCGGAAAGTTGAATTGTTTTGGGCTACGATTCGCGTGGGGCGATGTACGATACGCCAGTTTTCGGAATGGCGAAAGAAACGGGCGTCCTTTTTCCCGGCCCTGAAGTGCCTGAGCACCCTCGTCGTCGAATCGAGAGAGCCTCAGAGCTCGCTAGTGCTGCGGTGTTGATCGGTGTCTCCGTCAGCGTAGCTGCTCACGGGCTATTCCCTCTCTGTTTAAGAGGTGTGGCAACGTCGCGAGAGCGGGTGTGCGTCCCAGAGTCCGGTGGTGGGGACTGTGGGAAAATTCTCATGCCGCCGACTACGCTGCACAGTGCTTCTCATCCGATTAGGGCCCTAAGCGAGCGTACGGAGATCTGCGGGCCCAATTATGAGAGCCTGGAACGAACCGAGCCGGGAACTGTAAAGCCAGCGGCCTATTTCAGCGGCGGAGCTTCTTTTCCATTCATCGATTTCACCTTTTATCACACGATTATCAACCTGCGGTAAATTTCCAGCGAGAAATGAGAACCGCTTGTATCGCAGGCCAACATTCGAGGCTGCAACGAAGAGGCAAGCAAACTTGGGGCCCGTGCGCCCAGCCGCGCCGGCGTGCCTCATGAGCCACGAAAAACCAGCGGGGTCTTTACGGCCGCAATGCGGCGGGTTAAGGCGGGAGCGAGATGGCCTCGACGGGATACGTACCGAAAATAATTTATAACCCTCTAGCACGTCGGCGAAGACGTAATAATCATTTAACCGGAGGAGACCTTGTTGCCGGGAGACATATAGGTCATATGGTGTTACAGGTAGTATTCAAACCTGTATATATATAGCGATGTTAGAGTGTGTAAAGGAATCGCCATTTTATTTTTTTCACTCAAGTCCGAAACAATGCAAATGATCTCAGAAAATTCGTCGGTGTTTTGTGTTTAGTCAAGTTTTTCTAGCCTGCACTTTTCCTTAGATCAGACCGTACTGAATCCTTGGACCGTTTAGTCCGGATTTGAAGTCAAAATACGGAATTTCAGACGATAGGCCCATTGTGCGTATCGACATGAATCTGGTAACGTTTTTAATTAGAGTTTGAAATTAGTGGCCCCAAAAAACTTTCATTACTTATTTTTAAAAATTTTGGTACGCCACAGGGACCCGCGATTTATAATTTTCGTATTTCGGTTTCAGTATCGTTTCAGTTTCGGTATCTGGAATCAACGACCTGAAAAACCTCTCCTGAGTGAGTTTCGAAAAGATCGGATCACAGGAAAATTGCAGGCTCCAAAAAGTTGATAGATACAGAGCTCATCCTGTGGGAGGACTCGTTTTGTGTGAAAAGGACTAACGTTCAGAGAGTGGCGGGGGTGTGAAAGAAAGAAACAAACTTCGACTCTCTTTCAAACACCCCGAGCCACGTACCGATAATAAGTATCCGATTGTCGCATGGACGCGGGAAACTATAAGAGTTAGAGTATTGCTTCAACGACTTTGTACAGGCTTCGTAAGAATAGAGTAGAGTGACGTATTGTGGGATCGAATTTCCTCGAGGTTTGGTTCGTCAGTACAGGCGCGTAAAATCCCTTGAGAACGACTATCCCCGGATGAAAGTTACCCATTCGTTCAATAAACTAGCTAATTTATCGCTTTGTAATTGACGGTTTTGTAGTTTCCATCCTATCCTAAGTTCTATTATCACGATCGTATCACACGTCTGACGTTAGGCTCCTAGCCCTCTGCGCGACGGACCCGACCAGGGAATTATGTGGGTGTATATTTCTTTGGTTCTTTCTTAAATCTCGTATCCGAGCTCTCCTTCTTCTCCCAAGTACCTTATCCGTAATAGGAGGACCTCTCTCCTCTGATCCTCAGCTCTGAAACTTAAGATTTTAGGCTCTCGTATAAGAGGCGACATTCCTTTATCCGCGCGAGTATCGGATAAGGCCAATTTGAATAGGCATTGACGAGAGCACGAAGCCCTTGGTCAAGATCAACGCCGAAGATACACCAGGCCATAGAATAAGATCACCCCTTCTCTAACTCTCACAGCCTACTTCTGGTTCTCTTCTTGTTTCCTCAGTTTCCATATCCAATCCGCTCGATGTGGTTTTCGAATTCCGCAGTTTTCTCATCCCTCCGAGAACCGCCGTCCAGTTTCGAGGGCTGAGAACTCGGTTTAGTCTCTTAAACACTTCTCGAGCTCCATATAAATTCCTCGAGAATCTGGAGGACTGCTTACCTATCAGGATGTGAAGGGATACGCTGACGAGTTAATTCGAAGGATTAGGTATATATAAATGTTCTTTGTCGTACGGTGTGGTGAGCGACAAGCTATCGAACCAGGCTCCCAATTAACGATGATTCCTCGATAGCCCGGAGCGTTTTCGAAGCCGGTTAACCAGCTGCCCCTTCCTCTAATTTCCCAGCCAACAATCCAATTGCGCGAACGCTTCGGCAAACACTGAGCCCATTGATTGTCATTGAGGAATGGAAGCCGCATGACGAGACCATTGTTCGAATGCCAAGATCCGACGGCGTATCTAATAGCGTATTGTCGTCTTCACTCTTCTTATAGGGTCTATCCCGGACTTTTGAACCCACTGAGAAAGATAGAGGACATACAAGAGCCACAATAGGAGTCGATATCTTATGCCCGAGCAGAAGCAGGGGACTGGCTATCTCTGCTCCCTACCTGTTCGAGTTACGCTGACATCGAGACTTTGGGAGTCTTACGGAGCCCCAGGCGGGCGAAACACTTGTTGATTTCTCGAGAACGGAGACAATGTTACACCTGTTGCAGAACCGCAGTGCGTGGAGCGCGAGTTTCCTGCAGACCCCCGAAGGGTCGTTAATGTTATTTTAATTTTTATTTTTTTTTCTTCTTCTTCTTTCTGTCCACCTGAAACACGTCTTAACGAACGGGAGGTAGTCGTCTCGAGTTACGCTTGATCCAGATTACGGAGAACGATGATGAATTTCAGTTTGCGCAAGGCAACGTCCGAGGATATCCATAGCTGCTCGTAAGTCGAGGGTATTCTCATATTTCAGTGCGAATTAATGAAGAAACGGTCGCAGGTTACACGCGCGCAGAGTTATGCCGTCATTCGCCATAAGAAGTATAGAAGAAGAAGCGATAGGGAAATTTTTATTCCCAACTCGAACAGCCCTCCGCATCTTATACCTGTGTACTACCACGTACCTACTCCAATCTTATTTCTTGAACGCGCGACAAGATGAAGAACGAAGAACGAAGAACGAGAGAGAGAGAGAGAGAGAGAGAGAGAGAGAGAGAGAGAGAGAGAGAGAGAGAGAGAGAGAGAGAGAGAGAGAGAGAGAGAGAGAGAGAGAGAGAGAGAGAGAGAGAGAGAGAGAGAGAGAGAGGAACAAGAGTGCAAGATCACGGTCGCCTTTATCTTCTTCTTATACCAAGAAGACTATTCAGCACCAAGAGCCGAAAGACTCCTCTCATATGAGCTTGGAGACTCGAGTATATGGTACCTGAGTAAGTGTATTGTGTGTGGACTTTTTTTCCCTTCTTTATTTTCATCCTCGTAGGTGCAGTTATGTAGGTATGTAGGTACTACGTCTCTATACACACGCTCACTTAGCGTATGCATAGGGCATATCTATAAGAATACCGAGGGAACCGCAGCCTCGGGACTAAGACCTCGACCAACGTCGAGTGTATCAAGAGAATATGGAGAAGGGGGGCGTGGGTGGACCGTGATCGTGATTTACATATATGCGTACCCCATACGTTATTTACGACGCCGATCATCCAGCATCCAACACATCATCTCCACGTGAGATGAGACCCGGGTTCACTGCACCCTTCATCTCGCAGGTCTATCGAATTTTTCGTCCCGAGTCAACGAGCGCTATCTCTCTCCTATCGTATATATGTAGCGCCTAACCGTCGCGGCCTCGTCCTTTATAGAAACGAGACGAGTATCGAAAAAGCTTTGTTTAATATTCTTTTAGAATTTGATTACTGCAACACGTGAAGACTAATTTCTAGACGAGCCTGTCAACGCTTTTGATACCCGCTACCACGTATCGCCTCGCTAGTCACTGACCGTTCATTAACCCAAGGGCCAGAGATAATTATTTTAAATCCCACTAATGGCTATTGATAGCCTGGCGTTGGGTTATTCAAAGTGATTTCAATGGAAATCAGTTACGCGATTGTCCTAATCATTTTTAAAACTTTTGTTACCGCGGTGGTACCGCACTGTGTCGGATACGAAGTGCGCTTGGGAAATCCCCGTGATATTTAAATCAGTCGTTGAATACGAACGACCGATAGCGATGGTGAAATTTCCCCGATAAAATGGGAATCTCTGAAAATTGTTTCAGATTTTGATAAAGGAAATTATTTTTTCACCTTAAGAAGCTCCCTCCCTCTCCCTCTCTCTCTCTCTCTCCCTTTCTCTTGGGACGCGGCCTCACTTAGCCGCAACTCGACCCTTCAAAATATTTTACCGGACCTGTCATAGCGCGACGCTTGGGTCAACGAGAAATAAAAAATATGTTAATTCGGACTCGCGGGTCGCGGGCGACGCCCACACGAGTAGGTATGGATGAAACGGACGACGTTCTAATAGACCCGGCGTCTACCGGTGCCCTGGCGTTATGTTAATAAGCCGCGGGAAGATAATTACTTATTAACAAAGAGAGAGATAGACGAAAAGGTGGATCCATTAACTGGAGAGAGAAGAAGACCTCTCGAGGTACGCGAAACTGAACCGTCCGAAAGAAAATTGCTTCGATATCGATATTCGAAACGGATAGAGGTACTCGAAACACTCCAAGTCCTCGCTCTTCGGCCTCTAGCACTTAGCTCCGGATCGGTTCGGGATAATCGAAACAATCAAGGATCTATCTTCGAGCTTACGGACCTGGGGAACGGAGCATAGCGTCGCGGCGCGGCGGCGTCGTCGTCGACATGCCGATGAGAGGGCGTCGGGGAATAAGAGTTCGACCATTGCGCTGGCTGGCTGGCTGGCTGGCTGGCTGGCAAGGCGAGACTAAATCATGGGAAGTATATTCGTGAGAGTACCGGGACCGGCTTTGAACCAACCCCATCGTGGACAAGGAAATATCACGGATTCTAGAACGGGATAGAAAAAGACAGACAGATAGATAGGCAGATACGTAAGGGGTTCGGGAGGTTCGACATATCAGCCCGCGGTGGTCACGAGTCCTGACTCAGGTTGGCTCAAAGTGGGTGGGACCCTCCGCTTCGTGATCCTGGTGCTTTGGTCCCTCTCTATAGTTCTCTCTCGATAATCCTGGTGGCCTAGGGCAAGCGAAGCGAGGCGAGGCGAGGCGAGGCGAAGCAAAGCGAAGCAGAGCTAGGCGTACCGCGAATAACCGTGTCTTTACCAGGTTTCGTGATGTCGAACTACGAAGAGCTAAATAATCCCTCTTCGGGATGAAATTAATGGACCAAAGACTGGTTACAGAATCACTCCGTAGACGGGATGCGGGAGAGAAATGTATCGGTGAGTAGAATGAACGAACTTTTAACCGAAGTAGAACTATTTCCCGTCTCCACCACCGCGAGATCGACCTCTTCTTTCGAACCGGGTTCACGAGGTGCGTGATGCACGGTGTACCGCGTTTCCGAGGAGGGCCCCGAGGCCCTGAAGAAGAGAAGAACCGGGGTCGAGCAGCGTTCTTCTTGTCGGTAGGCAGGTAGGTGTATACTGTATATCCATGCGCGGGAAAAACGAATGTATGAAAATAAAAGAAAATTGTAGACCGTGACTTGCGCCGGGTAAGTATAAGAGATAAAAGAAAAGGTAACGAAGAAGAACTTTGTTCTGAGGTAAACCAACATCGCATATATATATACGTGCGTTATAACGTCCGTATACATATATAAAAGGGCAAGAAAACGCGGAGCGAATCGAGCGGAAATTGTCCGAACTTTTTCATCCCCTCTTTATACCTTTTTCACGTTTTGTACTACCTTGGCCTCGGCCTACGTTCCTCGCATGAGAGGTACGCGTCGTTTCGACCCCGAATACCCTTTACCTCGGAAATTTATGGAGATCCGAACGGGAGCTGATCTCTACGCCAAATAACGGATCAGAAGGGAGCCGAAACGTTCGCAAATTTCATCGCCCGTCTTTCCCATCAGTTTTCAATAACTTCCCGGATATTCCTCCGATTTCTTATCTTTCCTAAAATCGCGAATCGGATGACATAAGCTAGCGGCAAAGCCGATTTCTCCGACCGGCCGGTTAATTTGCATAGAACAGCTACCGATCAGGGCGGAGGCGATACCGACTTCTGTATGCTGTTTTCTCGTTTGAATATGTGGAGCTGCTTCTAGGGTATCTATACGTTGCGGCACAAACTAAAGTGACTAAAACCTGTCCGCAGATTGCACGGGTGCGTCCCGTCGAAGTAAGGAGGTTATCCTTGGCTGAACACCCGTTGAATATCGGCGTCGCGACGTTGCAGCCGTTCACCGATGAATAAAAAACTAAATAACACCGTTCTATGCTAACCTGGTTACACTGTTACCTCTACATGCATGTATAGTTACTAGCTCGCGATTCTACCGGATAACGAGACCGCGAGCGAGCTCACCTCTTCGTCGAGGAAACCGAGTGTGTGGGAATTGTATTAAATAATAAATATCCTTACCTACTCCATGGAGGATAATGTTCCAATCGTCTATCGAAACATTTTCAAATTTCAATCATGTAATTGACATGTCTTGAAAATGGAAGTAATAAGCTGTGAAAAAAGTTAGTCGCTGTATGATGTTGCTTCACGTTCTAAACGAATTATATCAAAGGTGGTTCCTTTTTTTATTTCTATACTCGTCCTGAAAGTCGATAAGGTGTTTTATTATATTGGTACAGAAACGTTCGGAGTATCGATATATGATAATGGATGGTAGAGTCTAGCCACAGGCAAGGAGTGCCGGAGCTGTCTGAAATCTGAATAGTATATTGCGCCACTATATGCGCCTTTATACCTAGTCGAAAGATTGTTACCGCCGGCAAAATCTATTACCACAAGATCACCTCGAGTTATTGATGATACCAATTTGTTCACGGCGAGATAATTGCGGTAAAACTTTCGTAATATTAATGATCAGACCGCGAATCGGTGCGGTGACGAGATGGAAATATATCTGACAATATAAAGGGACCGAAATCACATTTTTCCTTTACGTTTACCGAAAGGAATGTAATTCGAATTCGATAGAATTTATCCTATCAGATTTTTCAATTCTCTTTTCAAAAAATTCTCCTCAAAATTCTACTAAAATTCAACTCAACTATCAATTTGATTTTTCACTCGGAATAGTTGACAAACTCTCTCAAAACGGACATAACTCAAACCTCTAGTTGCGAATTGGAATTTCATTGCATCCGCTGCAATTCTATCCGAACGAATATTACGACCGGTGTACGTATACATATATGTACGCATATACATACCGCGTGGAAAGGTATAAGCATTACAATTTACCTAGGTTTATTTATCACATTAACTCGCCGCTGGGTACTTTCAGTGATATCAGAGTCTACCACCCGCGCGATGTAATATGTGACTTTTTTTCCCCTGGAGTAAATCACATACGAGCGTAAATATGTTTCACTATAATATGGATGAATAAACGAAGTTGCGGGAAGTTTGAACGCCGACTCTAAATATATATACCTATATGTGATACCGGACGGTCGTTAGACTCACAATTTTTCGTATATATACCTAATTACGAAGGATGGGACTTTTTAATTAGGATAATCTATAAATAGAAGAGGGACGATTATGTTACAGGTACGAAGCGTGGAGTTTCGAAGCCACGAGTCCTCCTTTCCACTTTTCGAAGCATCATTGGATCTCGTCTTATAGTTTTCGATTATGCAAATGAAGTTGGCCCTAACTCGATCCGAAAGGTTGGGACGCGCAAGAGACACGTAGACCAGGTAATATCGGATTACTTTATAATCCACGAGAGACATAATTCGGTAGCTGAGGACAATAAAACTCCGAAATTTCCATAATCGTAATAAAACACTAATCGAGAGTCTTTTCTATATTCCTGTCTCCTTAATAAGGAATAAAGTTCCCATATCTCTTTTATACCTAAAGCAAAGCCTCAATTCTCAAATTGAATCGTGTATGCGCAAAGCTGATTCCATTCCGAGAGACTAAGATCAATAATTCCTCGTCCACGCCGGATCCACTCAGACGTCTATACCCGATCCATAATCCTTCTAAAGTCCTAGATATTACCGATAAATTTGATTCAATATACGGAATACTTATCTACCATATTATCTGCCCGTTTGTTGTACCAAAGCTATAGGGTAAAGGTTATTATATTCCCGCAGATAGGTATAAACCGCCTTATTAGTAGCAGAACATTGGTATTAGATAAGATTGGGAAAAAGGTTAAAAATAAAAGTAAAGAAAATGTGTAGAAAATGGAACCCGCTAGCAGCGCATCTAATTGGAACACGATTCTGACCCCGAAACCCAAGATAGTGGAATAAGCTGGTGACTTGGTTTGAAAATAAAGGTTAGGCAAGCAGCAAAGGGCTTAGCAGGCATTTGAATCTCGTTAAGGGGCATTCAGCCTGGCAGGAGGGCCATGCAGGATGTAGGGAGTTGACTTTTACTTTTTTATTTCATCTCTTTTTAAGATCATAGCCAATGGACCCGCGGATCTTGGGAGTCAACGAACACCACCAATAACGACCGCGCACCCAAAAATTTTCTCAACAATTTCTAAACACTTACAAAGATCTGTAATTAGATGTATGATAAATCCGAGGAAAGTATACCTACTTCGAGCGATAAAAATCTACGAATTTTAAAACGTAAATTTCATTCGCGTGTGTGTGAATTAAATTGAGATTACAGTTTTATCGGTACAGCCTAACTTCACCCTGTCAGAGCCGAGACCTCACGTTTTACGTTCTCATTTATATTTATAGCTAAACACGTGGGTAGGGACGTCAATTTTTCAAACGAAATAGAATCGCAGTCCCACCTGTCCGTGCAACTCGCGATCGTAAGAAGCTCGTAATTAATGAAGATATATATCGCGTTTAATTGCTGTCGCAGAGAGCAAAACATTGTCCACTGCACCGAGTATCTCGTCCTGGTGCTAGAACCACGGAGGCTGGGGTTAAGTAAGCAAGGTCTAGACCCGAGAGGAGAAAATGTCTTGTAAGATATCTGCATCTTGGAAGTGGCGAGGTTCGAGGAGGAGCGGTACCTACATATACCTATGTGTATATATAATATATATAGTGCATTAAATCAGATCGACGCGACCATTTCTGTTCCATGAAATAGTCGCGTTTATTAATTCCCGATGACAAAAAAGTACAAAGTTAATTGAATTATCCCAAATTTGTGCCCCAGGGGTTACGGTAGTCGCGTAGGGACTTCGACGCGGAGACTTTTACCGCGTGATCATCTCGATACAAAATGTCGCCTCCGTGAGATGTCGGTATTTTTTTTTTTTTTTATGAGACGAAAATTCGTCATTTCTCGATCATTCGTTCACCAAATGCGATGATATAGTGCTCAAAATGTGTGGTTTGTCACCGCCGAGTGGCTAAATATTTCAAAAGTGCAATAAATCGAGCACATCTGTGAATTTTTTCACGATTTCTCTGATGATAACTGAATCTGTAAAAAAAAATTGCAGATTTTCCAAAAACGAAATACTCGGACACTTTCTGCCGAACCGAAGCAGTCATCCCTGAAGTTTCGTCCCGAGTAGATGTGCGGTATCGGAGAAACTACGAATTGCGTTTTCGAGGTGAGCGGAGCGCGTATCAAAGCCCCTTAAGCGTTGGGAAGGCCCGATCGAAATATAGACCAGGGTTTGATAGATCGAGTGCAGAGTATTGAGAATGGCGAGCAATTAAAGAGCCACCGGTCACGTAGGCACGAGGTCAGAGTAAAGTTCATACGACGCTGAGGACAAGGGACTGAGACGACGAGGAGACGTCGTGTCGCTTTGCTTCAGGGCGACCCCTGCCTCGCGTCAGTTATACGGAAGAAATGCATACCGCGATGCTGCGGTGCTGATAGCGGGAAGAAATTATCCAACATAAATCGTACCGGTTATACCTACCTACCTTCCTATCTGCGTAGGTTGCTTTATTCTGGAATGACCGCGATTTTATCGCCGACCTAATGCATGCGAGTACGTTTCCTCTTGTAGGGTAATACCTAACAACGAACCATCATCGTAATATTATCAACAAATATGGAAGAAACGATGCTTTTCCGTCATCATCTTACCTTCGAATTTTCAGAGATTATGCTCATTTGAGAATATGCCTGTGAGATTACAGAATCTCTCCAGATTTGATCTACACCGAGAGGAAATCTTGAAACTATGAAGTCAGCTGCGCATGCGCGAGTTTCGTCGTCTGCTGAAGCAGGCTGGCCATCCCGAGTTTTAGCTGTAAAATTTTGTTTTTGGCACCGATGCAATTGATACAAACTTTCGAGGTTAAGATCTCAATGAACACTGCGGTAGTGATTCGGAAAGGCTTGGAAAGCCTTTATTGTTCAGATTGAAACTTGATGTTCCGAAAGAACTGTCGAGATTATTGAAAGGATTTGTTTTTTCCCAATTACGATTGAAAACCAGAGGTCTGATTGTAAACGATGGGTGCTTGGAAGAAACAAAGCGGCTAGGTGGGAACAGTTTATTAAACCGTGTTGATTCAATACAGTAGAAATTGAATTGAAATAAAAAATAACATAACCTCGATTGAGTACTTCACGCGCGAGAGTTCGACAGCTTCGCTTCATTTCCTGCGAGTTGGCACCCGTGTCTCGTAGGTGAAAATATCACCGCGGGACGATCTCACCGACCAATAAAATTCAATTATTTGGCGCATGCGCAGTCGACTGTATAGTTTCAAGATTTCCTCTCGGTACACTTTATCATAACGATTGTTCGAACTCTGTCAAAATCTTTTTTGATTGAAATCCAAAAACTTCTGTCTTGCACGACAATCATTTTTATCCATTTACGTAAGTGGGATTAATTTTTCTTTTATTCAGTTGATGGATTTCAAGGCTTTAATAATAATCAATCACGCTACTGTTGACCCGACGAAAAAATTATAATTTTTGCACCAGTTTTCCACCAGCATTAGTAGCTCTTTTCATTCCCTCGTATGTGAATCTGCTCATAATATCCTCCGTTCGTTAATTTTCCTTGAAATCGAATTAATGAGTATACGAAAAAATTATAGTTCCATGTTCGAATATGACTGAAAGTTTCAGCCATGGAACACAGAATTTTGGATTCGGTTCAAAAGATTGACGAAGGTCTCTTACGGTTGGAAGAATCATAATAAGAAAAAACATGAATCAAATCCGAAATTGTTAGAGTCAGACGTCGTTCTAGTTGGCCCGGAATGCCTCATAGGTTCTAGAATTCTATACACAACTAGAGAAATCAATACCTGCACGTTATGATTAATAAAATACAGCAAATTGATGGATATTAATTACACTGTTTGCGAGGTTGACGCGCGACACGCTGCGCACTTATATCGATACATTTCCGCACGCATATATCAGCTAACTCAATAGAGAAGAAAGCGTTAGAGGAACGGAACGGAAAGGAAAGGAATGGAAAGGAAAGGAATGTAACGTAATGCAATGGTAGGGAATGGAATGGGACGGAATGGCATGCCCCTATCGCAATTGCACGTTTCACGGGGACTCGCGGTAGGCCTTAAGGGGAACTATGGGTTTTATCGTTGCAATCAAGGGCAGTGCAGTAGAGTACAAGGAAGGCAATGTCGGTCTAACCATTACGCTTTGCCGTGAGCTTCGAGGAGTTTATGACCGCAGGTGCAGGTGCGTGTAAAGCCACGAAGCCAGAAGGATAATGGAAGTAAATAGAAAAGTGTGTATAGTATACCTAGATATACCGCGATTGATTACCACAGGCGCAAGATAAACAAAATGAAAACTAAAAATAAAGAAGGAAGAAAAAAATAAGTCCTTCGATTAATTCGCATTGATCAAATCCGTGATTCCGTGTTTCAAGAATTTCCTTCCGTCCAATTGAAACACGTAATACGGTAAAGGTTAAACCCCGACCCTTTCACATCGAGTTTAATAACGTTATAAAATTCTCACCAGGGTACAATGTGTAATACCTCTCGGGGGCAAGGCAGAATGTCGTTCTTACGGGGTCGGCGCTGTTCTCTTAACCTCTGTCAGTACCATCGCCTAGCTACTCCGCGTTCCCATAAAAGTTAGAGCACAGGACTGACTACACGTTTTATGTTCCGCAGCTACCATGCAGGTCTTCGCTACTGCGTTAATACCACCGCAGCGACCAGGAAATATAAACCAAACCGCGGCGATTATATCTGATCATGGCATTACATTCATTTTGATTTTTTTTCTTTTTTTTTTTTTGTCATCAATATTTAGCGATTCGTCGCGTTAATCGTTATTCGTGTTTTAGATGTCAAACGACATTCCAACGGAATTAATTAAGTGAGAAGTTTATGAACGAATTAACGAAAACCGAGGCACACGATGTAACCGGCGTTTATTTTTTTTTAATCATTTTCTGGTAAACCTCACGAAATGATATCCGTATAACTATAAGCGCGTACAACAAGCCCAGGTAGCTTAGCATCGTCGGTACAGTTACGAGGGACGCGGTTAGATCCCGGTGATAAAATAAAACGGCGATAAAAAATCCTGTTCCTAGGAAATGGCTGTGAGTATAAAGATAAGGGGTTAGGGATGAGGAGGAAGTAGAAGTGGAAGTAGAAGTTGAAACAACGTAGCTATGAGAAGAAAATCTGGCCACGAGTTATCCGGGCTCTTGTGGAACTTGTTTCACGAATTGTTTACCGCACGTTACGTTCTTTTATGTACCGGAGTTGAATGACCATTGTTTGAGGATAGCTACGACGAGAATCTCATATCGTTCGTCTGGTATAGCTCGTAGATCATACGACGTTTATATTGAACTGGGATGTTAAAAACGGTTAAAAATTCGTTGGAATATTTTCAATAGAATAGAATTGAATAGAAATTACCGAATTTATAATTCCCGATACGTCGAATATCTCGAATCAAGAATTCTCCTTATCTACCTATATAATAAACATAAGATGTGTCCCTGGTCTAGCCGTGTGCATAATATACCACGAAGAGAAAGAAAGAGGAGAAACGAAAAACGAGAAGGAAAAAACTAGAATTAGAAACGTGATGCATTCGCGGTCGAAAAATGGGACTAGGTACGCTTCAGAATCTTCATCTGCATCCCGGAGGATAAGATAAAATCTGTAACCTGATATGGTAATGAGAAAATATGAAGAATACAGCATCGAAATATATATATATGTATATATAGGTACACAGATGATATCTAGGCGAAAAGAAATAATAATAATGATAATAACTTTGTGCCCACTGAGACTGAGAAGTCAATGACTCCCTTTGTACATCCGTGCAGCACACACTGCATTAGTTCCTTGTAAGACGTGACGGGTTTGGGTGGAGCTTTGTATGGAGATGATCCGATCATCCTAAAAGATCCTGCCTCTCGGTTAATACCTATGAGATATCGTATGAGTATATACGTGATGTGGTCCACCGCAGCCTCGCTGCTGCACCGTCCGACATACGAGTATATATATATATATATATATATAGGTATACGTATAATGTAATGCAAGTATATAGCAACATTGCGTCGCGGTCCATTGTCAGATCCTTGGTAAGGGCGACGCGGTGCAGCACAGCTGGACGATATTTATTCACCCTAACGTGACCACGTGTATATACAGCTACCTACGAAATTTATCTATTTTTCCCTCTCATTCGATTTCAGCATCGATTACCTCCGATATGTGTAATGTGTGTATATGTATATATATATATATATGTATAACATATACATATATCCTTTTCCGAAATTTAAAACACAATTCGCTTCTCCCCTTGTCATTCCGCGCATAAACTCGCGTGTAAAACCACGTTGCTCTAACCAATATGTAATATATTAACGCCCACGCATGCTATCTACCCACTTTTTAGCGCCGGTTTAACCTGATCGTCTATGAGTATATACATGTATATAGGTATACACTACACGCGAACGGTAAATCGAAGGAGCATTTCGAAGAGGTGCGGCTCGATGTGATATAAATTTATACAAATTTTCATATTTCGTGTATATAATGTATCAAACATTTGCACATTTTATTTTTTTTTTATTTTACATAAAATAGATCCTCCCCCAAGATCAACTATATATTTCGATTCTAAAAGGTGGCATCCAGCAGGTAAAAACGCTTTTCTACAACTAGGATCTCTGAGGCTGCCTGCTGCACAGCGTTTCAATGAATTCGCACAAAACCGTTTAAGGAAGTGCAATACAACGTGTTGTACAAGCGTCCTCGTAGCTTCTTATTCTCTATTCATTTTCCCGCTATAATCCTTTCAGAAGAAGGAGAAGAAGGAGAAGAAGGAGAAGAAGAAGAAGAAGAAGAAACGACGCGGAGTCTGCGTCTAATCTAATTGTCTGACGGCGACGATTTCTCGCGGTAACTCCGTAGCGTTGGTTGACCATTAAACCTGGACTCGGTGTTACGGTGGTGCAGGACGTTGGACAGTGACAGATGCTGGTCGTTCTTCCAGCAACCTTAGAGTTGGTATATCGGTATCTCGGATGGCATTTAGAGTTCATAAAAGCTGCGTGGGCGCGAATGAATGACTCTAGAAATCAGATCTAAGCACCACCACCACCTCCTCCTCATCCCCATCCCCATCCCCATCCCCATCCCCATTCCCATTCCCATTCTTCATTCCCCACGGTTGAATTTCTCATCTTTTTATACATGGAGCGGTGGATTCTTTTGTTATACATATTGT